>CM055120.1:19095705-19423205 GCA_029206835.1 Rana muscosa | reverse complement strand
CCTGCTGCATCATTTTATTACTTTGATTTTCGGGGTGTCTTTGAATTCAGCCCTCTGTAGGTGGATAATTTTCATTTCCATCAAATGATGTGCCATCCTTTCATTCCTAACACATTACCCAGTCCATACCAGTATAGATATCCAGCATGAGATTTTTCCCCGTTGAGATCTGATGTGTTTTCAAAGTGTTACTTACATTTTTTTTGAGGTGTGTGTGTGTGTGTATGTATGTATGTATGTGTGTGTGTGTGTGTATATATATATATTGCTAGAAATTACTGTAACCCTGGAGAATACATTGGTACCGGTTGTTGCAATATTTTATGTCCCACCATATTTGCACAGTTATTGATCACACATTTTTGACAGGTCTCTCGGCTCGTATTCGCCTCCTCAGCACAGGAAGATTATGGCTGCAGATGCAAAGCGAATTTGCTGCGGATGTCGCGGTGCATCAAACTCGCAACTCATTCATGCGAACCAAGTGTATTTTAGGTTAATGTCACCCCCAAAATCGGTTTGAAAATCGCAGTGCGATTTTCAGAATCAGGTCGCATAGGTATAAACACCAATGCGATTCAATTCTGGTGCAGACAAAAAAGGTCTTGGTGCAAATGCGGAGCGATTTGAGCCATACAAATCCATGGCTCAAATTGCACCCTAGGGACATCACATAATTCACACAGGAATGTGCTGCGATTCCTGTGCGAGTTAAATGCTGTGTCCTGGGCTGCATCAACGTGAATCCAGGCTAAATCTGAACTCCAGACAAACTGCTAAAAGCGGATAACATGCGTATATTGATACTAATAAACAACCACAGCGATATCCCTTTTTTTTGTACAAAATAATAAAACAAATATAATCCAAAATTCATAGATTTGTGATTAAAGCGGAGGTCCACCCTGAAAGAATGTTTACATTAAAAATCCTAAAAAATTTTTTTATAGGAATTTTTTTTTTATGCTCACCCTAAATGCCTGTTGCTATGCGGAAGTCCCCTAATCTGCCTCTAATGTGCCTCTTCTCGTCCGCGGTGGGTCTCCTTCCACTTCCTCTTCTTGTGAATGGGGCGCGCTGCCTTCTGGGGACTGTGTGTATCCCAGGAGGCAAGCCGCCCATTCACAAAGCGCCGTGCAAGTGGCGCATGCGCAGTATGAAACGGGCAGTTAAGCCGCAAGTCTTCACTGCCTGTTTCCCTTTAGTCAGGATGGAGGAGCCCGGACCTGCCAGCAGTGATCGGTCGCCGCGGTGGGACTGACATCGCGGGCGCGTAGGACAGGTAAGTGTCCTTATTAAAAGTCAGCAGCTACACTGTTAGTAGCTGCTGACTTCTTTTTTTTTTTTTTTTTTTTGGCTGCACCTCCGCTTTTAGTAGAGTTAGTCTCTGTGTATCTCCAGTACGTGCTGAAGAAGTGTTCAGTGGTTGAACAATTCAAAAATATGGTACAACAATAAATGCATCCCGTGCTTTAAAGTGGAGTTCCATCCTAAAAAAATTACACCAATGCTATAAATAAATAGAAAAAGAAAATTGGAAAAAAAATAAATTGTACTTGCCAGAAATTGCGGTTGCTAGGCGGAGGAACTTCCTAATCTGCCTCTTCCTAGTCCGCGGCTGATCTTCATCCTCGCGTTTGTCTTCTGGTGAATGGGGCGCGCTGCCTTCTGGGAACTGTGTGTATCCCAGAGAGCAGCCGCCCATTCATGCAGCGCCATGAGACTCGCACATGCGCAGTAGGAAACGGACAGTGAAGCCGCAAGGCTCCACTGCCTGTTTCCCTTAGTGAGGATGGTGGCAGCAGGACCCAGGCCGAGGGACGGATCAGCCTCACGGGTGCTTAGGACAGGTAAGTGTCCTTAATAAAAGTCAGCAGCTACAGTGTTTGTAGCTGCTGACTTTAAAAAAAAAAAATCGCGGGTGGTACCCTGCTATAATAAATTTAAAATGCGTTTTCATATGCATATGGTATAACTGCATGTAAACCTGGAAGCGCTCCACAGCCCGGAAGTGATGTCTCCTGAAGCCCCGCCCAACATGTTTTGTCATAACCAATGGACGTCTTCAGGAATTGTTTTGTTTTTTTTTTTGTTTTTTGGACCATGCAAATGTTGTTGGAACGGTTTATATTTGCCATAGTCCTCAGATTGGCACTGCCAGGCAGATGACACCACTAGGCTGTGATTCCAAGTATATTGTTGCCAAAAGGTTGAAAATTGAATACTGTTTTATATTTTAATATAAACTTTGCGAAACCAATGTATCCACTTCATAAACTTCCCTTTTTTTCTTCTCTCAGGCCTTTCAGATTCTGATGAAAACTGTAAAAGGTTTGTGGACCGATGTATGCCAGAAGCTTTTAAAAAGGTAAATTGTCTTTTGTGGTGGTTTGGGGTGACTTAGGGGTGGAATATGGGGCCATTAGGGTTGTCGTGGTGGTTGGGGACAGAGGCGGGAGGGGATGTGTGGTGTAATTCTGGTTATCATAATTCAGGGAGGTTTTGTTGTCTGATATCACTGGGGAGATGGAGGGGATTCTTTGTAGTTTTGACATAAGTGATGTCATTTGGCGTCGGTAAGTGTGTTGTGGTGGTTGTTTTTTTTTGTCTTTGTGGGTCGTGTGACATAAAGATGTGGTCTGGTGTCCTTGTTGGCTGTGGTTTGGTTTTCTTGTGGGTTGTTGGATGTTCTCCACTTCAGCTCCAGAATGTTTTACTCCTTTCATGACCAAGCCAGTTTTTGCCATTCGGCACTGCGCTAATTTAAAGAGGAAGTTAACTCTACTACTGAATTTTATCTATAGATAAGCTTATAATAAGGCTTTCCTATGGGTAGTGTATATATCTCCTAAACGTGCGCCGTTTAGGAGATATTTACTGTACATCCAGCCAGTGACATCACTGGCCCATGCGCTCTGAAGGAATGTGCCATCTGTGTCGTTCCTTCAGAGCCCTGTGCCGTGACGGCGGCTCCCGCGCACACGTGCGGGAGTGACGTCATCGCGGCTCTGGCCATTCACAGCGCCGGAGCACGCGAACCCGGAAGTAACTCCGGGAAAGATGTCAGCCGTCTCAGCGGTGTGCGGGCGCCGCTGCAGGGCTTCATTCTAAGGTAATTTTTTTCATAATGAGCTAGTATGCGATGGCTCATACTGGCTCAATATGCCTTTGTCTTACAGGTTTGTTTTTTAAAATGAGTTTACAACCTCTTTACCCACTTAAGCCCCGGACCATTTTGTTGCTAAAGGACCAGGCCCCTTTTTGCGATTCGTCACTGCGTCGCTTTAACTGACAATTGTGCGGTCGTGCGACGTGGCTCCCAAACAAAATTAATGTCTTTTTTTTCTCCCCACAAATAGAGCTTTCTTTTGGTGGTATTTGATCACCTCTGCGGTTTTTATTTTTTGCGCTATAAACAAAAATAGAGCGACAATTTAGAGAAAAATGCAATATTTTTTACTTTTTTGCTATAATATCCCCAAAATTATATATATGAGGAATTTATATTTATTTTTATATATATATATATATATATATATATATATATATATATATATATATATATATATTCCTCAGTTTAGGCCGATACGTATTCTTATACATATTTTTAGAAAAAAAAATCGCAATAAGCGTTTATTGATTAGTTTGCGCAAAAGTTATAGCGTCTACAAAATAGGGGGTCGTTTTATGGCATTTTTATTAATAATTTTTTTTTATCGTGACTGCGACATAATGGCGGACACATCAAACTCTTTTGAAACCATTTTGGGACAATTGTCATTTTTACAGCGATCAGTGATATAAAAATGCTCTGATTACTGTGAAAATGACACTGGCAGGGAAGGGTTTAACCTGTAGGGGGTGCTGAAGGGGTTAAGTGTGTCCTAATGAGTGATTCTTACTGTGTGGGGGCGTGGCTTGGCGTGTGATGTCACTAATCGTCGTTCCCTATGACAGGGAACAGACGATCAGTGACACTCACTAGGAAGAACGGGGAAAGGTTTAACACTTACCTCTCCCCGTTCTTCAGCTCTGTGAACACGGACCCGATCGCCGCTGGTGTCCCACGGGTGCGATCACGAAGCTCACTACCGGTTCGCGAGCGACCCGTGGCTGGGCATCTTAAAGGGGACGTACCTGTACGTGCTTATGCCCAGCCATGCCGTTCTGCCAACGTATATCGGCGTTAGGCGGTCCCTAAGTGGTTAACTGGCAATTTAGCGGTCATGCAACGCTGTACCCAAATGACATTTTATATTTAAAAAAAAAATCACACAAATAGAGCCTTCTTTTGATGGTGTTTGGTCACCACTGGGGGTTTTTTTTTTTTTCCCATATAAACGAAAAAACAAAATTTTTGGGAAAAAAAATCATTTTTTACTTTCTGCTATAAAACATATCCAATAAAAAAAATTCTTTATAAATTTTGGCCAAAATGTATTCTGCTACATGTTTTTGATAAAAAAATTAAAATAAAATCTCAACAAGTGTATATTGATTGGTTTGCGTGAAAGTTCTAGCATCTACCAGTGGCGGCCCGTTCATTAGGGGCGCCTGAGCGCCGCCCCCTCTGTCCACTCCACCCCCCTATATGTTTAATGGATAAATTCATAGCATAGCATGAATCTATCCAGGGCCGCCGCACCCGCCCACTATTCAGGCGTCCAGACCCTTTTAGGACGCCGGGCGCCTGAATAACCGCAGCAGGGTTTTTTTTTTGAAGCACCTGATTAGAGCCAGAGACTCTAATAGGTTTCAAAATAGGGTGGGATTGGAGTGCTGAGCATTGCGCTCGGAGCCCACCCAGGTGTGTTAGAAAAGGGAATATTCATTTGCTTTTCTAACACTGAACCGCCAATCGGGAAGTGTGGGTCTGATACCCGTCACCTGATTGGCTGAAAGGACAGGCTCTCCCATTGAATGCCTAGCAGGTGGAAAAGCATGGAGGACACAGAGGCCACCGCCTGACCCGCTGCCTATCCCACAGATCGCCCCCGTCACCCGCTGCCTGGCCCGCCACCAAGATGGGATAAGTGTCGGTCAAACAGTGAGGGGGGGGGGGGTCCTTCAGAGATTTTGCTCCATAGTGACATAACATCACGCAGTTTCTGCAGTTTTGTCGGCTGCACATCCATAATGCCCATCTCCCATTCCACCACATCCCAAAGGTGCTCTATTGGATGAGATGTGGTGAGTGTGGAGGCCATTGGAGTCCAGTGACCTCATTGTCCAGTGGTGAGATGATTGGCGCTTTGTGACATGGTGACATTATCCTGCTGGAAGGAGCCATCAGAAGATGGGGGACACTGTAGTCATAAAGGGATGGACATGGTCACCAACAATACTCAGGTAGGTCATGGTGTGTAATCAATGCTCAATTGGTACTCAGGGGCCCAAAGTGTGCCAAGAAAATATCCCCCCCACCATTACACCCCCCACCACCACCAGCCTGAACCGGTGATACAAGGCAGGATGGATCCATGCGCCAAATTCTGACCCCACCATCTGAATGTCGCAGCTGAAATCCGACTCGTCAGACCCGGCAACGTTTTTCCAATCTTCTGTTGTCTGATTTTGGTGATCCTGTGCCAATTGTAGCCTCAGTTTCCTGTTCTTAGCTGACAGGAGTGGCACCCGGTGTGGTCTTCAGCTGCTGTAGCCCATCTGCTTCAAGGTTGGATGTGTTGTGTGTTCAGAGATGGTATTCTGCATACCTTGGATGTAACGAGGGGTTATTTGAGTTGCTGTTTCCTTTCTATCATCTGGAACCAGTCTGCCCCATTCTCCTCTGACATCAACAAGGCATTTTCCTCCACACAACTGCCACTCACTGGATATTTTCTCTTTTCCCCACCATTCTCTGTAAACCCAAGAGATGGTTGTGTGTGAAAATCCCAGAAATACTCAGACCAGCCCGTCTGTCACCAACAACCATGCCACGTTCAAAGCCACTTCAATCCCCTTTCTTCCCCATTTGAACTTCAGCAAGTCGTCTTCACCACGTCTAAATGCATTGAGTTGCTGCCTTGTGATTGGCTGATAAGCAATTTGTGTTACGAAGCAACATTCAGATGGTGGGGTCAGAATTGTGCTTAAACATGAAATCATGGACCCATCCTGCCTTGTATCACCGGTTCAGGCTGGTGGTGGGGGTGTAATGGTGGGGGGGGGGGGGGGAGGTTTTCTTGGTACACTTTGGACCCCTTAGTATGAATTGAGCGTTGTTTACACACCACAACCTACCTGAGTATTGTTGCTGACCATGTCCATCCCTTTATGACTACAGTGTCCCCATCTTCTGATGGCTCCTTCCAGCAGGATAATGTCACCATGTCACAAAGCAGTTTGTGTTACCAATCAATTGAACAGGTGTACCTAATAAAGTGGCCGGTGAGTGTAAAGCACACAGTATATTGGATAATCCACGTCTGTTAGAGCTGCACGATTATTTGTATGATAATCGCAATCTCAATTCCCCCCCCCCCCCCCCTGCGATCTCCAGCCTGGATTACCGCGATTATTCGGGTCTCCCGGGATGTAGCCTTAACCGGAGGAGAAGTCGTCGGAACCAGCGTGGAACGCAAATGGCGCCAATACCGGAACTGTCATCAGAGCAGATGCGCCGCTGTTGTCAGATTTTTCCAACATCGGCTCCTGCGCATCCACGATAACGTGATTCACATCGTCTTCCTATCGGTCTCCAACTTCACAGTGCACCTGCGCGGCCGTTCATTAACACGCTAATCCCGTGAATAAATTAAATAAATTTACACCACTCGCCGCTGCGCTGCTCCTGTCACGTACGAAATTCGAAACAATACATACAAAGCACTTTAACACGCTAATCCCCTGAATACATTAAATACTTTAACACCACTCGCCGCTGCACTGCTCCTGCATGCCTGTCACCAACGAAATTCAAAAGCACTGATCAAAAGCACTGCACGCTACACTAAAATAAAATTAACAAATTCAAAAAGCAATAAAAAAATTGCGAGTGGTGTTAAAGTATTTAATGTAATCAGGGGATTAGCGTGTTAAAGTTCTTTGTATGTATTGTTTAGAATTTCGTAAGTGACAGAAGCAGTGCAGCGGCGAGTTGTAGATCTGTGGGTGGCGCATGTTGACATGGGGAGGAGGACCGAGAGAATCGTGATCTTTAGTATAAGCAAAAGAATCGCGATTCTCAATTTTCCTAGAATCGTGCAGCTCTAACATATAGTGGGTACGGAAAGTTTTCAGACCCCCTTAAATTTTTCACTCTTTGTTATATTGCAGCAATTTGCTAAAATCATTTAAGTTCATTTTTTTCCCTCATTAATGTACACACAGCACCCCATATTGTACACACAGCACCCCATATTGTACACACAGCACCCCATATTGTACACACAGCACCCCATATTGTACACACAGCACCCCATATTGACAGAAAAACACAGAATTGTTGACATTTTTGCAGATTTATTAAATTAGAAAAACTGAAATATCACATGGTCCTAAGTATTCAGACCCTTTGCTGTGACACTCATATATATAACTCAGGTTCTGTCCATTTCTTCTGATCATCCCTGAGATGGTTCTACACCTTCATTTGAGTCCAGCTGTGTTTGATTATACTGATTGGACTTGATTAGGAAAGCCACACACCTGTCTATAGAAGACCTTACAGCTCACAGTGCATGTCAGAGCAAATGAGAATCATGGGGTCAAAGGAGCTGCCTGAAGAGCTCAGAGACAGAATTGTGGCAAGGCACAGATCTGGCCAAGGTTACAAAAAAATCTGCTGCGCTTAAGGTTCCTAAGAGCACAGTGGTCTCTATAATCCTTAAATGGAAGACGTTTCGGATGACCAGAACCCTTCCTAGAGCTGGCCGTCCAGCCAAACTGAGCTATCAGGGGAGAAGAGCCTTGGTGAGAGAGGTAAAGAAGAACCCAAAGATCACTGTGGCTGAGCTCCAGAGATTCAGTCGGGAGATGGGAGAAAGTTGTAGAAAGTCAACCATCACTGCAGCTCTCCACCAGTCAGGGCTTTATGGCAGAGTGGCCCAACGGAAGCCTCTCCTCAGTGCAAGACACATGAAAGCCTGCATGGAGTTTGCTAAAAAAAACTCCTGAAGGACTCCAAGATGGTGAGAAATAAGATTCTCTGGTCTGATGAGACCAAGATAGAACTTTTTGGCCTTAATTCTAAGCGGTATGTGTGGAGAAAACCAGCCACTGCTCATCACCTGTCCAATACAGTCCCAACAGTGAAGCATGGTGGTGGCAGCATCCTGCTGTGGGGGTGTTTTTCAGCTGCAGGGACAGGACGACTGGTTGCAATTGGGAAAGATGAATGCGGCCAAGTACAGGGATATCCTGGAGGAAAACCTTCTCCAGAGTGCTCAGGACCTCAGACTGGGCTGAAGGTTTACCTTCCAACAAGTCAATGACCCTAAGCACACAGCTAAAATAACGAAGGAGCGGCTTCACAACAACTCTGTGACTGTTCTTGAATGGCCCAGCCAGAGCCCTGACTTAAACCCAATTGAGCATCTCTGGAGAGACCTAAAAATGGCCGTCCACCAACTTTTACCATCCAACCTGACAGAACTGGAGAGGATCTGCAAGGAGGAATGGCAGAGGATCCCCAAATCCAGGTGTGAAAAACTTGTTGCATCTTTCCCAAAAAGACTCATCAAAAGGGTGCAAATACTAAATACTGAGCAAAGGGTCTGAATACTTAGGACCATGTGATATTTCACTTTTTTCTTTTTTAATCTGAAAAAATTTCAACAATTCTGTGTTTTTCTGGCAATATGGGGTGCTGTGTGTACATTAATGAGGAAAAAAATGAACTTTAAATGATTTTAGCAAATGGCTGAAATATAACAAAGAGTGAAAAATTTAAGGGGGTCTGAATACTTTCCGTACCCACTGTATATGCAAGACACACACAATACTGAATGGTATCTGTACAGTAAGATGATGATATAGAGCGGTACCCAGCATTTATCCTGCCGCATGACTTTTTCAATAGTCTACTGTTGGTACCGTGTCCTTATTACAGTCACCTGGTCTGAGTAATTTACCCAGAATCAGACCCAATAGTTTTCATTCACTTATTACCTTCTATAACCTGTAATTAGAAAGGATATGAGCAGAGCAGATTATTATCTCTGTGAGAATAGGACGTGTTAGTAGATGTACAGCATACAGATAGACTTGGTTCTGTGACTTGTTCGCCGGGATAAATACAGAATGAGATCCTTTTGAATGTTGCCTAAGACCCGTACAATGGAATTTTGGAGCAGGTTACACATTACACCTGAATTATGGGTGAAATGTGCTCTGAAATGTGAAATTCTCCATTAACCACTTCCCGCCTGCACTAAACCTGAATGACGGCTACAGCGTGGGCCTTAATTGCTGCCTGCACGCCCCCTGCTCTGTGATCACCGAGTCAATGAGACCCTTACTACTTGATCAGCTCTCAGCCGATGACAGCTGATCACATGATGTAAACAAAAGATCGGTAATTGGCTTTTTTTTTTCTGCTCATGCTGTCAACGTGAGCAGAAAAAAAAAATGCTGGTCACCAGCTTCTGTCAAAGGGACAGCGGTCCCGAACAGTGATGCCCACTAGTGCCACCCATAAGTGATGCCCACTAGTGCCACCCATAAGTGATGCCCACTAGTGCCACCCATAAGTGATGCCCACTAGTGCCACCCATAAGTGATGCCCACTAGTGCCACCCATAAGTGATGCCCACTAGTGCCACCCATAAGTGATGCCCACTAGTGCCACCCATAAGTGATGCCCACTAGTGCCACCCATAAGTGATGCCCACTAGTGCCACCCATAAGTGATGCCCACTAGTGCCACCCATAAGTGATGCCCACTAGTGCCACCCATAAGTGATGCCCACTAGTGCCACCCATAAGTGATGCCCACCAGTGCCTCGTCGGTGCCCATTGGAGCAGCCGAAAAATTTCCTGTTTGCTAAATTTTATAACAATTTATTTTTCAAAATTTTCAGTTTTTTTTTTTTTTTTTTTTGTTTTTTCTTTTCCTTCCTTTAGCATAAAATAAAAAACCCAGCAGTGATTAAATACCACCAAAAGAAAGCTTTATTTGTGTGAAAAATAAATAAAAATGTCATTTGGGTACAGTGTTGCATGACTGCGCCTTTCATTCAAAGAGTTAAAGCTGAAAATTGGCCTGGGCAGGAAGGGGGTTTAGGTGCCCAGTAAGCAAGTGGTTAAATAAAACAAAAGTAATCTTTGATGACACGTGATTGTTTTGATTGTTTTATTGCTCTGTGCTCAGACTGATGTCACTTTGTTTCTCTTCTAGTTGCTAACCTCCACCGCTGTCCACAAATGGGGCACGGAGATCCACGAGGGCATCTACAACATGCTGATGTTGCTGATTGAGCTGGTGGCAGAAAGAATCAAGCAGGAGCCGATTCCCTCCGGTCTGATGGGTGTGCTGACAATGGTAATGTGTGCGCACTTTCTGGTTCAGGCTTTTTCTTATCGCTTCCATTAACAATTCTGCCAATTTACCCGCTTAGTCATTTTATTAAGAGCTCCAGGCAATTCACAGGAAGGACTGAGTGCTCTACTCCCCTCTATATAATGCATTAACGTGATCAATAAGACTCCTCACATGTGTTCTGTGGAGAGGAGTATGGAGTTCTATGAGAAATGTTTGTAGTTAACACACCGGAGGGAACTCGGGGGGGAAACGCAATTTTTCCATGACCAGTCTCTATGCAAATGCCCCACCATCTTTGTAAAGTAAGCCCATCACAAACCTGGGCAGTCCAAACCAATCATTTATTATTAACAAAATACAATAGCAAAGGTTTCCTTAACACCTGCGGCTGCATTCACACCTGAGCGTAAAAAAAAAAATTAAAGCGGAGGTCCACCCAGAATTTTTTTTAGCACTAAAAATCCTATAAAAAAAAAATAGAAAAAAATTAATAGAAAAAAATAAATAATTTATACTCACCCGAAATACCCGTTGCTATGTGGAAGTCCCTAATCTGCCTCTTCCTTTGCCTCGGTGGGTCTCCTTCCGCTTCCTCTTCTTGTGAATGGGGCGCGCTGCCTTCTGGGAACTGTGTGTAATCCCAAAGAGCAGCCGCCCATTCACAAGTCGGCGCGAGACTCGCGCATGCGTAGTAGTTAACGGGCAGTGAAGCCGTAAGGCTTTACTGCCTGTTTCCCTTAGTGTGGATGGCGGCACGGGACCTGCACCGATCGAGGGATCGGCATCGAGGGGGGGGGGGCATCAGTGCGGGAGACCTTGCCGGAAAGGAGTCTTCCGTGCGGGAGTGACGACATTGCGGCTCCAGCCACTCACAGCGCTGGAGCCGCGATACCCAGAAGACACGCTGAGGCAACATGTCATCTCCCTCGGCGTGGACCAGGTAAGTTACTGACGCCTCGTTCTAAGGTAAGTATTTCATAATGAGCTAGTATGTGGTGCATACTAGCTCATTATGCCTTTTTGCCTTACAGGTGACAAAAAAAAAAAAATTGACTATACAACCGCTTTAAAGGGACACTAAAGCTTCCCTTTTTTTTTTTCAAAAAAATAACAAACGGTTTATACTTGCCTCCACTGTGCAGCTCATTTTGCACACAGTGGCCCCGATCCTGGTCTTTTGGGGTCCCTCGGCGGCTTTCTTGGCTCCTCCCCGCAAGGACTCCACACCATAATGCGAGCGAGCGAGCATGGTGTAGAGTTATTGTGGGCGCGCTCCCGTGATACAGCGGCGGACATAGCCGCCGACTGTATCACTCGGCCCTGCCCCCGGCGCGCCGCGTCATTGGATGTGATTGACAGCAGCGCCAGCCAATGGCTGCGCTGCTTTCAATCCATCCAGTGTAGCCAATCGGCGGCCAGGCTGAGAACCGAAGAGGATGACGGAGACGAGCGCGGGACTTTCGAGGGGCCAGGTAAGTAAAACTGGGGGGGGGGGGGCGGTATTGTCGGATGTTTTTTCACCTTAATGCATAGGCTGCATTAAGGTGAAAAAACATGTAACTTTACTACTCCTTTAAGGGTTGGCTGTGTTTTAATGCTAATTTAAAGTCTCATTTCTCCATGACTTGCTCCAGGCTTTTAATCCCGATAACGAATACCATTTCAAGAACCGGATGAAGATGTGCCAGAAGAACTGGGCAGAGGTGTTCGGTGAGGGAAATACATTTGCCTTATCACCAGCCAGCACCATGCAGAAGGTGAGAGGTGTCCATCTCCTTCCATATTTATTATGTCTTGTATATGACGGATGCTGATTTTCTTCTTCTCTTGTGTCTCTCAGGAGCCTCATGGTTGGTTGGTGGATCTGGTGAACAGGGTGAGTCTTTTAGGCACGCTCAGAAACCAAAATTTTTATTGGTCTATTGGAATTGAATGTCAATAAATTTGTCTTATTTCTCTAGTTTGGAGAGCTGGGTGGACTCTCTGCAATTCAGTCCAAGCTGAACTCCGACAATATAGAACTTGGGGTAAGACGATTGTTTTGTCTAGATAAAGCAATAAAAACATTTGATCTGATTGGCTGTATCTTAACACTTTCAATTAGCCCCTTTCACACTGGGGCGGTGGGTGCGGTGGCGATATAGCGTCTCTATTTTTAGCGGTGCTATACCGCCGGAATTGCCGCGGTATTCAGCTGCTAGCGGTGCCGTAATAACCCCCGCTAGCGGCCGAAAAAAGGGTTAATACCGCCCGCAATGCGCCTCTGCAGAGGCCTATTGCCGGCGGTATTACCGCAGTTTTCCATTACTTTCAATGGGAAGGAGCGGTTAGCAAACCGTTTCTCTCACCGCTCCAAAGATGCTGCTAGCAGGACTTTTGGAGCGGTCCTGCTAGCGCACCGCCTCAGTGTGAAAGCCCTCGGGCTTTCACATTGAGACTGCAGGGGCAGGCGTTTTCAGGTGGTATTTAGGCGATATTTTTAGCGCTAAACCTGAAAAACTCAGTGTGAAAGGGGTCTTATAATAGCAACATTTATATCCCTTTTGCACTAGCGTTCCGATTGGGTCCACCTGTCTGTTTTTCAGACAGACCTAATCGGACCCTCCATTCTTCGCTATGGAGCGAAGGGTGTGAACGGACTTGTGTCGGTTTACACCCGCCTACATCCCATCCAATCTGCTAAAAACGGATGGGGATCCATTGCCCTTCATCTATCAGGACATATGGCAGTCAGGTGTAAACGGACAGGTGGTCCGCCCATAGAGGGGAATGGACTGGGTCTGTTTCAGCTCTGCGTAAGCGGAGCAGACACAGTCCAGTCAGCGGCCTGCTCAGCCTGGGATCAGCAGACCCCCACCCCCCGAGTAAGCAGACTGCTGGTGGAGTCTTTCCCGTGTGAAAGGGGCCTTATAGTTTAAATTACATTTTCAGGGAGTTGGGCTTTAACCACTTCAGCCCCAGAAGAATTTACCCTCTTCCTGACCGGGCCATTTTTTGCAATACGGCACTGCGTCGCTTTAACTGACAATCTTGCGGTCGTGCGATGTTGTACAAAAAGAGCTTTCCTTTGGTATTTGATCACCTCTGCGGTTTTTATTTTTTGTGCTCTAAACAAAAAAATGCGACAATTTAAAAAAAAACCAATATTTTTTACTTTTTGCTATAATAAATATCCCAATTTTTATTTTATTTTTTAAAACAATTTTTTTCCTCCATTTAGGCCGATATGTAATCTTATACATATTTTTTGGTAAAAATCGCAATAAGCGTATATTGATTGGTTTGTGCAAAAATTATAGCGCCTACAAAATAGGGGATAGATTTATGTCATTTTTATTATTACTATTAATGGCGGCGATTTGCGATTTTTATCGGGATTGCGGCAGACCGGACACTTTTGACACTTTTTTTGAAGACATTTATACAGCGATCAGAGCTATAAATAGCCACCGATTACTGCATAAATGTCACTGGCAGGGAAGGTGTTAACATTAGGGGGCAATCAAGGGATTAAATGTGTTCCCTCACTGTGTGTTCTAACTGTAGGAGGGATGGGACTGACTGGGGGAGGAGAGCGATCTGTGTTCCTATATCCTAGGAACACACGATCTGTCTCCTCTCCCCTGACAGGACGTGTATTTGTGTGTTTACATACACAGATCCACATTCTTGCTCTGTCACGGGTGCCCGGCAGACATTGCGGCCGCCAGGCATGCGAATCGGCTCCTCCAGTGACGCGATGGGCATGCCCCTGCGTGCCCGCTGTACCCCTTAAAGTTGCCGCCTTACAGCTACGGCGATTTGCGCAGGGGAGCCATTCTGCTGCCGTCAGACGGCGGCCGGTGGGCATGTGGTTAATGATCATGGTATCACTGAGCTTGATTGGCCAGCACACTCGCCTGACCTAAACCCCACAGAGAATCTGTGGGGTATTGTCAAGAGGAAGATGAGACACCAGACCCAACAATGCAGATGAGATGAAGGGCGCTATCAAAGCAACCTGGACTTTCATAACACCTCAGCAGTGCCACAGGGTGATCACCTCCATGCCACGTTGCATTGGTGCCGTAATTCATGCAAAAGAAGCCCCAACCAAGTATTGAGTACATACTGTACTGTACATGGACAGACTTTTCACTAAGCCAACATTTCTGTATTAAAAATCCTTTTTTTATATTGGTCTTATGTAATCTACTTTTCTAAGATACTGAATTTTGGGGTGTCACTCGCTGTAAGCCATAATCCTAAAAATTAAAAGAAAGAAATGCTTGAAATATATCACTCTGTGTGTAATCTATAAAATAAGAGTTTCACTTTTTGAATTGAATTACTGAAATTAACTTTTTGATGATATTCTAATTTTTTGAGATGTCCCGGGTTGAATTCCTGACGTTATAACACATTTTTTTTTTTCCTCTCTCTCAGGCAGTGTCGGCTATGGTTCAGCCCCTGGGAGTGTGTGCAGAATACCTCAATTCCTCTACTGTACAGGTAACATATCAATGATGTTTTTTTTTTATATTTATGTTTGAGGACATTTGTTTATGTTTAAATAAATTTTGTTTAGACCCCCTGTGTATTGGCCTTCTGTTTATCAGAAATTATAAGTACCCTTGCTGGTCAAATGTACCTGTTTGCCTCAAATGCAGCCACATGGTATGTATACTCCCGGATAATTAGATGGCCACTACATGGAGGGTCAATTTTTTTTTTTTTTATTACATGTTGAATAGTTGAGGTTTGAGGCCTCCTGTGCACTGGATTTTCAGCCCCAGTGCATGAGACTTTAGCGTTTGGCTGCGGCTGAGAGGTAAAGGTGCACCATCCAGCCCCGCTGCCAGCAGCCTGTCAAATTCTAAGAATCTGACAACCAACTGCTGTGGCTGTACAGGGCTGGGTGGTGCATCTAGTGGTATTTGTCATTAAGGCAGTAGTCAGCATTCCAGGTAATTGTCCCTGGGTGCATGCTACCCTAATCTCAAGTACCACTGAGTGCAGCACCCAGCCCCATCCAGCCGCAGCAGCTGTCAGACTCTTAAAATTTGACAGGCTGCCAGCAGCAGGGCTTAATGATGCACCTGAATTAGTTTTTTATAAAAAAGGGAGGGCACACCGACCTAGTGCATTACCAAAAATAATTTTAATGTAGGTAAAATCGGCAATGGTTATACTCGCATAAAAACGTGGTATACAAGCATATCAATCAAGGCAACAGCAATAGCGAATGGAAGTCTGTAGTTGGAACCGGAGATGGCGGAAGACCAGATGGTGTATGGCCGGGTAGCTAACGTGTTTCGAGGGAGGACCTCTTTCTTGTATCATGTCTGCTAATAGTATTGGCAAAATTTTCATTCAGTGCATCTCTAGCAGACATATTGCAGGAGATGATCAGAGACTGCAGACATGATACAAGAGATGAATGCAGCCCCGCCAGTTGCCTGTCAGGCGCAGCCCCGCCAGTTGCCTGTCAGGCGCAGCCCCGCCAGTTGCCTGTCAGGCGCAGCCCCGCCAGTTGCCTGTCAGGCGCAGCCCCACAAGTGTCTGGATTTGAATTTCCCGGGCCGGCGCAGCAGCAGTAACAATGTCCCGCCTCCTGTGACACGTCACACTGATTCAGTGTCCCGGCATTGGATCAGTGTGCCGTCTATCACAAGAGGCGGGACATTGTTACTGCTGCCGTCCAGGCAATTCAGCTCTGTGACACAGGGAGATCGCCGCTCTGCGTGACAAGGAGAGGAGGAGGGAGGGGACTAACGACACCCCCCGTAATGTTCGGCACCCGGGACGGACCCCGCCCCCTTTTCGGTGCCATTATCGGCACATTTTCTTTCGGCCGAATGTTGACAACACTTTTCAGGCCATATTTCGGTGCACCTCTACTTCTGAGGGATCAGGAAGGAATTGTTTTCCCCTCTGGTGCAAATGATCTCATGCTTCATAGGGTTTTTTTTTGTTTTGTTTTGTTTTTTTTGCTTTTCCCTGGATCAATTGTGGACAAAGTTCTTTATATGGAGTTGTAAATTTATTTATTTTTTATTTTTTTTGATTGAACTGGACTTGTCCTTTTTTTCAACGTAACTATGTATTTAACAATTTTGTGTGTGTGATGTGTAAAAAAAAAAAAATATATATATATTAATATATATTTGCATTCAGAATATGTGCTTTTTATTTCTTCTTTTTTTTTTTTTTTTATAATAATCATTTCTGATTTTGAAATCTTGCTTCTTCCTGCCATCAGCCAATGCTGGATCATGTTATTCATAAGATGATAAAGTACGTACAGAATGTGGAAGAGAAGGATCTGAAGGACAAGGTAGGCTTACCATATTAATTCTTCATAGACTCTCCCTTTATGAGTTCAAAACCGTGTCTGCCTCCACAGTTCTCCGGTTCTCCCTGGCCTAATAGTGACAATATAATGTGTGATCGTAGCAAAGACTAATTTGAGGAAAGGCGGTCCACCCAATCCCTGTTATGCGTACAATTTGGATAGAGTCCTCTATGGAACTTTAAAGGGTGGAGAGTCTTAAGGATCCAAGATATATAAAATATATTTATTGTAATAATTTAAACAATATCAAAAAGGTATAGAGACATTGAAAATTGGATGTACACTAGACAACGCAGACCATAGTAAACAACAAAGGTGTCCCGTTTCATATATCAGGACTCTGACAGTGTTTTTTTGGCCAATGTGATACTGTAACCTTTGTTTACTATGGTCTGTGTTGTCTAGTGTACATCCAATTTCTTTCTCGTACATCACGGGACACAGAGCGGCATAGTCATTACTATGTGGGTTATATAGTTTACCTTCGGGTGCTGGCACTGGCAACTTCCAAACCGGAAGTACCCTCCCCTATATAAGCCCCTCCCATCCGGGAGCACCTCAGTTTTTTGCCAGTGTCTAAGGTGTTGGCCAAGAAGTAACATGTGTTTTTTCACTGAGCTTGCGTACAGGTTCTTTTGGGCCTCAGTAAGCTATTCCGGATCCGACCAAAAAAGCTTCATAGCTAAACGGTCGGTACCCGGGCCTTGCAAGAGAAGAGCAAGGTTTTGCCTGTAATGCTTCTCTTAGGAGGGCTGGACCCTGGGATCCAGAGCTCTGGTCATACCCACGACCAAGATGTTTTCTGTGCAGGGTGCTATACAGGTCCAGGGGAGTGGAATCCTTGGGAACCCGGTCCCTGAAGGTTTAATTACAATGCCTGCCGTGAGAGGTGAAGTTTGGGCTTCTGTGGACCAAACAGAGTCCTGCGGCGGGGAAAAGGTAAGTGGGGGCCCCTCAGGAACTTGGTTCTATTGGGGGACCCCCAAGCCTAATATGTCTTTCTGCCTGTTACCTAACGGTATTCCCGCTAAATATCTGTGCATGCCTGTAACTACTAAAAAATGTATTAATTTTGAGTGGTCAAGAAAAAAAAAAAAAAATGGTTAAACCGCGGTACCTGTGTTAAACCACTAGAGGCCGCTGTGGAACGTTGTTTTCTTGTCATGTGATTTTTTTCTTTCCAAGTCAAAATCCAGGCAGATGGTGAGTTCTCTGGATGGGAAACTGTTTCCTCTGCCATGTTGCAATGCTCGTCCATCCTCCGGCCCTGTGGCAAACAGGGCCCTGGCTTCTGTCCCTAGTTCCTTTTCAAAAAGAGCGCCGAAGGCGCGCGTGCACGCGCCGCTATTTATAGAGGTGAGCTGGAAAAAGGGGCGGAGCTTGGTGGATGACGCTCTGTGCGCGCCGCAGCGCTTCTGCGCATGTGCGGGCGTCCCAGCATGATAAAAAGCACAATTAGGTGTTAGCTGGTTATGGAAGGCAGAAACAGCTGGCAACATTTAGAAAGGCATACAGCAGGCGGTTGATGCAGGCATCCCCATAGAAAGGCACATTAGTAGACACCAACTGTTTATATAGCAGCAATTGTGCTAGACTATTGTCAGTAAGTGGTGTATTTTCGGCTGGAATACCTCAGCTTTGGGCTTAGGAATATGCCGTCTAAAGTGTCCGGGACTAAGAATCCCAGGAAGCATAGGGGGTCTCCATCGGGCTCTGAGGATCTTGGGCATGCTTCGGCTGCACCAATCTCCCCTGAAAAATCAGAGGTTAATGACCGTAGAGCACCCTCAGGAGTACCTGGTACTGTGGCTGTCCTCAGTTCACCTGCTCCTGTGTATATAACAGAGGAGGTTTTTTCCTCAGCTCTGGGAGGACTGGAAGAGAGATTGACAACATTGATCGCTGCCTCCCTGTCACAGGGAAAGCGCGCCCGATCTCCGTCTCCTCCCTCAGAGTACCTGTTAGCAGAGCAACAGTCCCATACAGGGATCGACCTACCTGAAGGGGATCAGGATGAGGTTGATTCTGTTGTAGAGGAATCAACAGTGGAAGAGTCATTCTCAGCATCACATACTGAAAGATTATGGGTTCAGTCCCTGACTAACATGGTCCGATCAGCATTTAAAATGCCCCTTGCGGAGCCATCATCCACTTCTGTCTCCTCGTTGGGGTCGCTAAAAGCTCCCCAGACTGTTTGTTCCTTTCCAATCCATCCTTTACTGGAAGGGCTCATTTACCAGGATTGGGAACATCCTGATAAAATATTTACTCCCCCCAAGAGATTTCCGGTGGTCTATCCCATGGAGGATAAGTTCATCAAAAAATGGAGGGTCCCTACAGTGGATGCAGCCATCTCTTGTGTGAATAAATCACTGACATGTCCAGTAGATAATGTCCAAATGTTCAAGGACCCAATAGATAAAAAATTGGAGTCCTTATTTTAATCTGCTTTCTCTACAGCAGGCTTGGTGACACAACCAGCAGTGGCAGCTATTGGGGTCTGCCAAGCAGTGAAGGATCAGTTGAAACAGGTCTTAAGGGACTTGCCAGATCAGCAGGCTCTTGCCCTAGCTGATCTACCTAGAGCCTTATGCTTTGCGGTTGAGGCCATAAAGGATTCAATCCATCAGGCCTCCCGCCTTACGCTGTCTGTAGTACATATGCGCAGGCTTCTATGGCTCAAAAACTGGTCTGCTGAAGCTCCCTGTAAAAAATTGCTGGTTAGCTTCCCATTTCATGGTGAACGCTTATTCGGGGAAGACCTGGACATATATATCCAGAAAATTTCCAGCGGTAAAAGTACACTCTTGCCGGTTAAAAACAGAGTTAGAGGTCCCTCTTTTAAGAGGCCTGCTTCTCCAGTCCCTAGGACATCGGCTGTGAAACAGTTCCGACGGCCTCCTCGGTCAAATCCCGGGGGAAAAAATCAGGGACAATCGCAGGGTAACAAGAAACCCTGGGTCAGGAGAGGTACAAAACCTCCCCCAAAGTCAAATGCATGAAGGGTTGCCCCCACTCAATCGGGTGGGGGGAAGACTTCAGTTGTTCGCAGAGACCTGGCGGGACACGATCAGAGACAGATGGGTGCTCTCCGCAGTAAGTCTGGGATACAAATTGGAGTTAAGACTCCCCTTCTTCCCATTTTATAAGGTCGAACGTGCCAAGGGATCCCCGGAAGAGCGGATCCCTCCTGTTGGCACTAGAACAACTATTGCTCCAAGGAGTAATTATGGAGGTTCCCCTGGAAGAATGCGGGTTCGGGTTTTACTCAAACCTCTTTACAGTCCCGAAACCAAACGGGGACGTGAGGCCCATATTAAATCTAAAAGGGCTAAACAAATTCCTGCATATCAGAACTTTCAGGATGGAGTCGATCCGATCGGTGACCACTGCCCTACAAGGGGAGGAATGGCTAGCCTCGATCGACATCAAAGATGCTTATTTGCACATTCCCATCTTTCCAGTTCACCAAAAATTTCTACGCTTTGCAGTAGAAGGGCGCCATTTTCAGTTCAGAGCCTTACCCTTCGGTTTGGCCACAGCACCAAGAGTGTTCACAAAAATTCTGGCCCCATTATTGGCCAATCTAAGAACACGAGGTGTAACGATAATGGCATATCTAAACGACTTGTTGCTGATAGACCACTCAGTGGAAAAACTAGAAGTGGTTGTTCACGAGACAATCGAGTATCTGGAATCTCACGGTTGGATTATCAACCGAGACAAGTCAGCCCTAAAACCAGTCAAAAGTCTGGAATACTTGGGGCTAAGGCTGGATTCAGACCAGAGAAAAATTTTCTTGCCTCAAGAAAAGGTGTCGTCTTTGAGAGATTTGATCCACCTAGTGGGTACAAAAAGACAGCCGTCCATACGCCTGTGCATGAGGCTGCTGGGAAAAATGGTGGCATCATTCGAAGCAGTACCCTACGGTCAATTCCATTCAAGGAATTTGCAAAGGGCCATACTGTCAGCCTGGAACAAAAAAGTTCAGGCCCTAGACTTACCAATGTCCTTGTCCCCTTCCGTTCGCAAGAGCCTCCGTTGGTGGTTGGTTCCCCAGAATCTGGGAAAAGGGAAATCCTTCAGTCCGATTTCTTGGAAGGTGGTCACTACAGATGCCAGCCTTATAGGCTGGGGAGCAGTACTGGAGCAATGGTCTCTCCAGGGCAGATGGTCGGATGCGGAAAAGGCCCTGCCCATCAATCTCTTAGAGCAGGGATATGCAATTAGCGGACCTCCAGCTGTTGCAAAACTACAAATCCCATCATGCCTCTGCCTCTGGGTGTCATGCTCGTGGCTGGCAGAGTCTTGCTATGCCTCATGGGATTTGTAGTTCTGCAACAGCTGGAGGTCCGCTAATTGCATATCCACGTCTTAGAGATACGAGCAGCCCGGTATGCCCTAGTAGCATGGACATCCAAACTCCAAGGGTCCCCTGTCAGAATTCAATCAGACAATGCCACGGTAGTGGCATATATCAATCATCAGGGTGGCACCAGGAGTCGTGCAGCCCAGAGGGAAGTAAATTACATCCTGAAATGGGCAGAAAGATATGTCCCAGCCATATCCGCGGTATTCATTCCAGGAGTGGAGAATTGGAAGGTGGACTTTCTAAGTCGCCAACAATTATGCCCAGGGGAATGGTCCCTTCACCCCGAGGTTTTTCGGACAAAATGTCAGCGGTGGGGAACACCGGATGTAGATCTGCTAGCATCCAGATTCAACGCAAAGGTGGACAGGTTTGTCTCTCGGACAAGGGATCCCCTAGCTTGCGGCTCGGATGCCCTAGTGTTCCCTTGGGATCCGTTCAAGCTGATATATGCATTCCCACCGCCACAATTGTTACCTCGATTACTCCGCAGAATCAGGGTAGAAAAGAAACCAGTGATTCTGGTGGCTCCAGCGTGGCCCCGAAGAGCATGGTACGCGGAGATTGTAAAAATGTCAGTGGGGAGTCCTTGGACCCTCCCACATCGTCCGGACCTGCTTTCGCAAGGACCGATATACCACCCTTCCTTACCAGCCCTAGGTTTGACGGCCTGGCTATTGAAGCCCACATTCTAAAAAAGAGAGGTCTCTCTAATCCTGTGGTATCTACCATGATCAATGCCAGGAAGCCGGTATCCAGGCAGATCTACTATAGAATCTGGAAGGCGTACATCGCTTGGTGTGAGGCCAGGAAATGGCATCCACGTAAGTACGTAATAGGTAGGATTCTGGACTTCCTACAGTGGGCTGTAGATAGGAAGCTTGCCTTGAGTACTATCAAGGGTCAGATTTCGGCCTTTGCCAATATTTTTTCAAAGGCCCTTGGCATCGCATTCACTAGTCAAAGCTTTCATACAAGGAGTGATGCGTATTAGCCCTCCTGTTAATATTCCCATATGTCCATGGGACTTAAACCTGGTTCTGTCGGTTCTACAGAAACAACCATTTGAACCATTACAGCACATTTTCTTGGTTCTTCTCACCAGGAAATAGATTTTTCTACTAGCCATTTGTTCGGCTAAAAGAGTGTCGGAATTAGCCGCTATGTCCTGTAGGGAGCCATATCTGGTTATCCATAAGGACAGAGTAGTGTTACGTCCTCATCCAGCCTTTCTTCCTAAGGTGGTATCGAGGTTTCATTTGAACCAAGATGTGGTTCTTCCTTCCTTTTTCCCCAAACCTAGTTTGGGATAGGAAAAGTTATTGCATTCTTTGGATGTAGTAAGAGCAGTTAAAGCTTATCTAAAAGCCACTGCTCAGATTCGCAGAACGGATACTTTGTTTATTCTGCCGGAAGGCCCTAGAAAGGGTCAGGCAGCATCAAAATCTACTTTAGCCAAGTGGATTCGACAGGTCATTATGCAAGCTTATGGCTTGAGAAGGAGACCGCCTCCGTTCAAAGTTAGGGCGCACTTCACGAGAGCAGTTGGAACTTCATGGGCAGCGCATCACCAGGCCTCCCTGGCTCAAATCTGTAAGGCCGCAACATGGTCTTCAGTACACACGTTTACTAGGTTCTACCAGGTGGACGTTAGAAGTCAGGAGGATGTCGCCTTTGGGCGCAGTGTGTTGCAGGCCGCAAAAGATCCTCATGTCTGATAGCGCTCAGCTTATGTATGGTGTATCCCCCCCCTCATTGGGCATTGCTTTGGGACATCCCATTAGTAATGACTAAGTCGCTCTGTGTCCCGTGATGTACGAAAAAGAAAAAGGGATTTTTATAACAGCTTACCTGTAAAATCCTTTTCTTGGAGTACATCACGGGACACAGAGCTCCCACCCCTCTTTTGGGGACACTTATTGCTTTGCTACAAAACTGAGGTGCTCCCGGATGGGAGGGGCTTATATAGGGGAGGGTACTTCCGGTTTGGAAGTTGCCAGTGCCAGCACCTGAAGGTAAACTATATAACCCACATAGTAATGACTATGCCGCTTTGTGTCCTGTGATGTACTCCAAGAAAAGGATTTTACAGGTAAGCTGTTATAAAAATCCTATTTTTCAATGTCTCTACCTTTTTTGATATGGTTTAAATTATTACAATAAATATATTTTATATATCTTGGATCCTTAAGACTCTCCACCCTTTAAGTCCCATAGAGGACTCTATCCAAATTGTACCGTATTTATCGGCGTATAACACGCACCCCAAGTTTAGGAGGGACTTTTAAGGAAAAAAACTTTTAGGAGGGAAATTCAAGGAAAAAAAACTTACATTTAAATGCAGCCTTGCCCAGTGTCCATCTGTCCATCTGCAGCCTTGCCCAGTGTATATCTGTCCATCTGCAGCCTTGCCCAGTGTCCATCTGTCGCCTTGCCCAGTGCCTTTGCGATCTTGTCAGTCTCGGCGTTTTTTTAAATTTGGCGCCGATTTCGGTGGAGAGGAGCGAGCGGGGCCGAGTGTCCTTCGGCTAGACTCGGCTCCTCTCGCAGTCCCGCCCATCTCCACTGACTGCGCCGCTGACGGAGAAAGCCGAGTGTACTTCGGCTAGACTCGGCTCCTCTCGCAGTCCCGCCCATCTCCACTGACTGCGCCGCTGACGGAGAAAGCCGAGTGTACTTCGGCTAGACTCGGCTCTTCTCACAGTCAGGGGCAGGACTGCGAGAGGAGCCGAGACTAGCCGAAGTACACTCGGCTTTCTCTATGTCAGCGGCGCAGTCAGAGATGGGCGGGACTGCGAGAGGAGCCGAGTAAAGCCGAGTGTACTTCGGCTCCTCTCGCTCGTTTTCAGCAGGGGAATTCGACGGAGTATCGGCGTATAACACGCACCCACGATTTTTCCCCTGATTTTAAGGGGGAAAAGGTGCGTGTTATACGCTGATAAATACGGTATGTAATAGTGACTATAAATGCTTCAATAAATGGTCAGATTCACTTCCAATCCATCTTTTAGTCAACGACCCATTTGAGCGATATGCCACACACCTGGAAGTGGATTTCAATCACTGGGTCGTGGTTGACTCACAACCACGGCACTACCTGTCTGGAGTTTGCATGTTTTCTCCTTGTGCCTGTGTGGGTTTCCTCCGGGTACTCCAGTTTCCTCCCACACTCCAAAGACATGCTAGGAGGTAAAGTGGTCCTATCTAAATTGGTCCTAATATCTGTATGAATGAATGTGAGTAACGGACCTTAGATTGTATGTTCCTTGAGGGCAGGGACTAATGTGAGTGTAGAATTTATGTAAAGTGCTTTGTAAATGGATGGCACTGTAATAAATACATTTTGATTAGGATAAAAAAAAAAAAATTGAAGCATGTACGGCCACCTTAAAGGGGTTGTAAACCTTCAAGGTTTTTTACCTTATTGCATTCTCTACAATAAAGTGAAAAACCTCCTGTGATGCAGCGAATCAAACCTTCATGAATCCTGACCGTTCTTCTTTCCTCCTGCAGAGGTTAGTGAGTATCCCAGAGCTCCTGTCTGCCATTAAGCTGCTGTGCATGCGTTTCCAGCCGGACCTGGTGAATGTGGTGGACGACCTTCGGCTGGACATCTTACTACGAATGCTGAAATCTCCTCACTTTAGCGCAAAAATGAATTCTCTTAAAGAGGCAAGTCTGCTGTCACATGAGACCGACCACTATAGTCCCTCCCTGCCGTCCCTCCCTGCCGTCCCTCCCTGCCGTCCCTCCCTGCCGTCCCTCCCTGCCGTCCCTCCCTGCCGTCCCTCCCTGCCGTCCCTCCCTGCCGTCCCTCCCTGCCGTCCCTCCCTGCCGTCCCTCCCTGCCGTCCCTCCCTGCCGTCCCTCTCTGCCGTCTCTCTCTGCTCTCTCTGCCGTCCCTCCCTGCTCTCTCTGCACCTTACTGAAGCTCTGTATTTTTTCCCCTCCCCCAAGGTAACCAGATTAATAGAAGACAGCACTTTATCGAAATCTGTGAAGAACGCCATAGATACCGACCGGCTCCTGGATTGGCTGGTGGAAAACTCTGTCCTATCGATAGCACTGGAAGGTTCGTGTTTCACTCAACAAATTTGTCATTAAAACTAGTCAGTGGCGAAACTACCAGGGTCACAAAGGTCGCACTTGCGGCTGGGCTCTGGCGTTTCACCCACCACTGTAGGCAGGGAGGTCGCTGCAGAACATGTAAATGGATCCCGCTAGGTTCGGTTCACACTGTTGCGACCCCCAAAGTCGTGCAACGTGCAATTTCCTTGCAACTTGCGATTTTTTTTTTGTGATTTTTAACATTGCAATCTATGGTACTCAACTCGCACCACGGTCAGAAACGTAGTGCAGGAACCATTTATTTTTATTTTTTTTGCTGCGACTTGCTAACTCCTCAGTTGGACTGGTAACGGAAAGGGACAGTTGGACTGGTAACGGAAAGGGGACGGTTGGGCTGGGGGCGGAAGGGGGACGGTTGGGCTGGGGGCGGAAGGGGGGCCGGTTGGGCTGGGGGCGGAAGGGGGGCCGGTTGGGCTGGGGGCGGAAGGGGGGCCGGTTGGGCTGGGGGCGGAAGGGGGGCCGGTTGGGCTGGGGGCGGAAGGGGGGCCGGTTGGGCTGGGGGCGGAAGGGGGGCCGGTTGGGCTGGGGGCGGAAGGGGGGCCGGTTGGGCTGGGGGCGGAAGGGGGGACGGTTGGGCTGGGGGCGGAAGGGGGGACGGTTGGGCTTTATGTGAGGTTTTGTGCTTTTGGTTTATTGTGGTCTCCAGCAGCAGCTGATGGGTTTCTCTGGGATTTAATAAAAAGTAATTCATAAGATTTATTTTATTAATAAAAAAAAAAATTATTTTGGGTTTGTAATTTTAGTTTGCAATGAAGTCTCCACACACAGTGCACATCGGGGAGGACTGTATGAGCTGATGTGTGATTTCCTTTTTCAGGAAACATTGACCAGGCACAGTACTGTGACCGGATAAAGGGAATCATTGAACTGCTTGGAAGTAAATTGTCCCTGGATGAACTTTCTAAAATCTGGAAGATACAGGTGAGAGACGGTGCTGAAGCGTTTTCCTCTAAAAACACAAAATTTAAATGACGCAACACTTTATTGATGCAAGACTCTTGGAAATCATTAGGATGGGTAACGGATATGCACCACTTGTTATATATTATGTAACCTAATTATTTTGAATGAGCCCCCCCCCCCCCCTCAAAGAAAAACCGTTACCTGGATCACAGTTATCTTTTCATTATAAAAAAAAAAACCTTTATATACAGTGCCTTGAAAAAGTATTCATACCCCTTGAAAATTTCTACATTTTGTCATGTTGCAACCAAAAACATAAATATATTTTATTGGGGTTTTATGTGATAGACCAACACAAAGTGACACATAATTTTGAAGTGGAAGGAAAATGATAAATGGTTTTCAATATTTTTTACAAATATGTGAAAAGTGTGGGGGGGCATTTGTATGGCGCCCCCCTGAGTCAGAACTTTTTATAACCCCCTTTCACTGCAATTACAGCTGCAAGTCTTTTTGGGGGTGTCTCTACCAGCTTTGCACATTTAGAGAGGGACATTTTTGCCCATTCTTCTTTGTAAAATATCTCAAGCTCTGTACAGATTGGATGGAGAGCGTCTGTGAACAGCAATTTTCAAGTCTTGCCACAGATTCTCGATGGGATTTAGGTCTGGACTGTGACTGGGCCATTCTAACACATGAATATGCTTTGATCTAAACCATTCCATTGTAGCTCTGGCTGTGTGTTTCGGGTCGTTGTCCTGCTGGAAGGTGAACCTGCCCCCCAGTCTCAAGTCTTTTGCAGACTCTAACAGGTTTTCTTCTAAGATTGCCCTGTATTTGGCTCCATCCATCTTCCCATCAACTCTGACCAGAGCACCTTCTTCCACATGTTTGCTGTGTCCCCCACATGGCTTCTCACAAACTGCAAACAGGACTTCTTATGACTTTCTTTCTACAATGTCTTTCTTCTTGTCACTCTTCCATAAAGGGCAGATTTGTGGAGAAGCACGACTAATAGTTGTCCTGTGGACAGATTCTCCCCCCTGAGCTGTGGATCTCTGCAGCTCCTCCAGAGTTACCATGCTTCTCTGATGAATGCTCTCCTTGCCCGGCCGGTCAGTTTAGGTGAACGGCCATGTCTTGGCAGGTTTGCCATACTCTTTCTATTTTCGGGTGATGGATTGAACAGAGCTCCGTGAGATGTTCAAAGCTTGGGATATTTTTTTATAACCTAACCCTGCTTTATACTTCTCCACAACTTTATCCCTGACCTGTCTGGTGTGTTCCTTGGCCTTCATGATGCTGTTTGTTCACTAAGGCTCTCTAACAAACCTCTGAGGGCTTCACAGAACAGCTGTATTTATACTGAGATTAAATTACACACAGGTGGACTCCATTTACTAATTAGGTGACTTCTGAAGGCAAATGGTTCCACTAGATTTTAGTTAGGGGTATCAGAGTAAAGGGGGCTGAATACAAATGCACACCACACTTTTCAGTTATTTAAAAAAAAAAAGTGAAAACCATTTATCATTTTCCTTCCACTTCACAATTATGTGTCGCTTTGTGTTGGTCTATCACATAAAATCCCCAATAAAATACATTTACGTTTTTGGTTGTAACATGACAAAATGTGGAAAATTTCAAGGGGTGTGAATACTTTTTCAAGGCACTGTGTTTGTATATTTTGCATTGAATTGCATTGTTATAGCAGTATTCTTCATGTAGCTATACTGTACAGAGTTCTGTAGTAAGTTGGATTTCTATTGGAAGTTTATCTCCAATTTTTTAGATTTTTTTTTTTTTTTTTTTTTTTTGTAGCAAATGATGTAAAGGTTGCCTTCCTTGTTGCACTGTTAGCCACAACTTTTTTGTTTTATCCAAATTTTCTATGTTTTTATGAAACTTTAAACACTTTAAGAACTGTATTCCCTATATTGTGGAACCTCGGATTGCGAGTAACGCGGTTAACGAGCGTATCGCAATACGAGCACTCTAGAAAAAAAAATAAAAAATACTGACTCGGTTTGCGAGTGTTGTCTCGCAGAACGAGCAGGATTCAAGCCACAGTGGTGTGTAGTACCGCGTTTGGCCTGAGGTGGGGGGCGCCGGAGCCGTTCGGAAATGCTCGAAAAACCTTGGAAATACTCCATTCCCGAGCCTTTCCGAGTTCAGTCGAGCTGTCCTCTGGCTTTTCCGATCGTTTCTGAAGCTGTCTCCGGCGCCCCCGACCTCTGGCCACATGCGGTATTGCATGCCATTAACCACTTCTCCACCGGGCCTAATATATATATATATATATATATATATATATATATATATATATATATATATATATAGTGTATATTTTTTAACATGGCTGTCATTGCAACTTTTTATCTTGCACGGTATTTGCGCAATAATTTTTCAAACGCCTTTTTTTGGGGGAAAAACTGTTTCACTAATTTTAAAAATAACAGAACAGTAAAGTTAGCCCAATTTTTTTTATGTAATGTGAAAGATGATGTTACGCTGAGTAAATAGATACCTAACATGTCACGCTTTAAAATTGTGCACACTCATGGAATGGCACCAAACTTTGGTACTTAAAAATCTCCATAGGCGACGCTTTAATTTTTTTTACAGGTTACTATTTTCAAGTTACAGAGGAGGTCTAGTGCTAGAATTGTTCGTACTCTACCGCACGCAGCGATACCTCACATGTGGGGTTTGAACGGCGTTTATATATGTGAGCGGGACTTGCATGCGTGTTCACTTCTGAGCGCGAGCTACCGGGGACAGGGGCGTTTTTACTTTTTTTTTCCTTTGTATTTTTTTTTTAATTTTACTGATTTATTATTTATTTTTTACACTTTTTTTTTTTTTAGTTTTTTTTTTTTTGATCACTTTTATTCCTATTAAAAGGACTGTAAACATCCCTTGTAATAGGAATGTGTGTGACAGATCCTCTCTATGGAGAGATGCGGGGTCAATAAGACCCCACATCTCTCCTCCAGGCTGGAAAGCCTGAGATCGGGCAAAAAAAAATTCACCGATCTCATGCTGACAGCCGCAATTGCGGCTTTGTTTACTTCCGGGTACAGGGCGTGACGTCGCGCCCGGGACTCCGACGGTCATAGAGATGACCGTCATGAGCTGGCGCCGGCCGATTCGTTTTCTGGGCCCCCGATGACACGGGAGAGCCCGGAGAAGCACCGGATGGCGGCGGGAGGGGGGGTGTCCCCTCCCGCCGCCGCCTATAAGAACGATCAAGAAGCGGCACTGCCGCTATGAACGTTCTTATGGTGCGCAGAATCGCCGGCTGCAAACAATATCTGATGCCTTTAGCTGCACCCATCATTCAGATATCCCCCTTCAAAGTCAGCAACGTCATATGACGTCCTTGGTGGACAAGTGGTTAAAGTCAATGCGGAACGAATTATTTTCGTTTCCATTGACTTCCATGGGGAAACTCGCTTTGATATGCGAGTACTTTGGATTATGAGCATTCTCTAGGAACGGATTATGCTCGTAATCCGAGGTTCCACTGTACTTACCGTAGATGACACAAAACGTTCCCTCTTTGTGTACATATGCAGAGCAGGAGTTTCTTCTTTATTATATTTTATTGAATATTGTTTACTTATGTGTTCAGATTTCTTATATATGATGTCTTTTCTCTCCCCAGTCCGGGCAATCATCCACTGTGATAGAAAACATTCATACTATAATCGCAGCTGCAGCTGTGAAGTTCAACCCAGATCAGCTAAACCACCTCTTTGTGCTAATTCAAAAGGTAACATAACTTGGTGTTGGGATGTTATTACTAGAGAACAGCTGACGCCTGTTCTAGACTAGACACCTCTTGTGATGTTTGTATCATGCAGCAGACTTGTTTGTCTTTTAACTGCCTGCCAACCGCTCCCCGTTCATATACTGCAAGTGGGCGCAGGCTTGGCAACCTACCTGTACATTGATGGCTTGCTACCAGTTTTGGGGGGCGTGCACACTTGCCTACCTATGCTACGATTGGACACAGCGCGAGTTTGGCAGTAGATTTTAGCCAATGATTTTGGCTGAGACCTGCTGATCGTTTTTTGTCCAATCACACAGAGTTCTGTTTACACAAACGCCCAGACCTCTGTGTACAGATAACAGCGATCTGGGTGTTTCTTCTTCCTGAAAAGGAGAGAGAAAAACAACCAGATCATTAAAGAGGAGGTCCAGCCTGGGTGAAAAAAATTAAAGCGGAACTTCAGTCATTTTTTCATCTTTCCATCTATTAAATCTTCTGCCCTTGTTGTTGTTGTTTTTACTTTCGATAGTAAATTCTTTTTTTTTCTGACAGTAAATCCCTTATACAGCCCACTTGCTGTTTCTTGTCTGGTCATTAGCCTAGGCTTATGACATCATGCACAGCTCTCTCTCTCACACTCTTGCAAGAGTTTGCTAGGAAGGGAGGAGGGAGTGGGTCATATGAGGGTCAATGAGAGCTGGAGGTGTGCCTCTGTGTATATCCAGGAAGTGAACAGGCAGCAGCTTCAGTTAAAATGGCTGCAGCCAGACTCGGTGGAGGGAGATTTCTGCAGCATATTTGGCAAGTACAAAATCCCAGTATATATAAAATAATATGCAAAGTGGTTGGAGGGAAGCTTCAAAATGGCAAAGATGTTTTTATTACAAATTATGTGAGCAGACTGCAGTTCCTCTTTTAAAGTCAGCAGCTACAAATACTGTAGCTGCTGACTTTTAATATTAGAGCACTTACCTGTCCAGGGAGCCTGCGATGTTGGCACCCCAGCCGATCTTCGGATCGACTCCCGGGTACTGCCGCCGCTGCCATTCCTGGTAAGGGAACCAGGTAGTGAAGCCTTTTGGTTTTACATCGTGTTCCCTACTCCGCATTTGTGACGTGCGCTGCGCTTTCTAATTGGCCCGGTGGTGGGGGAAGGAGAAGGAGGGGGGCGAACTTCAAGGCGATCTCTGGAAAGGGACCTGTCAAAAACAGGTCCCCCGTTCCCCCCTCTCCTCTGAAAGGTGCCACATTTGGGGAGGAAGCTTATAAGCGACAGTTCCACTTCCGGGTGGAACTCCGCTTTAAGTAGCACACGTTACACATTGTTAGGCACACAGTTAACGCTTTCCCAGCCAGTGTCATTAGTACAGTATTTATCACTGATCTCCTCCTTATTGGTGTCACTAGCAACGTCTGTGTCAGTTGGTGACCTTCCCAGCCAGTGTCTGTTAGTGCCAGATTGCCCGTCATCCTATCGGTCATGTAATAAATCACTGATCACCACCATTACAGTATAAGGTCTATATCTGCGTAAATTGCAGTGTGTGTGTGTGTGTGTGCTCGCGCGCACACTGGAATTTACGCAGATATAGACCATTTCACAGAGCAGGTAAGTATAACATATTTGTTATTTAACAAAGACTTTAATATCAGTCAGGGCTGGTTCACACAAAAACGCATTCCAGATCCGTTCCGGAGGCGTTTCTGCATGTGCGTTTTTAACGCTTTTTTTGGCACTTTTTTTTACCACTGTACTGGGGCCCGGTGTGTTTAATGCATTCCAATGCATTTTTTATGCATTTTACTGTCTTCCACTACAGTCTATTGCAGGAAAAATGTTCTACTTCTTTTTTTTTTTGGAACTGGAAAGCCCTGTAACTGACCGCACTGGTGTGAACTATGCTATTGGAAACCATATCCCCTACTTTTCATGCGTTTTTGATGCAGAAAAAAAAAATGCACTGGACTGCATGTGGTGTGAACTGGCCCTAAAGAGGAGCTCCAGCCAGCCAAACACCCCCCCCCCATGCAAACATTTTAAGTAAGCGGCTAGGCTACAAATACTGTAGCTTCTGACTTTTAATAGGACACTTACCTGTCCAGGGATCCTGCGATGTCGGCACCCCAGACAATTTTTCAATGGGCTCTCGAGTGCCGCCGCCCCCCATTCCTTGTATGGGAAACCGGCAGTGAAACCTTTCGGCTTCACAGCCGCTTCCCTACTGCGCATGTGCGAAGCGCTTTGCTTTTTGAATGGGCCGGCAGCGGTTGAAGGAGGGGGGCCGAACTTCTGGGGGACCTTGTCGCGGCGAGGTCTCCCAGAAGTAGGGATTGGTACCCGGCAAAAAAACAGGTGTCCGCTCCCCCCCCCTCGAATGGTGCCAAATATGGCAGCGGAAGGGGGGGGGCGGGGGGAAGCAAACAAGCAGAGCTTTTTAAGGTATAGTTTTTAAGTTCCTGATACTTGCAGACTGACCCTTTTTTTTTTTCTTTTCCTGCAGAGCTGGGAAACGGAATCCGATCGGGTTCGTCAGAAACTGTTGAGCCTTATAGGGCGCATCGGACGAGAGGCACGCAACGAGGCGACAACAGGAAAGGTGAGGCCTGGAGTGCCAGCCTGGGGCCCCCCCCACGGCCTTTATAACCCCACAGTAATTGCATCTCTTACTTTGCAGGTGTTGGAGGTCCTCTGGGATCTCGCTCACTTACCAACTCTGCCATCTAACTTAATCCAACAAGCCTTAGAGGAGCACCTGACAATCCTGAGCGATGCCTATGCAGTAAAAGAGACCGTCAAGAGGAGCTACATCATAAAATGCATCGAGGACATCAAAAAGGTAACATTTACTGGACATGTACTGTATACTTTTATAATCCGTGTCACTTTTTATTGTCGTTTACTGTGCTCTCCACACCTGTCTGTTCCTGGTAGCATCTTGTTGCTATTGTGATTACCACAGACATCAAATACTTGTAACGCAACAATATGCACAGAGCAGCCCATATCCTCCTCTTCTCAGGTCCCTCTTCGGTGCTCCTGGCCCCTCCCTCCTGTTGAGTGCCCCCACAGCAAGCAGCTTGCTATGGGGGCACCCGAGCCACAGCTCCCTGTGTCCATTCAGACACGGAGCCAATGCTGTATCCTGGCCCAGGCCTAGGGCAGCACTTTGCAGGGGGGCAGCACGGAAAGAGTCCCCGTCGGCTTGCGCTACACTGTTAGTGTAACGCAAGCTGCTTCTAATTTTGAATGTCCTATCAGCCTGGACCACAAACCTTCCTCACTGTGCTATGTTTTCTGCTGCACCATTGGCATGGTTATATCTTCTTAGTCCTCTCCATAAAATTATCGGAAATTTGTGCTTAAAGTAGAACTATAGGCAACACTTTTTCTTTTCGTTTGGATAGAGTAAGGGGGGGTTACAGCCCCTGTCAGTTTATTTTTTATCATCCCTGTCCCATTGCAGAGATTTCCCTTCACTTCCTGCCCCATAGCCAAACAGGAAATGAGAAGAAATCTATGCAAATAAGGGAATCCAATGCCCCCCCCCCCCCGGGCACCCACTCGAAAAGGGGTGGGTCTTAAACAGAAAGGGGTGTGGCCTTGACAGGAAGGGGTGGGTCATATTTAAATTCGGGGTGCACAAGTTTAGCCAGGCCTAGGGCAGCAGAAAACCTAAATACACTACTGCACGGAGCCATGGCCTGGCCCCGCCCCCTTTCTCTCCTCTTTGGCTCACTGACTAACAATAGTACCGCGCTGCTTTCTCAGCCAATGAGGAGGGGAGTCCCAGGATAGCTGAGACACTCCTGCAACATTACTGGATATGAATGGACCTCGGGTAAGTATTGGGGGGTGCTGCTTCACACAATGTTTTTTTTATCTTCATGGATAGAATGCACCTTCTGCCTTTACAACCACTTTTATCACTTGCAACGTATTTGTGTGTGTATACCGTATATACTCGAGTATAAGCCGAGATTTTCAGCCTTTTTTTGGGCTGAAAGTCCCCCCCCCCCCCCCCCCCTCTCGGCTTATACTCGAGTCAGTGTACCTTGAGCGTCCATTTTTTTTATTTCGCGCTCCCTCCTGGTCCTGTGCGGTTCCGTGATATGCGATTGACACTGTGTTTAGTGATCCGCCAATCTCTTGTTCGAGGATGAAAGAACGTCCGTGATTGGCGGATCACTAAACACAGTGTCTGCTGGGAAAGTCCGGGGATGAGAAGATGGCCGTGATAGGCGGAACACTGAACACAGTGTCAATAGCCTATCACAGAACCACACGGGACCAGGAGGAAGCCGCGAATTTTAAAAAAATGGATGCCCGCAGCGCGATGGACATGGGAGGTGATCCTTAGAAGCCTGATCTTCGCTGTAGCAAGCAGAAGGTGAGTGTGGAGGGTAATGAGGTAATGGGCACAGTGAAGCTGCAAATGGGCATTGTTGACCCTCTTTTCCACTTACAGTAGCTGCTGCATTTTTACCCTAGGCTTATACTCGAGTCAATAAGTTTTCCCAGTTTTTTTGTAGTAAAATTAGGGCCTTTGCTTATACTCGGGTCAGCTTATACTCGAGTATATACAGTAATATATAATGTATGTAGCTGAAGCTGTCGGCCATAACTTGATATTTTTATTTTTCATCTGGCGATTGGCTTTCTTATAGAAGCGTTCCGAGTGGCTAATTAGCTGCTGGATCTCTTTCAGAAGCAGCAGGAGGGGTCTATTTCTATTGCAATGGATGTGTCCAAAAAATAATTAAAGGGATAGTGCAGCCATTCTCAACCAGGGTTCCGTGGAACCCTGGGGTTCCTTCAGAGGTTGCTAGGGGTTCCTTAAGCTGTGGCTTATGAACCACCTATTTGATGATGCCTATAGAGTTCAAGGTTCAGCACCACTTAGCAATGCCAGCAGCATGACACCAAATATCTTTTTAGCTGTCTTTAAGAGTGGCATTCTGAGCACCACTTTAAGGGGGACATTCTTCCCATTGACCACCATTATAAGAAGCATTGAGCCCTGATGAATTGGTTTTAGTAAGGGTTCCCTGAGACATGAAAATTATTTTTGGGGTTCCTCTAGGGTTAAAAGGTTGAGAAAGCCTGGGATAGTGTGAAATGTAAAGCACCCCCCATCCCTTTATGCTCACGCGCAGAAGCGAATGCATACGTAATTTGCGCACCACTCGTGAAGTATCGCCGCAATAATAATGCTAGCATTAGACTACCTCTGTACTTCTAAACTGCTAACCTGTAAAAAAAAAATTGTCACCTATGGAGATTTTTTAAGTGTCATGGTTTTTCGCCATTCCACGAGCGTGTGCAATTTTAAAGCATGACACGTTGGGTATTTATGTACTCGGCATAACATCATCTTTTTATATTTTACCAAAAAATTGGGTTATAAATTGTGCTTTTTTGCATTAAATTCATTAAAGTGTATATTTTCTAAAATAAAATTGCTGCACAAATACTGTGACATAAAATATAAAGTGTGTGACATAAAAATTTTCAACAATCGCCATTTTATTCTTTAGGCAACGGTTTAAGACCCCTGTGGACTGTTGTGGAACTACAAGTCCCATCATGCCTCTGCCTATGGGAGTCATGCTTGTAACTGTCAGCCTTGCAATGCCTCATGGGAATTGTAGTTCTGCAACAGCTGGGAGTGCCGCAGTTTGAGACCCCTGCTGTAGGGTGTCTGTTAAAAAAAAAATATATATATATTGTTTGGGGGATTCTAAGAAATTTTCTAGCAAAAATACAGATTTTTACTTGTAAACAGAAAGACCCGGTCGGCAAGAATGCCACAAACTAGAGCCGCACTATTATGGCCAAAATGAGAATCACAATTTTTTTGCTTAGAATAAAGATCACGATTTTCTCAGCGTAAAATCTTTCACATTATACAAAAAAATTTGGGCCAACTTTACTGGTTTATTTATTTTTTCTTTTCATTTGAAGTAATTTTTTCTCAAAAAAATTGCATTTAAAAGACCGCTGCGCAAATACAGTGTGACATAAAATATCGAAACAATCCCCATTTTATTCTCTAGGGTCTTTACTAAAAAATGTATGTTTGGGGGTTCCAAGTAATTTTCTAGCAAAAAAAAAAAGATTTTAACTTGAAACCAACAAATGTCAGAAAAAGGTGTAGTGTTTAAGTTAAACTTCCTCATTTAGGCCCCTTTCACACTGGGGCAGGAGGTGCGCTGGCGGTATAGCGCCGCTATACCATCGGAATTGCAGCAGTATTCAGCCACTAGCGGTGTGGTTTTAACCCCCGCTAGCGGCCGAAAAAGGGTTAATACCGCCGGCAATGCGCCTCTGCAGAGGCGCATTGTCGGCGGTATAGCCGCGGTTTTCCATTGCTTTCAATGGGAAGGAGCGGTAAACACACCGCTCCTCTCACTGCACCAAAGATGCTGCTAGCAGGACTTTTGGAGTGGTCCTGCTAGCGCACCGCCTCAGTGTGAAAGCCCTCGGGCTTTCACACTGGACAAACAGCAGCCTCTGTTTAGGGTCGGTTTGCAGGCGCTATTAGCGCCTGCAAACCGCCCCAGTGTGAAAGGGGCCTTACACACAGAAGTCTATTCTTTTGATCTAAAGGACAAATTGTTACAATGTTTAGATTTGGTTCCACTGCTAAAGAATGTTGTGATACTTGGCAGACTGCCCCGATTTTTTTTTTTTACTTTTGTCGGCTTCAGCAGAGCAGAGAGAATTCTCTGCATTGAAAGATCGGGAAATACTTTGTCAAGATCGCAACGGGAAAAAAATTGCGATAACGATTCTGGACGATTTATCGTGCAGCTCCACATCAAACACAAAAGCTTCTCAATGTTTTTTGCTTGTTGTATCCTGATTTAAAGCCATGAGTTTTTGGATCTGATGTCTTGTATCTGTGTTGTATAAAAAAAATAATAAAGCTTTTTCTCGTGCCACCTTCTCATTTTCTCCCAAGTCATCTCAGCATAACAACCCGCAAGTGGTGTGGGTGGTGCCAGCCTTACGCCATCTCCACGAGATAACCCGCTCATTTAACAAGCAGACCTACCAAAAGCAAGACAAGGTAAGAGAATTGGGTCCACTGGGATGCAAATGCTTTCTGGTTTATTATCCATAAAAATGTTTCTTCCCGGAGAGGTCTAGCAAAATTGTGTCCTTGCAGAGAATTTGAAAGGGAGCTCCATCTGGAGAATTGCATTTTCTGTGTTGCAGACCACAACTTACTATTTTATTTTTAGAGCATCATCCAGGATCTGAAGAAGAACTTTGAGATCGTCAAGCTGGTGACAGCTAGCCTAGTGGCGTGCCATCGCTTGGCCGTTATCGCTGTTGGTCCTGGAGGGCTGGCCGGATCCTCTATGGTTGACGGCAGATACACTTACCGGGAGGTATCCGACATTGAAAGTCTTGATATAGAAATATGATACTTGTACCTACAGTTTAGTTTGCACTTTAACCACTGCAGCCTCGGAAGGTTTTACAACCCGCCCTCCCCTTCATTACCAGGCTGTTTTTTTTGCGGTACGGCACTGCGTTACTTTAATTGACGATTGCGCCGTCGCGTGGCATTGTACCCAAATCAAATTGATGCAATTTTGTTTCTCCACAAATAGATCTTTCTTTTGGTGGTATTTGATCGCCTCTGCGTTTTTTTTTTTTTTTTTTATTATTTTTTTTTTGCGCTAATAAATGAACACTAAAGGAAATTTTTTATTTATTTTTTGTAAAATAACAAACGTTATACTTCCACTGTGCAGCTCGTTTTGCACAGAGTGGCCCCGAACCTGGTCTTCTGGAGTCCCTCGGCGACTGTCTCGGCTCCCTCCCGCAAGAACTTTCCACGTTCATGCGAGCTCTCTCACATGGTGAGGAGTTCTTGCGGGCGCGCTCCCGTGATACAGCCGGGGCCATAGCCGCTCACTGTATCACTCAGCCCCGGCGCGTCGCATCATTGGATGTGATTGACAGCAGCACGAGCCAATGGCTGCGCTGCTTTCAATCAACCAATGTATGAGCCAGAAGCCCGGCCAAGAAGCCAGCGCGGGACTTTCGAGGGGTCGGGTAAGTAAACGGGGGCAGGTGGGGTTCGCTAATCCTCAAATGTTTTTTCACCTTAATGCATAGAATGCATTAAGGTGAAAAACATGTACCTTTACAAACCCTTTAACAAAAAAAGCCGACAATTTTGAAAGAATATCAATATTTTTAATTTTCTGCTATGAAATATTCCCAATTAAAAAAAAAAATCTTCATCAATTTAGGTCAATACGTATTCTTCTACATATTTTTGGTAAAAAAAAAAAAATCCCAATAAGCGTATATTGATTGGTTTGCACAAAAGTAATCGCATCTACAAACTGTTATTATTTTATGGCATTTATATATATTTATTTTTACTAGTAATGGCAGCAAGCAGCGATTTTTAGCAGGATTGCGGCGGACAGATCGAACACCTAACTCACACTTTTGACCCTTTTTTGGGAACTAGTGACTTTATTACAGTGATCAGTGCTACAAATCTACACTGACGCTGTATTAATGACACTGGCAGGGAAGGGGTTAACACCAGGGGCGCTCAAAGCGTTAAATGTGTCCCTAGGAGGAGGTGTTTTCTTACTGTGTGGGGGATGGACTTACAGGCTGAACAGAGATTCGTGTTCCTGCTTAGCAGGAACACAAGATCTCACTGTTCATGCCTGACAGGATGGCGATCTGCAATGTTTACATTGGCAGACCGCTGTCCTGTCTCTCTGGGGAGCTGCCAGACATCGCATCCGCCGGACCCGCTGATTGGCTCCCCCAGTGGCCACTTGGCGCGAGCGCCCCCCCATGCTGGCAGTGAAACCTGCAGAGCATTGCACCATGATCAGTGTGTTATGTGAAGAGAGATTACCGCTCTAAAGCCTTTGAATCCGTGCACTGCTCCCGCCCCACTAGAGCACACACAGGTGCTGGCTCTGCACAATGTAGGCAATGAAAAAAGGATCCTGGACTGCCGCACTCTGCAAAAGATGCTGGTTTATTCCATAAAATCCACAAAATACAGCAAAAACACCAAAAAGTGAACACAGGGACTGGCTAACGCGTTTTCACATCATAAGATGCTTACTCATAGCCATAGACTGAAAATTGGCAATTTTGTGGGGGTTTTTTTGTCAATGTGCAGCATCTTCTTTAAGGCATCAGGGAAAATAACTATAATATTCTTCTATTTCAGTATTTGGAAGCACACCTGAAATTCCTGGCATTTTTCCTCCAAGAAGCCACCCTGTACCTCGGCTGGAGCCGTGCCAAAGAGATCTGGGAGTGCCTCGTCACCGGCCATGATGTGTGCGAGCTCGATCGTGAAGTAAGGCCTGAGAGCATATATCAAAATATCACGACCGCATTTTGACTTTAAAGTCTAGCCTCACTGTGTCCATGCCTCACTGTGCTCATGACTAGACTTACGTTTAACTTTGAAAAATCGGTGCTCCCCGGTCGTAGGTCCCCCAAACAGAAAACTTTGCACACTTGTAGAGGAGAACTGGGGCTACATGTGTGCCAAGTTTAGGTTCCAGGAGACCTAGAGCCGGCCGGTCCTGGGTCCCCAAAATCTATTATAATTTTATTTTTAAATAACAAACATGTCATACTTGCCACCTCTGTGCAGTGGTATTGCTCAGCGCGGTCCCAATCTTCCTCTTCTTGGGTCCTCGGTGGCGATCTTGGCTCCTCCTCTGCTTTGTGTGTCCCCATAGCAAGCAGTTTGCTATGGGGACAAACAGGGTGTGCTCACTCCCAACCTGTGTCTACGGCGCCGCAATCCATAGACTTACACAGAGGGACTTTTTTTTTTAGCAAAAAACCCCAGTGGTGAATAAATACCACTAAAAGAAAGCTCTTTGTGTAAAAAAAAAAAAAAGCTAAATATTTCATTTGGGTACAGTGTTGCTTCACCGCGCAATTGTCATTCAAAGTGTGACTGGGCAGGATGGGGGTGAAAGTGTCCGGTATTGAACCGGTTAAAAATGGTACATACTGTATATTACCAATTCTCCGAGGGGATGCAAACTTTTGAGCACAAATGTTATCTGCCTTAAGATCACATTTGTAATCGGTCCAGCGATCCTCCGCTCCCAGAAGGAGGGTTGAGGCCGCAACGCTGGCATTGAAAGGGGCTGCTTGTCTGTAGCCATGTATACAACAAGAACGCCATAAGGTAACAATGCTTTCTTCCACCCTAACAATGGTCAGAACATGTTTCAAGCAATAACATCCTCTTCCTCAGGTTGACCTGGGCACAGTAGTGTATTTAGTTTTTGTGCTGCCCTAGGCCTGACTACACTTATGCATCCCCTAATTTAAATATGTCCCACCCCTTCCTGTCCAGGCCACACCCCTTTCTGTTTAAGACTCGCCCTGAAATCTTCAAGTGGGGACACTAGTTCTGAGGGCCTGGGAGGGGGGGGGCAATGGATTCCCTTACTTTGCATAGATTTCCTTTCACTTCCTGTTTGGCTATGGGGCATGAAGTGAAGGGAAATCTCTGCAATGGGACAGGGATGGTAAAAAAATAAACCTGACAGGGGCTATAACCCTCCCTTACTCTATCCAAAATGGGGGGAAAAATAAGTGTTGCCTATAGTTCTACTTTAAGCACAAATTTCTGATAATTCTATGGAGAGGACTGAGAAGATATAACTATGCCAATGGTGCAGCAGAAAACATATAGGACAGTAAGGAATGTTTGTCGTTATGGGATGATAGGACAGTCAAGATTAGAAGCGCCCCCCACAGTTGGGGAATGCCAGGCGCCCGCATACCGAAAGCAGTGCAGCCGCTTTATGGGGGCCCAAGACTAATTTGTCTCTCAGCCCAGTCCGCTCCATAACACTGGCGCTAAACTAACAGTGTAGCGCAAGCCGGTGGGGACTCTTTCGGTGCTGGCCTGGGCCTTGTCGGCCTAGGCCAGCGTTGCCTGGGCATAGAATTTCCGAGATTAATAAAGGCTTGGCCATACACGGTTCGAATCTTGGCTGGTTCAGCAGGAACCAGATGAGATTCGAACCATTAGTGTGCAGGCTGAATGTACCTAGTTGATCTATCAGTTTGGCTACAACCAGCCTGCTGGATTAGCTTACGATTATCGCAAGCACCTGCTATAGCCACAGTCATATAATCGCGGGCTTCCCCCCCCTGCGGGCAGAAGAAAATGGCATGGGCAGGAAGGATTCCCACATCAACACGGTCTGTGTTGATGGAAGAATCAAGCAAATTTCTTTCCTGCAACCTGTGGTTGCAGGAAACAAAATTGCTCAGTGTATAGCTCGCCTTAGCCTGGGGAAGCCAGCAGAAACAGAAAAAAAAGTGCTTTTCATGCTTAACGTGGCCATTAATAAGAACAGCCGGTACCGGGTCCCCAAAGTTACCGGAGAAATGATCGTTTAACATGGGAGTCTATGGAAGGGGTGCCCGGCTTTGAATAATCGGGCCGTAGGTCCCCCGGACAAAAAACTTTGCACACTTGTAGAGGAAGAGTGAGGCTACATGTGTGCCAAGTTTGGGGTCCAGGAGACCTAGGGCCGGCCGTACCGGGTCCCCAAAGTCCGGGAGATCAGGCGCAAAAAGGTGACTCGAGTATAAGCCGAGGGGCGCATTTTCAGCACAAAAAATGTGCTGAAAAACTCTGTGCAGTGGTATTGCTCAGAGCGGTCCCAATCTTCCTCTTCTTGGGTCCTTCCGTCTGTGTTGACGGAAGAATCAAGCAAATTTCTCTCCTGCAACGTGTGGTTGCAGGAAATAAAACTGCTCAGTGTATAGCTGTCCTTAGCCTGGGGGAACCAGCAGAAACGGGAAAAAAAGTGCTTTTCATGCTCAACGTGGCCATTAATAAGAACAGAGCTCCATGCACTTGGTTCCCTGGGGGTAGTGTTTCTCAACTCCAGTCCTCAAGGCGCCCCAACAGGTCATGTTTTCAGAATTTCCCTCAGATGAAACGGCTGTGGTAATTACGAAGGCAGTGAAACTGATCAAATCACCTGTGCAAAATAATGGAAAGCCTGAAAACATGACCTGTTGGGGCGCCTTGAGGACTGGAGTTGAGAAACACTGCCCTGGGGGATGCCATGATCTTGATTGAATAGTGAGATTTCTTCTTATAAAGCCACCTTGCTGTAAACTGTGAAGTTTCTGCTTGGGCGCCATCTCACTCAGATAAACTGATCCACAAATTCCAAACACCACGCAGACCTGAGTGACTCAAATGGTTTCCTTTCCTGGCAGATGTGTTTCGAGTGGTTCACGAAGGGGCAGCATGACCTGGAGAGCGACGTCCAACAGCAACTGTTCAAGGAGAAAATCCTCAAGCTGGAGTCCTATGAGATCACTATGAATGGTAGGAGATCAGCACTTTAATCACTGCAAACAAGGAAAGACAAGCTTAACACAAAATTCTATGCACACCGCATGTTGTTGGCAAATTGTAGCTTTGTTGTCATTGGGTTGGCATTGTATTTTTATTTTATTTGTATGTTCCTTGTGGGGCCCTGTCCTTTTTGGAGGATGGAGACACAGCTGGAAGTAGAAGGCTAAGGTCTTCCCTTTGTGTCCCTCTGCACAGGAGGCCAGTGTTGTGTTTTTAGCTTTGTGATGATCCCGTTTTTTGCACAGACACACGCTTTGTTAGGATGTTTGGGTTCGCATATTTAAGCAAACCTCCCAACAATCAAAGTAATTGTTTAGGGATCAACCGATCTAGTTTTTTCGGTGCCGATACTATACCGATTTTTCGGCCACCTCTCAGGCCGCTAACCGATATTATGTGCCGATATTCTGTACTTTTTAAAAAATGTTATTTTTACACTGTCCTTTTACTTTTTTTTTTTTTTTTTTTTTTATCACGGTTTTATTGCTGTCGAAAAAAAGGAAAAAACAAGGGCGCACCAGCCTGGTGTGATATCGTTTAGGAAAATTTATTTAAAATGAAAGCAATGAAAAGGTACTCGCAAAACTAGTACAAAAGTTCGCATTGTACAGACAGTGCCTTGGAAGCTGCAGCATGTGAACCCAAACCACACTTCGACCGATCAAGGAGACCGTGATGGGGCGCACTATCGGCTGACGCGTTTCGAAGTGTAAAACTTCTTTATCAAAGCCACGCAGTGCTGAGACCTCTACTAATTAGGTGGAGGGGGAGGAGCCCTTGTGAGGCTGCTTTCACACTGAAAGCGCCCGGGCGTTGGCGGTAAAACGCCGCTATTTTTGCAGCGATTTTCGGCCGCTAGCGGGGCGCTTTTAACCCCCCACTAGCGGCCGAAACGTTTTTTTTTTTTTTAATACACAAATCTTTACATATCCTTTAACACAAGTGTCTGAATTCCTGGAAATCGGCTTTAAATTATGGAATGTAGCAGTTGTGACCACTCCAGTCCCATTCTTTTTTTTTCCTTTTCTTTATGTGGTGTGCAGGGAGTAACGGCAGCGCAGGGACTACATGCCCCAGAGGTCTGGGTGGTTTGAAGCTGCTTTATGGGTTCCCGCTGCCCTGTTTGGGCCAATAGTAAAGGTAATAGAAGGGCGCTGGCTGCGGCAGCTGTGCCATTACATCAGCCCAGTAGTACTGAGAGAGCGACAGCTGATTGCGACAGGAAAGGGCCACTGAGGATCGGTGTTGCGCAGCTGGAAGTTCCTCAAAGCTATTGCTGAAGGAGGGTAGACAAAGGTGACCTGCATGCAGAACTTCAGAACATGGAGCCTGTGATGCACAAAGAGGAAAGTGAAGTTAGGACTCCACTGCAGCAAAGGCGAAAAAAAAATAAACTAGAGCTCTAATCTGAAGTGTACAGAGCATCCGGAAAGTATTCACAGCGCTTCAGTTTTTCCACATTTTGTTATGTTACAGCCTTATTCCAAAATGGTTTCAATTTATTATTTTCCCCCAAATTCTACAAACAATCCCCTATAATGACAACGTGAAAGAAGTTGTTTTGAAATCTTTACGAATTTATAAAGAAAATTAAAAATCCCATGTACACAAGTATTCTCAGCCTTTGCCATGACACTCAGGTGCCTCCTGTTTCCACTGATCATCCATGAGATGTTTCTACAACTTGATTGGAGTCCACCTGTGGTAAATTCAGTTGATTGGACATGATTTGGAAAGGCACACACCTGTCTATATAAAGGTCCCACAGGTAACAGTGCATGTCAGAGCACAAACCAAGCCATGAAGTCCAAGGAATTGTCTGTAGACCTCGGAGACAGGACTGTATGGAGGCACAGATCGGGGGAAGGGTACAGAAAAATGTCTGCAGCATTGAAGGTCCCAATGAGCACAGTGGCCTCCATCATCTGTAAATGGAAGAAGTTTGGAACCACCAGGACTCTAATTAGAGCCACCCGGCCAAACTGAGCAATCGGGGGAGAGGTGCCTTAGTCAGGGAGGTGACCAAGAACCCGATGGTCACTTTGACAGAGCTTCAGCATTTCTCTGTGGAGAGGAGAACCTTCCAGAAGAACAACCATCTCTGCAGCACTCCCCCAATCAGGCCTTTATGGAAGCCATTTCTCTCAGTAAAAGGCACATGACAGCCCGCCTGGAGTTTGCCAAAAGGCACCTGAATGACTCTGACCATAAGAAACAAAATTCTCTGGTCTGATGAAACAAGTCAATGTCTGGAGGAATCCAGGCACCGCTAATCACCTTGCCAATACCATCCCTACTGTGAAGCATGGTGGTGGCAGCATCAAGCTGTGGGGATGTTTTTCAGCAGCAGGAACTGGGAGACTAGTCAGGATCGAGGGAAAGATGAATGTAGCAATGTACAGAGACATCCTTGATAAAAACCTGCTCCAGAGTGCTCTGGACCTCAGACTGGGGTGAAGGTTCATCTTCAACAAGACAACGACCCTAAGCACACAGCCAAGATAACAAAGTAGTGGCTACAGGACAACTCTGTGAATGTCCTTGAGTAGCCCAGACTTGAACCCGATTGAACATCTCTGGAGAGATCTGAAAATGGCTGTGCACCGACACTCCTCATCCAACCGGATGGAGCTTGAGAGGTCCTGCAAAGAAGAATGGGAAAAACTGCCCAAAAATAGGTGTGCCGAGCTTGTAGCATCATACTCAGAAAGACTGGAGGCTGTAATTGGAGGAGCTTCACCAAAGTATTGAGCAAAGGCTGTGATACTTATGTACATGGGAGGAGCCTGTGATACTTATGTACATGGGAGGAGCCTGTGATACTTATGTACATGGGAGGAGCCTGTGATACTTATGTACATGGGAGGAGTCTGTGATACTTATGTACATGGGAGGAGCCTGTGATACTTGTGTACATGGGAGGAGCCTGTGATACTTGTGTACATGGGAGCAGCCTGTGATACTTTTGTACATGGGAGGAGCCTGTGATACTTTTGTACATGGTAGGAGCCTGTGATACTTTTGTACATGGGAGGAGCCTGTGATACTTTTGTACATGGGAGGAGCCTGTGATACTTTTGTACATGGGAGGAGCCTGTGATACTTATGTACATGGGAGGAGCCTGTGATACTTGTGTACATGGGAGGAGCCTGTGATACTTGTGTACATGGGAGGAGCCTGTGATACTTGTGTACATGGGATTTTTTATTCATAAATTTGAAAAGATCTCAAATAAATTTCTTTCACAATGTCATTATGGGGTGTTTGTAGAATTTTGAAGAGGAAAATTAATTTATTCCATTTTGGAATAAGGCTGTAACATAACAAAATGTGGAAAAATTGAAGCGCTGTGAATACTTTCCAGATGCTCTGTATGTCCGGGCAAAAATAAAATTCAGTACCTCTGCAACATGTGCATTTCCTTATGTTTTATCTCTGAAAATGCTGCCAGTACTACTGATATGAAATTACTGTTGATATGCCAAAAATCCACTGAGCGCCTGAATTACTGCAGTAAGCTTACAACTGTGCCTCTGCGGTGCTAAAATACCAAGCAGTGTTATTAACCTTGGCCAGTTGTCCTCTGACAGTCTACAGAAACACCTCCTATGCAGATGAGGGGGGGGGGGGGTCTGTAGTCCAGCTTGCAAAATCTAGGCAGGGCTGACTACACTGCCTGGGATTCCAGCATTGTCGGCTCACTATAGGAAGTTGGGAGTTCACTGGATTTCTGGAAAAATCGTCAGGAATTGTTCTGTACTTGCAGCCGTTGTAAAGAGGGAGAGCACAGATAAATGTGCATGTATTATGGAGATCCACCGAATCTGAATTTGTGTTTTTATGATCTTTCCAAAGTAAGGTACAGTGGAACTTCAGTTTACGAGTAAAGTGGTTAACAAGCATTTTGAAAGACTAGCAACTTTTTTTTTTTTAAAGTTCTGACTCGGTTTGCGAGTGTTGTCTCGCGAAACGAGCAGAATTCAAGCTAAAGGGGCCTGCAGTACCGCATTTGGCCTGAGGTGGGGGGGGCACCGGAGCCGAGTGGAGCCATTCGGAAATACTCCGTTCCCAGGTGTTTCCGAGTTCAGCCGAGCTGTCCTCGGGCCGTTCCGTGTGTTTCCGAGGCTCTCCGGCGCGCCCCCACCTCTGGCCACATGCGGTATTGCATGCCATTGAAATCAATGCGGAACGAAATTCCATGGGAAAACTCGCTTTGATATGCAAGTGATTTGGATTACAAGAATTCTCCTGGAACGGATTATGCTCGTAATCCGAGGTTCCCCTGTAAATGTTAACTGACATTGAACGGGAGGATGGGACATAGGATATCTAAGCAATGATTTGGATGCTGATTTATTTTTTTTATTTTTATTTGTACATCACTTTCAGGTTTCAGCCTCTTTAAAACGTTTTTTGAAAATGTAAATCTTTGCGATCATCGATTGAAGAGGCAAGGCACCCAGCTGGTGAGTATTGTTTACCGAAAATGTCCTGTTTATTGGTTAAATGGGTCAATTGCTCACTTTTATACTGCTTCTTCTTCTGTCGGGCTGAAGGATGAAACGCAGGATAAAAGTTATTAGAAAGATTACTTTCTTTTTTTTTTTTTATTTCCAATAAACATCTTACAGTGCCCTGAAAAAGTATTCATACCCCTTGAAATTTTCCACGTGTCACATTACAACCAAAAATGTAAATGTATTTTATGTGATAGACCAACACAAAGTGGCACATAATTGTGAAGTGGAAGGAAAATTATACCTTGAAAAGTATGGGGGGGCATTTGTATTCAGCCCCCCTTTACTCTGATACCCCTAACTAAAATCTACTGGAACCAATTGCCTTCAGAAGTCACCTAATTAGTAAACGGAGCTCACCTGTGTGTACTGAAATCGCTGTATAAATACAGCTGTTCTGTGAAGCCCTCAGAGGTTTGTTAGAGAACCTTAGTGAACAAACAGCATTATGAAGGCCAAGGAACACATCAGAAAGGTCAGGGATAAAGTTGTGGAGAAGTATAAAGCAGGGTTAGGTTATAAAAAAAATCTCCCAAGCTTTGAACATCTCACAGAGCTCTGTTCAATCCGTCACCTGAAAATGGAAAGAGTATGGCACAACTGCAACCCTACCAAGACATGGCCGTCCACCTAAACTGACCGGCCGGGCAAGGAGAGCATTCATCAGAGAAGCAGCCAAGAGGCCCATGGTAACTCTGGAGGAGCTGCAGAGATCCACAGCTCAGGTGGGAGAATCTGTCCACAGGACAACTATTAGTCGTGCTTCTCCACAAATCTGCCCTTTATGGAAGAGTGACAAGAAGAAACCATTGTTGAAAAAAAGACAGACATAAGAAGTCCTGTTTGCAGTTTGTGAGAAGCCATGTGGGGGACACAGCAAACATGTGGAAGAAGGTGCTCTGCTCAGATGAGACAAACATTGGACTTTTTTGCCTAAAAGCAAAACGCTATATGTGGTGGAAAACTAACACTGCACATCACCCTGAACACACCATCCCCACCGTGAAACATGGTGGTTGCAACATCACGTGGTGGAATTGATTTTCTTCAGCAGGGACAGGGAAGCTGGTCAGAGTTGATGGGAAGATGGATGGAGACAAATACAGGACAATCTTAGAAGAAAACCTGTTAGTCTGCAAAAGACTTGAGACTGAGGGGGAGGTTCACCTTCCAGCAGGACAACGACCCGAAACATACAGCCAGAGCTACAATGGAATGGTTTAGATCAAAGCATATTCATGTGTTAGAATGGCCCAGTCACAGTCCCGACCTAAATCACATTGAGAATCTGTGGCAAGACTTGAAAATTGCTATTCACAGACGCTCTCCATCCAATCTAACAGAACTTGAGATATTTTACAAAGAAGAATGGGCAGAAATGTCCCTCTCTAGCTGGTAGAGACATCCCCCAAAAAGACTTGCAGCTGTAATTGCAGTGAAAGGCGGTTCTACAAAGTATTGACTCCGGGGGGCGCCATAAAAATGCCCCCCACACTTTTCACAGATTTATTTGTAAAAAAAAATTGAAAGCCATTTATCATTTTCCTTCCACTTCATAATTATGTGACACTTTGTGTTGGTCTATCACATAAAATCCCAATAAAATACATTTTATGTTTTTGGTTGTAACATGAAAAAAATTTGGTACATTTCAAGGGGTATGAATACTTTTTCAAGGCACTGTATACTCGCCTCACAGTAATGCTTTCAGTATATTATTGCATGCTTTGGATTTAGAGACTTCACATACGTTTTTAAATTAACGACTCCAACTCTGTACAGATATACCGGAAGATCCGGCGTTCTTTCTCCTACATGTAAATCATGTACCAGAGAAGGTATATAAGGAATCATGCATTTGCCACCTTTTAGACGCTGCAAAGGCATGAATTCCTTTTGAAGTGGAAATCGTCATCGCCACCGACAATAAGAGATGTGGATCTGTAAGGTGAAGGAGATTAGCAAACTAGAAGATCTAGTTCTCTCTGCACGCCACCAGCACGAAGGCTATTCCGGGGCTTGGTCTGCCTGGAATACCTTCCTGACCTCGGACGAAGGGAAAACCCTTCTTGACAATTAAGTGAATGGGCGAGAGGCTTAATGAGTTGAATTTCATTTACTGCTGCAATTAGGAGCACATGAAAGATCTGCATTTCTCTAACAGTCATAGTCTTTTTTTTTTTTTTTTTTTTTGTCTATATCCCTTTTTTTTTATTTTTATGTTTTTTGTTCTGTGTTGGCTTGTTATGTTAAAGGCAAACATCATAGGAAAGGTTTTAGGAAGTGAGAAGGATAAGTTCGAGATTACAGAGGAGACAGGCATGGGAACTTGATGTTGTATTGGGAAACAAGTTAATGCGATGCATAAATAGGTTATCTTTTAGGTAGCAAGAATCAGAGGGAATGAGATATTACAATTTGTGACTGAACCGGTGAATCGGTAGATAAGAGGTGTTTTAGCCCAAGATTCCTAGGGTTAGAGGTGGGAGCCACCTCTCCCCTCAGTACCCATAGGTTCAGCTTTTTTATGTTTTTTCCTTAACTGTCCCTAACTGGATCTCAAACATATAGTTGGATGTAAAAAAAAAAGAAAATTCTATGTACCTCTCTGTGTTTCCTTGTATTTTTTACTTTTTTAATATATATTAGAGCTACACGATTGTATGAGAATCGCGATTTCGATTCAACCCCCCCCCCCCCCCCCCGCGCGCGCGATCTCGATCACCGCGATTTTCTTAAATCCCCGCCAGTTCCTCGTAACCAGCGTGGAACGCAAATGGATCATAGAGCGTGATGCATTGAAACTGTTTCCGCTCTGCTCGCACACAGCCCCGCCTCCTCCTAACCCTGCACTGTGATAGACAGAATGCGGGTCCAATGCTGGAATGCGTTCTATCACAGCGCGAGGTTAGGAGGAGGTGGGGCTGTGTGCGAGCAGAGCGGAGACAGTTTCAACATACGGGCGGTGAGTTGCTTTCTAGGAGAAAATGCGTGCTGCCTTGCATCCTCCCCTCTCCCCCCCACATACCACACTTTGCTGGCTCTGTCTTTGGGACTCTTCCCTCCCCCCGGCCGCCGAGTCTGTCTCCTGTCCCTGCTGCCTATGTACACAGTGAGGGGAGAGCTGTGCTCTTCCCATCTCAGCTGTGATAGGGCTACAGGACAGGACTCCTGTTTTTGGAAGTGACAGGGTCAATAAAGAGAACCTGTCTCCTCCAATTGCTATCACACAGGGAATTGTTTTCTCCTGTGTGATAGCAATAAAGTTAAGTGAAAAAAAAGATTAAAAAAAAAAAAAAAAATTAATTTAATAAAATAAAGTAATTAAAAAGTAAAGAATAAGAAAAATATTAAAAATAAGAAAATTATGCAAAAAGTAAAAACGTCAAACAAATTTTTTTTTTTATTTTTTTTTAAATTTACCATTTTAAAAAATTGTGATCTTTGTTCTAAGCAAAAGAATCGCGATTCTCATTTTCCCCAGAATCGAGCAGCTTTAATTATTTATTTATTTATATATATATATATATATATATATATATATATATATATATATATATATAATAAAAATTATTGATTTGAAAAAAAATAATAATAAATCGACTCCTTTTCTCTCCTCTGGAAGCACGTGGAGAAGTTGGAGTTAATTGGAATGGATTTCATATGGAAAGTTGCAGTCGAATCTCCGGATGAAGAGATTGCCAATGAAGCAATCCAGCTGATAATCAACTATAGCTACATCAATCTGAACCCCAGGCTGAAGAAAGTGAGTGCCTGCCCACAGATCAGAGTATAAAAATGTCTCATCTGCCTCTTGCAACCAAATCAAGTTTCTTCCCTTTTTTTGTTTTCTAACCCTCCCCAGAAGGATTTGAATTGGGGCAACAAAGTCTGTGTCAAGTTTGGTATTCGTAATATTAATAAAAGCTGATTTTTTATTTTTTTTCCCCATGCAGGATTCAGTTTCTTTGCACAAGAAGTTTATTGCAGATTGCTACACTCGATTAGAGGTAAGAATGCTACGATTATGGTGAAGTGTCTTTGATTGTTGTGTACCTTGGATACAGCGAATCACACGGGGTAAAGGGGCAATCGCAGCGGCCCTTTACCATGTGATCAGCTGTAGTGGTGCAATGGATCGGTGGTGATCCGTGATCCAAACGGTTCACCCTGTTCGGATTGGATCACCACGCGATTCATGGAGCGCTCCGGAGCCTCGGCCATAGGAAAGGCCCCGGCTTCGACCTAGCTCCGGAGCGGCGGCCATCTTGGTACACCCGGCGGCACCGCTGTAATGACGCTTCGTCGCCGCCATCTTGCTCCACTCGTACTCCTGCACAGTAATGATAATAAGAAGGGGCCAAGCGGACATCTTGTTAAACCCAACATAGTTTTAAATTTCACAGTTATTTTCAACACAAAATTGAGTTTATCTGCTTAAATACATTATTTGTAAATCCAGCGGACTGTGTACATGTTAAATTTTAAAAGTAGCAGCAAACCTGCTGACCTTGCATGCTTGCTAATGTGACAGAACACCTCTAATTTTCACATTTAACATTTAGTTAAATGTGAAAATCAGAGGTGTTCTGTCACATTACCAACCATGTAAGGTCAGCAGGTTTGCTGCTGCTTTTAAAATTTAACATGTAAACAATCCGTTGGATTTACAAATAATGTATTTAAAGCGGAGCTCCGCCTGAAAAAAAATATTAAAAGCCAGCAGCTGCTGACTTTTAATATTTGGACACTTACCTGTCCTGGAGTCCAGCGACGTCCGCAGCAGAGGACGAGCGATCGCTCGTCCTCTGCTGCCCCCTCCGCCATCCTCGCTGAGGGAACCAGGAAGCAAAGCCTTGCGGCTTCATGCCCGGTTCTGTACGGCGCGAGTCGCGCTGCGCCATTCTGATTGGTGCTCCTGTGTTCTGGGAGCCGAGTGTCTCCCAGAACACTACGGGAAGTCTGGGGGAAGTGACGTCACTCCCGTAGATTCCCGGAGAGAGGACTCCCGGATGTGGGTGAAAATACCTGTCTTAGACAGGTATCTTCACCCCCCTCCCCCCTGAAAGGTGTCAATTGTGACACCGGAGGGGGGGAGGGTTCCGATGAGCGCAAGTTCCACTTTAGGGTGGAGCTCCGCTTTAAGCAGATAAACTCCATTTTGTGTTGAAAATAACTGTGAAATTTAAAACTCCGGTGGGGGTATTAAGATTCGTGTGTTTTTTGTTTGTTTTTTTTTGTTTTTTTTTGCCGATCGGAAAATGATCTGACCCGTGACCCCTGATCCGAGGATCGATCCGATCAGTGAGTTTTTTGATCCGTTGCACCCCTAATCAGCTGTGTCCAGTCTAAGCTGGTCACATGTAAAAAGACTTGTCGGTTATCAGCTCTCCTTTCCCTAAACAGAGACTGCTTGTGGGGAAAGCTGATCTATCAGGGCACAGCGAGTACAGCATTTGCACTGATAATCAGTGCCCTCAATATCGGTGCAAGCCTCGTCGGTGGCCGCCTATCCGTGCTTGGTCGGTGCCCCTCTGTGCAGAAGAAATTAGCAAAATTTTAAAACTATGAAAAAGTGTGTGTGTGTGTGTGTGTGTATTTTATTTATCCATTTTTATATATATAAAATCCCTGGTATTGAGGTGGTTAAATGGAAATAGGTCCCTTCTTTTTAATCTCCCCCAAGCATTTCAGTTATCGTATCCAATTATGGAGCTCTGTATTGAGGGGTCCACAAGGTATAAAAAAAAAAAATGACATTAAAAGCAGATTACAGCTACCTTCCTCTAAAAGCACCCCAGTTACCGGAGCGCGGCAGCAAATGGGAATGGGGGCATTTGGCCAGATGGATTGATGTTAGTTTGAAGCTTCTATCATTTACTGACATGTTCATATCTTCTGTTGATCTGCAGGCTGCGAGTTCGGCACTTGGAGGCCCCACCCTGACCCACGCCGTCACCAGAGCTACAAAAATGCTCACCGCAACCGCCATGCCATCGGTGGCCACCTCGGTGCAGTCACCTTACAGGTAAGTCTGCAGTGGAGGTTTGTTTGCTCCGTGTGTCCACGCCTCTCGCCTGTGAGCAATACAAAGCTGAAATTTACACAAGAATTTAAAATTTTCTGTCTTTTTTTTTTTTTTTTTGCATGCAGGTCTACTAAGCTGGTCATTATAGAGAGACTCCTGTTACTGGCTGAGCGCTATGTTATCACTATTGAGGTAAATATTTTCTTTATTTGTAGTTCAAACCGGTCACATATGTAACGGGCTTGTGTTGGAGACTGCGCTGGACTGACTAAATAGATCACTGGTCCTGAGTGGGTATTCGTGTGGGCAAAAGGAAGAAATGTCTTCCAGTGGATAGTGTCCAGTGTTTGATGGTGGCGATGGGCCCTCTCGGGGATTGGGCTGCTGCCTTTTCTGTGCTACATTAACCGGTTCCCGACCGGCTCACGCAGATTTACTGTGGCAGAATGGCTCTCCTGGGCGAAATCTCATACATATACGGCTTCGCCCAGGAGAGCCACCAGAGGGCGCACGAGCGCTGCCGGAGGTCCCTGCGCGCGTGCGCTGCACAGTGGGTAACCTGATGCGCTTGGCCGGCGGGTACAATCTCCTCCGGCCGTGCACGAGCGGCAGCACACCGTTTGTGTGTGTGTAAACACAAATCCCCGTGCTGTCAGAGGAGAGAAGACAGATCGTGGTTTCTACTTTGTAGAAACACACGATCTGTCATCTCTCCTAGTTAGTCCCCTCCCCCCACAGTTAGAACACACAAAAGGGAACACGGGTAACCCATTGATCGCCCCCTAGTGTTAACCCCTTCCCTGTCAGTGACATTTACATAGTAATCGGTGCATATTTATAGCACTGACCGCTCTGTAAATGTCAATGGTGTCAAAAGTGTCCCACCTGCCCGTCGCAATACCGCAAAAACACGCAGATCCCCGCCATTACTAGTACAAATAAAAACTTCATCCAAATGCCATAAATTTTCCCATAGTTTGTAGACACTATAACTTTTGCGCAAACCAATCAATATATGCTTATTGCGATATTTTTGGTAAAAAAAAAAAATGTAGAATACATATCGGCCTGAACTGAGGAAAAAATTATTAATTTTTTTTTTAAATAATTATTATAGCAAAAAGTTAAAGATATTGTGTTATTTTTTTCAAAATTGTCGCATTTTTTTTGTTTATAGCGCAAAAAATAAAAAACGCAGAGGTGATCAAATACCACCAAAAGAAAGCTCTATTTGTGGGAAAAAAAGGACTTCAGTTTTGTTTGGGTACAACGGCGCACAACCGTGCAATTGTCAGTTAAAGCGACGCAGTGCTGTATCGCAAAAAATGGCCTGGTCATTAAGCGGCCAAATCTTCCGGGGCTGAAGTGGTTAAGGTCGTTTCAGCATGTAGACTTGGATAAAAAGAAAGGAGCACCCGGTGTCTAGAGAAATGTGACTTCTAAAATTATATTTCATGGACCTTTAGGCCCCTTTTACACTGAGGCGTATTTCAGGCGTTTTAGCGCTAAAAATAGTGCATAAATAACGCCTGAAATACTCCTGCCCCAGCATTCTCAATGTGAAAGCCCGAGGGCTTTCACACTGAGGCGATGCGCTGGCGGGAGAAAAAAAAACTCCTGCAAGCCGCTTTTTTTGGAGCGGTGAAGGAGCGGTGTGTATACCGCTCTTTTCCCATTGAAATCAATGGGACACCGCGGTAAGCGGGCGGTATTCACCCTTTTTTGGCCACTAGAGGGGGTTAAAACCGCACCGCTAGCGGCCGAATATCGCGGTAAATACGACGGTATAGCGGCGCTGAAAATAACGCCGCTATACCGCCCCACCGCACATGCCCGCCCCAGTGTGAAAGGGGCCTTAATAAAAGTTAGCAACATGTACATCGAGCCAGCAGATTTCAAGGGAATGGACTCCCCCTTCTTTAGGGATGTTGCGTACTGTTTGGTGGGAAAGATTCCCATGAATGGTTATGTTGGATGAAGGTTTCTGAATGGCAGGATGCTGGCTTGCTTTGTATAGGCAGCAATTAATGGACATTTGGTGCCAAGGGTTTTAAGACCCCTTTCACACTGGGGGCGCGTTGGCGCTAAAGCGCAGCTTATTTCAGTGTGAAAGGGGTCTAAAAGTGACAGGACGTGGCCCTGGGATTGACAGATGTGGGGGTGGGCTGGACTACTGTAGTCTAGGACTAGGCTGTAGTCCCAGCCCAACCCCCCCACATCTGTCAACACCAGAGCCATGCCCCCCCGTCACTTTTAAAACCCTTGGCACCAAATGTTTATTAATTGCTGCCTATACAAAGAAAGCCACCATCCTGCCATTTATATAATGGGAATCTTTTCCACCAAATAGTACGTAGCAACAGTCCAGAGAGAGAGAGAGAGAGAGAGACTATTCCGTCTGTTCACTGCGATGAAATGAGCCGGACGTTTGGCCCCCCTCCTTCCCTCCCCATCGCAGCCGGCCCATTCACAAAGCGCAGCCACAAGGCTTCACTGCCTGTTTCCCTTAGTCAAGATGGCGGCGCCAGCACCTGATAGCCAATTTGAAAAATCAGCTCGGGTAAGGACACCGCTGGATTCCTGCACAGGTAAGTGGCCTAATATTAAGTCAGCAGCTACAGCATTTGTAGCTGCTGACTTTTTTTTTTTTTTAGGCTGATCCTGGAGCTCCTCTTTAAACGGCGTTGTAGAGGAGAATGTTGTTCAAGGTACGTTCAATCTTGGATAACTCCTCCCACCCACTCCACAATACGCCGGTCTGTTTGCAGGGTACTTTCAGTGACAGATTTTTACACCCGCTATGCAGCACAGGAAATCATTTTTGCCTGTGACCATCAAATTCTATAATTCTTCTCTGTCAGGGCTGGAGGTGAAGATTTATTCTGGTTTATGATCAGGATTTTTATGTGTGTTGTTTTTTTTTATATATATATATATATATATATATATATATATATATATATATATATATATATATATATATATATATATATATATATTAGTACGTTGGTATTATGTTTATTATTTGGGGTAATGTTAGAGAAAGTTGTGTATTTGCATTCTGGTAGTTTTATTTTTTTTCAATCTTTATCTATTCTATGTTGTATTTTAATAGTATGGATGTTTTATTCTAGTGTCATTTTTGATTTGTTTTATTTGTACTAATTGCTGTTGGTAATTTTCCCTTTTTGGGTTTATCAGTTTTCTAAATCTGAAAATTAGTGGCTTTAGCCGCTTCGCGTTAAGTCTTTTTGGCCAATCTCTGTCCAAATCCTGCCGACTCAACCTCCGCCAACATATGCAAAATAGGCCCCCCCTTAAGGTGGAACTTTAGTCAGAAAAGAGAGTCCTGCTAGATGACTTCAGGCCGACCCCTTTTTGCAGGAATAGCCATGTAAAACATAAAAAAAATATGTGCCCATGCTGTGTAAAGTCCAGTAATACTGTCTCTCACCCTGCTCTGCACATGCTCAGTTGCTCTCTATTTCTAGGCACTGTGCCAAATTTGTTGAGGTCGATCTGCTGACAGCCTTAAAGCCGGAAGTAAACCCTCTTATCCTTTACAGCTAAGGAAGCCGCTTCTGTTTGATCTGCAACTGTCATGGCACTGCACATGTGATCAGTTATGACATCCAGCCATGTGATGGTTTGACAGTTTGGTTTAGGAAACAAGTAAATGTGACAGTTGGCTTTAGTTCCACATTATAATTTACTGCTGCGCAGGGGCTCTGGAATTCAGCAAAATGGTGGCCTCCAGAAAGAAGAAACAGGCAATTTACAGCACATACTAATTTTGGTGGCATAATTGTAGCAGGAGAGAGCGGAGACCAGTGACGGCGCGCCGCTTTTCTCACGCATGCGCAGTAGGGAACTGGGCAGTGAAGCTGCAAGGCTTCACTTCCTGATTCCCTCACCGTGCATGGCGGCGGCAACATCCGAGGACCGAGCGATTGCTCAACCTCGTCTGCCGGCATCATAGGCACGCTAGACAGGTAAGTGTTCATTTTTTAAAAAGTCAGCAGCTGCAGTATTTGTAGCTGCTGGCTTTTAAAAAAAAAAAAAAAATTTGGGTTGACCTCCGCTTTAACGTGGAATGCATATGTTCCTTGTTGAAGAACATTATTTTTTTATCTAGTTGTTATAAAGTTCCACTTTAATGACATCACAAAGCTTCTAGAGGTCATCTCTGACCTCGACTGTTACAACTCCCTATTCATTTACTTACCTTTTTTATATAGGTTATTTCTCCTCCCCCCCCCCCACCCCAAATCTCTCCATTGGCCTCCCACGCATTCAACAAATAAAATTTGAATCACTAACAACAACTTAGAGCAATCCGAAACTCGCCCCCATCTACATCACCAACCTCGTCTAGACGTGTCAACCATCCCATCCTATCCCATCCTCTCCGCTCTTCCCAAGACCTCCTGCTCTCTACCTTCCTCGCTGATACCTTCCTCGCTCACCTCCAAGACTTCTCCAGAGCCTCTCCCATCCTCTGGAACTTCAAGATTTTGAAATTAAATAAATATGGGGAAAAATTAAATATTTCTCTGTTGTCCTGCAGGATCTCTACTCTGTTCCACGAACAATTCTACCTCACGGTGCCTCTTTTCATGGACATCTGTTAACTCTGAACCTTAATTATGAGTCAACCAAAGATACTTTCACCATAGAGGTACGTTTTACATCTTTGTCTTAAAATGTTCATCTCTGCAATACATGCACATTTTTTTATCAGTTTATAGGGATTGTAAAGTCTCAGGGTTTGCATTCTATGCATTAAGGTGAAAAACCTTTTGTGCTGAAGCCCCCCCCCCCCCCCCCCTTACCTGAACCTGATCGTTCCAGGGACGTGCACAAGCCCAGCGGTTCTAGACGCTGTCTCGGGTCCTTATTGGATAGATTGATAGCAGCAGGAGCCATTGGCTCCCGCTCAGTGGTGGTTGGTGTTTTTTTGTTTGGAGGGGGCAGGAACCCCCCCCCTCCCCTGCCGGTCCACCGGCACTTACCCCATCGGTGGCGGGGATCGGCGGGCACATTGGGCAGGGGATCAGGCTGCGGCAGGCATCTGGCAGCGTCTCCTGAGTTCTTTTCTGAGATCACGGCTGCTTCCGCCGTGCATCTCCTCTTTTTCCTCCTAGGCGTCCAATAATATCGCCTGACCGTTCAGCCAATCGGGAAACGAGTATCATGTCAGACCAGCGCTTCCTGATTGGCAGAGAGGCGATTCAGTGTTAGAAAAGCAAATATTAATTGGCTTTTCTAACACAACTGGGTGGTCTCGGAGTGCAATGCTGCTCTACGTCCAGAGTCCACTCTATTCTGAAGCCTGTTAGAGCCTCTGGCTCTAATCAGGTGCTTAAAAAAAAAAACACCCCCGCCGCTGTAATTCATGCGCCTGGCGTTCTGAAAGGGACCGGACGCATGAATAGTCTATTAACCATATAGGGGGTGGCATGGATAAAGGGGGCAGCGCCCTTAATGGACGGTGCTGCCCCTTCTCCCACTGCTGTCAATCAAATCCAGGGGCGGGGCCGAGTCCTGCTGTCTGTCAATGGACGCAGCATCAGGACTCGTAAGCGTGCCCGCACGAGTGCCCGCCCCAGGCAAAGCAGCTCTCTATGGGGGCACCACATGGAGAGGAGGAGCCAGGAGCACCGTCGGGGCACCCCAGAAGAGGAGGATCGGGGCTTCTCTGTGCAAATCCCTTGTACAGAGCAGGTAGGTATGACATGTTTGTTATTTAAAAAAAAAAAAAAAAATAATCAACCTTTTTAAATCACTTTAAAGCTGAACTCCTGGTACAAAATTTCTGTTGAAATGTATTCCACATTAGTCACAAAGGACATAAATTAACTTGTGCAGCAAATTCCTTTGCTAACCTAGAGATTACATTCGTACAAAGTATTAGTAACATCATCACTGTGCTGTACATACCCTGTACAGAGAACAGAGCTGGGGGAGGGGTAGAGAGGGAGAGGGAGAGAGACCAGGCACCACACAGCTGTGAAAAACAGGAGGGGGCGGAGATGAGACCAGCCCCCCTGCACAAGGAGAGAGAGCAGAGCTGTGGGAGGGGCCCCAGCAGGCACCACCCACTACAGGCTGCCTGCAAAAAACTACAGATGGGGGCGGAGACAAGACCAGTCCCCCTGCAGAAAGAGAGAGCAGCAGTGAGCGGTCTTTATTACAGGGCGTCTCACATTGGATTACTGCACAGATCTGGAAGAAATACACAAACCTCACCGAGATTCAAGAATACACATGATGAATGCATTTAGAGAATATTTACCCATCCGAGCGTTCAGCTTTAGAAACGCTGCAAGTGCAGTAAAATACCCCGTTGCTCTGCCAGAAATCCAGTGAGCTTCTAATGTTCAGTTTGAGCTGACAACTCTGCCCCCTGCTGTACTGAAATCCCAAGCAGTGTTGTGATTGCTGGATTACAGACGTACATAAGGATGTGAACGAAATCTCAACAGGAACCAGACAGAATATAGAACTAGCCAGGGGGTTTATTCCTTCTATCCTCTGTCCAAAAAAAGTTTTAGCAATACATGCACTTTAAAATGTAAAACTTGCAATTTAGTTGCAGTCTGTCACAAATCAATGTTATGGCTGAATTGCATTTACGATGTCTCATTTCACATGTCGTTTCTGTTTGCAGGCCCACAGCAATGAGACGGTGGGGAGCATCCGCTGGAAGGTCTCCAGACATCTCAACTGTCCTGTAGAAAGCTTGCAGATCTTTGCCAATGAGAGCTTGGTGAGAAAATGGTTTAGCTTATGAATGTCGGAGAAGACCACTTGAGATGTTAATTGTTTGTTTCCATGTGGCGGGTCGATGTCACCGATGACGTATTCTGTTGCCAAGATAAAACTGGACTAAAATTTGGCTTCCAAAGCAAACATGGAACACTTGCCTCTCCTGCTAGCCGTACTTCTGATCACTGCCTGATTGTAGAGAAAATTTTCTGATTCTGGAACCTTTGGAAATGTTAAGTTCCTGGTCTTCTGCTGCACTCTGTGGTTCCTCCCACTGTCTCCAATGTCATTACTGTATCCTATATTGACGTAGGGGCCATGGGATGGAACCATAGCATGCAGAGAATGACACCGGCATCTGACATTCCCACAAGTCTTATGAAGGCTGCAGTGCTGGAATGACGGTAGGTAGGAGATGCAGACAGAGAGTTAAGTATACTACCTCTACTATCGCAGAAAGTGCTATTAATTGGTTCTGAAGGCAAACGTTTTTTTTTTTACCTTAAAGCGGAGGTTCCGCGGCATTTTTTATTTTTTTTTCCGCTGGCATGCAAAGTATTTTTAGATCAGCAATTTGTACTCACGTGTTTGGTGACTTTAAACCTCCCCTGTCTTTTTTCTGGCAAAAGATGCACTTTTAAAATCAGCCGTCTGAATTTTCCATTTTGCTTGTGGGCATTTTGAAGCCCACAAGCACTGACTTCCTGGTGGTGGACAGTGTAATGCAGAAAAAGTTCCCCGGCGGATAAGGTTCCCCCCCCCCTGTACTGCGCATGCGTGGCACGAACCTCAACGGAGTTTCCGAAAGTAGCCGAACATGTAGAGCTGCGAGTTAGCTCTACACGGCGCCTGCGCAATGACTAGGAGTCATGTAGAGCTGACTGCGCAGGCGCTGTGTAGAGCCGACTCGCAGCTCTTCATGTTCGGCTACTTTCGGAAACTCCGTTGAGGTTTGTGCCGCGCATGCGCAGTACGGGGGGGGAACCTTATTCGCCGGGGAACTTTTTCTGCAGGACATGTCACATCTGGGCGAACTCCCAGATTACATTGCGGGTGAATAGAAACGCCTACTCCCGCGGGAGTGAGTACCCGGAAGACGAAATTGAAATGACATTAGTACGGTATGTACTACATAAAAAAAAAAAAGTGGCTACTGTACATGTTCGTTCTTTAAGGAGTGTGCTTGTATATGGATGTTATTTTGCCTGAACCTCCACTTTAAAGCGGTTGTATACCGCAAAATTTATTTTTTTTCAACCTGCAAGGCAAAGGTATAATGAGCTAGTATGACTAGCATACTAGCTCATTATCAATCACTTACCTTAGATCTAAGCCCCCCGCAGCGGTCCTCGGACACGTCCTCCGTCGCCGCCATGATACCCGGAGTGACTTCCGGGTATCGCCGCTCCGGCGATGTGATTGGCTGGAGTGGCGATGACGTCACTCCCATGCGCGAGGAACGGCATGATCCCCGCGCATGTGCGAAATCCGGCAGTGTCCGGTGGGCTGCCATTCAAGAGCCGCCACGCTCAGTGCGCCTGCGCCATTGTCTACGGCGCGCATGCCCAAGGCACGTCATATGACATCCTGGACTTTGGGTCGGGATATCTGAATGATGGGTGCAGCTACAGGCATCATTCAGATATCATCTTTTATGGCTGGCGATTCCCTGCATAATAAGAACAATCGTAGTGTCCGTTCAGCCGATTGATCGTTCTTGCAGGCGGCGGGAGGGGACATCCGTCCTCCTGCCGCCCTCTGGTGCGTCTACCGGCTCGCCCGTGCGATCGGCGAACCGGAGAAGGCATCCACCGGCGCTGGACGTTTAGCATAGAGATTTCCAAGGGACAGGTGGTCCCCGTCAATCTCTGACCCGGGCGCGACGTTATGACGTCACATCCGGCCCGGCGGAAGTAAACATTGCCGGGGATTTGGCTGGAAAGGCCGAGATCGTTTATTTATCTTGGTCTTTCCTGCCCAGAGGAGAGGTGTGGGGTCTTAAAGTCAATAGGCATCGCCGGCCGTGTCACGAACAGCTGACGTGACGTCAACACTGAGCATGCGCAGATGATTTTCATGGATCGAGGAAAATTTTAGAACTGGGCGGAGTGAAAGTTGCCTTGTGACGTCCCCGGGAGCACTGTTTTCAGCCCCGCACCCCTTATAATGACACGGCCCTAAGCTGCGATGCTTAGCTGGGGGGAGGGAGGTAGAGCGGCGCTGGCACTGCTAGGGGAGGGACATGGGTCTGTACTTGGAGAGGGGGCAGGGGTCGGCCATGCATAGCACTGTATGGGAGACTGTGTCAATCACAGTGGAGGAAAGAGTGGGGGAGGGGTCAGTCAATCGACTTACACAGCGCAGCTTGGGATTGAGCCCAGATGAATGGCAATTGCAAATCGGTTGCTATGGGGGCACTCCAAAAGGGGGTGAGAATCCAGGAGGGGACCCAAGAAGAGGAGCATCAGGCTGCTCTGTGCAAAACCATTGGACAGAACAGGTAAGTAGAACATTGGCCATTTAAAAAAAGATCCCCTTACAATCACTTTAGGATATATTATCTTAGTTACAGATGATTTGTTTATGAAAAAAAAAATTGGCCTTTCTTTCTCGTACATCACGGGACACAGAGCGACATAGTCATTACTAATGGGTTATATAGTTACCGTCAGGTGCTGGCACTGGCAACTTCCAAAACCGGAAGTACCCTCCCTTATATAAGCCCCTCCCATCCGGGAGCACCTCAGTTTTTTGCCAGTGTCTAAGGTGTTGGCCAAGAAGAAACATGTGTTTTTCACTGAGCTTGCGTACAGGTTCTTTTGGGCCTCAGTAAGCTATTCCGGATCCGACCAAAAAAGCTTCATAGCTAAACGGTCGGTACCCGGGCCTTGCAGAGAAGAGCAAGGTTCTGCCTGTAATGCTTCTCTTAGGAGAGCTGGACCCTGGGATCCAGAGCTCTGGTCATACCCACGACCAAGATGTTTTCTGTGCAGGGTGCTATACAGGTCCAGGGGAGTGGAATCCTTGGGAACCCGGTCCCTGAAGGTTTGATTACAATGCCTGCCGTGATAGGTGAAGTTTGGGCTTTTGTGGACCAAACAAAGTCCTGCGGCGGGGAACAGGTAAGTGGGGGCCCCCAGGAACTTGGTTCTATTGGGGGACCCCCAAGCCTAATTTGTCTTTCTGTCTGTTACCTAACGGTATTCCCGCTAATATCTGTGCATGCCTGTAACTACTAAAAAAATGTAATAATTTTTAATGGTGGTCAAGAAAAAAAAAAAAAAAAAAAAAAAAAGAATGTTTTTTTATATATGTTTAGTATATTAAACTGCGGTACCTGTGTTTGTCCACTAGAGGCCGCTGTGGAATGTTTTTCTTGTCATATGGACTAGTTTCTTCTCAGAGAGCAAAGTCCAGGCAGCTGGTGAGTTCTCCTACAGGAAACTGTTTCCTCTGCCATGTTGCAGTGTTCGTCTATCCCCCGGCCTGCGGCAAAGGGGGCCCTGGCTCCTGTCCCTGGTTTCCATGTTTGAAAATTAGCGCCGAGGCGCACGTGGCCGCGCGCGTGCACGCGCCTCTATATATAGAGGTGGCCGGAAAAAGGGGCGGGGCCTGGGGGATGACGCTCTGTGCGCGCCGCAGCGCTTCTGCGCATGTGCGGGCGTCCCAGCAGGTTTTTAAAAAGCCACATTATTGCAGTAAGCTGGCTATGAAGTACAGAGACAGAGCTGGCAACATTTAAAGGCATACAGCAAGCGGTTGATACAGGCATCCCCTAGAAAGGCACATTAGTAGACACCAACTGTGATATAGCAGCAATTGTGCTAGACTATTCTCAGTAAAAGTGGTGTATTACGGCTGGAATACCTCAGCTTTAGGCTTAGGAATATGCCGTCCAGTAGCTCCGGAACTGAATCTTCCAGGAAGCGAAGGGGGTCTCATCGGGCTCTGAGGATCTTGGGCATACTCCTGCTGCACCAGTCTCCCCTGAAGTTCAGAGGTAAGTGACCGTAGAGACCCCGCAGGGGTACTTGGTACTGTGGCTGTCCTCAGTCACCTGCTCCTGTGTATGTAACAGAGGAGGTTTTTTCCTCAGCTCTGGGAGGATTAGAGAGAGATTGTCAAAATTTATCGCTGCCTCCCTGTCAGGGAAAGCACGCCCGATCTCCGTCTCCTCCTTCAGAGTGCCTGTTAGCAGAGCAACAGTCCCATACAGGGATCGACCTGCCTGAAGGGGATCAGGATAAGGTTGATTCTGTTATAGAGGAATCAACAGTGGGGGAACCTTTTCTCAGCATCTCAAGCTGAAAGATTATGGGTTCAGTCTCTGACTAACATGGTCCGATCAGCATTTAAAAATGCACCTTGCGGAACCATCAACCACTACTGTATCCTCGTTGGGGTCGCTAGAAGCCCCCAGACTGTTTGTTCTTTTCCACTTCACCCTTTACTGAAAGGGCTCATTTACCAGGATTGGGAACGTCCTGAGAAAATATTTATTCCCCCAAGAGATTTCCGGTGGTCTATCCCATGGAGGATAAGTTCATCAAAAAAAAAAAAAAAGGAAGGTCCCTACAATGGACGCAGCCATCTCTTGTATGTATAAATCACTGACATGTCCAGTGGATAATGTCCAAATGTTCAAGAACCCAATAGATAAAAGATTGGAGTCCTTATGAAAATCTGCTTGGTGATACAACCAGCAGTAGCAGCTATTGGGGTCTGCTAAGCAGTGAAGGATCAGTTGAAACAGGTCTTGAGGGACTTGACAGATCAGCAGGCTTTGCCCTAGCTGATCTACCTAGAGCCTTAGGCTTTGCGGTTGACGCCATAGAGGATTCAGTCCATCAGGCCTCCCGCCTTACGCTGTCTATAGTACATATGCGTAGGCTCCTATGGCTCAAAAACTGGTCTGCTGAAGCTCCCTGTAAAGAATGGCTGGTTAGCGTCCCATTTCATGGTGAACGCTTATTCAGGGAAAACCTGGACAAATATATCCAGAAAATTTCCAGCGGTAAAAATACGCTCTTGCCGGTTAAAAGCAGAGTTAGAGGTCCCTCTTTAAGAGGCCTGCTTCTCCAGTCCCTGGGGCATCGGCTGTGTAACAGTTCCGACGGCCTCCTCGGTCAAATCCCGGGGGTAAAAAACAGGGACAGTAGCAGGGTAATGAGAAACCCTGGGTCAGGGGAGGTACAAAACCTCCCCCAAAGTTAAATTCATGAAGCCCCCACTCAGTCGGGTGGGGGGAGGACTCCAGTTGTTCGCAAGAGACCTGGCGGGACACGATCAAGACAGATAGGTGCTCTCCGCAGTAGGTTTGGGATACAGTTTGGAGTTAAAAGACTCTCCTCCTTCCCATTTTTGAGGTCAAACGTGCCAAGGGATCCCCGGAAGAGAGAGTCCCTCCTGTTGGCACTAGAACAACTATTGCTCCAAGGAGTAATTATGGAGGTTCCCCTGGAAGAATGAGGGTTCGGGTTTTACTCAAACCTCTTTACAGTCCCGAAGCAAACGCGGACGGGAGGCCCATATTAATTCAAAAAGGGCTATACAAATTCCTGTATATCAGGACTTTCCGATGGAGTCGATCCGATCGGTGGCCACTGCCCTACAAGGGGAGGATTGGTTAGCCACGATCGACATCAAAGATGCTTATTTGCACATTCCCATCTTTCCAGTCCACCAAAAATTTCTACGCTTTGCAGTAGAAGGGCGCCATTTTCAGTTCAGAGCCTTACCCTTCGGTTTGGCCACAGCACCACGAGTGTTTACAAAAATTCTGGCCCTTTATTGGCCAATCTAAGAACACAAGGTGTAATGATAATGGCATATCTGGATGACTTGTTGCTGATAGACCACTCAGTGAAAAAACTAGACGTGGTTGTTCACAAGACGATCAAGTATCTGGAATCTCACGGTTGGATTATCAACCGAGACAAGTCAGCCCTAAAAACCAGTCAAAAGTCTGGAATACTTGGGGCTAAGGTTGGATTCAGGCCAGAGAAAAATATTCTTGCCTCGAGGAAAGGTGTTGTCTTTGAAAGATTTGATCCACTTAGTGGGTACAAAAAAGACAGCCGTCCATACGCCTGTATATGAGGCTGCTGGGAAAAATGGTGGCATCATTCGAAGCAGTACCCTGCGGTCAATTCCATTCAAGGAATTTGCAAGGGGCCATACTGTCAGCCTGGAACAAAAAAGTTCAGGCCCTAGACTTACAATGTCCTTGTCCCCTTCCGTTCGCAAGAGCCTCCGTTGGTGGTGGGTTCCCCAGAATCTGGAAAAAAGGAAATCCTTCAGTCCGATTTCTTGGAAGGTGGTCACTACAGATGCCAGCCTTATAGGCTGGGGAGCAGTACTGGAGCAATAGTCTCTCCAGGGCAGATGGTCGGATGCAGAAAAGGCCCTGCCCATCAATCTCTTAGAGATACGAGCAGCCCGGTATGCCCTAGTAGCATGGACATCCAAACTCCAAGGGTCCCCTGTCAGAATTCAATCATCAGGGGGGCACCAGGAGTCGTGCAGCCCAGAGGGAAGTAAATTACATCCTGAAATGGGCAGGAAAAATATGTCCCAGCCATATCTGCGGTATTCATTCCAGGAGTGGAGAATTGGAAGGCGGACTTTCTAAGTCGCCAGCAATTAGGCCCAGAGGAAGGGTCCCTTCACCCCGAGGTTTTCTGGACAATATGTCAGCGGTGGGGAACATCGGATGTAGATCTTCTAGCATCCAGATTCAACGCAAAGGGGGATAGGTTTGTCTCTCGGACAAGGGATCCCCTAGCTTGCGGCTCGGATGCCCTAGTGTTCCCTGGGGATCAGTTCAAGCTGATATATGCATTCACACCGCCACAATGGTTACCTCGATTACTCCGCAGAATCAGGGTAGAAAAGAAACCAGTGATTCTGGTGGCTCCAGCGTGGCCCCGAAGAGCATGGTACGCGGAGATTGTAAAAATGTCTGTGGGGAGTCCTTGGACCCTCCCACATCGTCCGGACCTGCTTTCGCAGGGACCGATATACCACCCTTCCTTACCAGCCCTAGGTTTGACGGCCTGGCTATTGAAGCCCACATTCTAAAAAGGAGAGGGCTCTCTAATGCTGTGGTGTCTACCATGATCAATGCCAGGAAGCCGGTATCCAGGCAGATCTACTATAGAATCTGGAAGGCGTACATCGCGTGGTGTGAGGCCAAGAAATGGCATCCACATAAGTACGTAATAGGTAGGATTCTGGACTTCCTACAGTGGGCTGTAGATAGGAAGCTTGCCTTGAGTACTATCAAGGGTCAGATTTCGGCCTTGTCAATATTTTTTCAAAGGCCCTTGGCTTCGCATTCACTAGTCAAAGCCTTTATACAAGGAGTGATGCGTATTAGTCCTCCGGTTAATATTCCCATATGTCCATGGGATCTAAACTTGGTTCTGTCGGTTCTACAGAAACAACCATTTGAACCATTACAGCATATTTCCTTGGTGCTTCTCACCAGGAAATTGATTTTTCTAGTAGCCATTTGTTCGGCTAAAAGAGTATCGGAATTAGCAGCTATGTCCTGTAAGGAGCCATATCTGGTTATCCATAAGGACAGAGTAGTGTTACGTCCTCATCCAGCCTTTCTTCCTAAGGTGGTATCGAGGTTTCATTTGAACCAAGATGTGGTTCTTCCTTCTTTTTTCCCCAAACCTACTTCGGTAGAGGAAAAGTTATTGCATTCTTTGGATGTAGTAAGAGCAGTTAAAGCTTATCTAAAAGCCACTGCTCAGATTCGCAGAACGGATACTTTGTTTATTCTGCCGGAAGGCCCCAGAAAGGGTCAGGCAGCGTCAAATTCTACTTTAGCCAAGTGGATTCGACAGGTCATTATGCAAGCTTATGGCTTGAGAAGGAGACCGCCTCCGTTCAAAGTTAGAGCGCACTCCACGAGAGCAGTTGGAACTTCATGGGCAGTGCATCACCAGGCCTCCCTGGCTCAAATCTGTAAGTCCGCAACGTGGTCTTCAGTTCACACGTTTACTAGGTTCTACCAGGTGGACGTTAGAACTCAGGAGGATGTCGCCTTTGGGCGCAGTGTGTTGCAGGCCGCAAAAGATCCTCATGTCTGATAGCGCTCAGCTTATATATGGTGTATCCCCCCCCTCATTTGGCATTGCTTTAGGACATCCCATTAGTAATGACTATGTCGCTCTGTGTCCCGTGATGTACGAGAAAGAAAATAGGATTTTTATAACAGCTTACCTGTAAAATCCTTTTCTTGGAGTACATCACGGGACACAGAGCTTCCGCCCCTCTTTGGGGACACTTATTGCTTTGCTACAAAACTGAGGTGCTCCCGGATGGGAGGGGCTTATATAGGGGAGGGTACTTCCGGTTTTGGAAGTTGCCAGTGCCAGCACCTGACGGTAACTATATAACCCATTAGTAATGACTATGTCGCTCTGTGTCCCGTGATGTACTCCAAGAAAAGGATTTTACAGGTAAGCTGTTATAAAAATCCTATTTTCAACATCATTCCAGTCTCCTCCAGACATATCTCACACTTGCCAAGTTCAATAGTCAAGGTGATGGCATCACCCCTCATGTTGGAACCCTCCGTCTTTTATCGTGGTCAAAGCAAATCAACTTGCCTATTCTGGCCTAGGCGAGAAATGCGTACCTGCTGCACAAATGAAATCAAATCACACATGTGAGGTATCGCCGCGAACGTTAGAGCGAGAGCAATAATTTTGACCCTAGACCTCCTCGGTAACTCAAAACATTTAACCAGTAAAAAAATTTAAAGCGTCGCCTATTGGGGACTTTTAAGTACCGAAGTTTGGCGCCATTCCACAAGCGTGTGCAATTTTGAAGCGTGACATGTATTCTCCTAGGGTCTTTGCTAAAAAAACATATATAATGTTTGGGGGTTCTATGTAATTTTCTAGCAAAAAAAATATGATTTTTACATTGCTTTATTTTATTTTTTTACAGCTGACCGTCAGTAAAGACCAAAAGCTGCTCCATCAGGTGGGATTTTCCGATGACCAGGCCCTCACTGTAAAGACTCTGGGCAGTGGAACTCCATCGAGTAGCTCCGCAGAGACTTCCGCCAGCTCCAGTAGCAGCAGTGCCAGCTTCAGCTCCTCCTACGCCATGGACCAGGTGAGGAGAACCCCGAGTACCCCAGAATTTCTTGGTATTTAAATTAAAGTTTCCATCTTATGCTCTCTGCTTTCATCTGCAGGAGAAGTCTCTGCCAGGAGTGGTGATGGCGTTAGTATGTAATGTGTTCGATATGCTGTACCAGCTGGCCAATCTAGAGGAGCCCAGGTACTGAGAAATAGTCGTTTGTCCTTATTTGTGCTGTGGCCATGAATTGGCACTCAGCTTATCATTGGTTTACCTGCATAATATGTAATAATATCTACAGCTTGGTTTCGCCCCGTAGAATTACAGTGAGGGTTCGGAAACTTCTGCTCTTGATCCCAACAGATCCTGCTGTGCAGGAAGCGCTCGATCAGCTGGACTCCTTGGGAAGAAAGGTTAGCAAGCTCTTTGCTGGTGTTGTACCTTCCCCCTGCATTCTATTCTTTCAGTGAACAATGTGTTTATTCCACTCAGAAGACTCTGCTTTCCGACTCGCAGTCTTCAAAGTCCCCCTCCCTGTCCTCAAAGCAGCACCACCAGCAGCAGCTCAGTGCCAGCTCAATCTTGGAAAGCCTCTTCCGATCTTCTGCCCCCGGCATGTCTACCTTCCGTGTGCTCTACAACTTGGAGGTAATCGGGCCACAAAGTGAACCCAAACATTGTGCTTCTGCATGCCTGCTAATAAAGTCTGTTGCATATCCTACATTGTGGAAGAGTCTTACTTGCCACATACTCACACAGAGTCTCAGAAAAAAAATGTCTGCTGAGGTGAAGCTTTTTCTGTCACATGTGAATTTATTATGATTATTGGGTTTCTGCTTCTTGTACAGGTTCTCAGCTCCAAACTGATGCCAACTGCAGATGATGAGATGGCGAGAAACTGTGCCAAGTCATTCTGTGAAAACTTCTTAAAAGCTGGAGGATTGAGGTAAGCCGTTGTCTTTTCTCCCCATATGCACCATTGCCTGTCTCTTATGCTATACCACCCCCCCCTCCCCACACACGGCAGGCACAGTGCGGGAAAGGTGGGTGTTTCTTGTGCCCCAATCAAAACACACTGCCTTTGCGATCTGCTGTGGGGCCAATACGTTGTTAATGGCCCACCAAACGCAGATGGCAATTGCTGGCACCAGATAACACAGTGCTGCAGTACCCTGGGGTTTGGCGCAGTGCATGTTTTTATCAAAAGTCATGCTCGCACTACTTTTTGTGCGTTCCAGTGTGATTTGAAGGCCATTCAAATAAAAGGGGCTGCACTTCGGCCTGGCAGCACTCGTGTCGTCCGTTCGGATCCCAACCATGGCAATACCTGCATGGAGTTTAAAACAAAAAATATATTGCAGCGCTAATAAAATCCATAAATGATGAACAGACACTACCACAATGTGCAAGTGAAATCCAAATAATAAATGGAATGACAAAGTTCATAAATTCGTGCAAAAAATGTAGATAACAGAGGATGTGCTTGATCCAACTATCGCCAACCTGCTCCACCACCCAGTGTAAGATGGACTCTTACCAATGTTGGAGGACTCTATTACGGAGTCAAATGTGCTCAGATAAGTGTATCATCAGCCATCACAGATCCTCCAGGAACAGATGGCATGCCCCGATGACGTCAGTTGTGCCGAAACATGTAGAGCGGAGCCTATGTACGTGTCATTGCCACTCTTGCTTTGCTGTGTAGACCAACATTTTGTCAGCGAGTTTTCTCCCTGTTTGTTGCACTGCATGGAGTTTGCATGTGCTCCCTGTGCCGGCGTCTGTTTCCTCTGGAAACTCTGGTTTCCTCCCACACTCCAAAGACATGCTGGGCGGTTAATTGGCTCCTGTCTAAATTGGAAAGTGAGTTAGGCCACTTTCACACTGAGGTGCTTGAAAAACTGCCAGTAAAACACTGAGCGCTTTTGAAGCGCTTTTCAGGCGCTTTTGAAGCGCTTTCAATTCATTTCCATGAAGAGGGGCGTTTTGTCAGCGCACTGCCCCAGTGTGAAAGCATTCATTAACTTTAATGGAAATAAGTTTTCAGACGCTTTTTTTTAGCGTGAAAGCACCTCAGTGTGAAAGTGGTCTTAGGGACCTTAGATTGTAAGCTCCTTGAGGGCAGGGACTGATGTGAATGTAATAAATTATATATATATATATATATATATATATATAATGACGGCGCTAGATACCTGTAATCAATCAAATTGCACTGCAGGGGAGCCAACGGGAATGTGGGCCACATTCTGGTGCAATTTTGGTGTGAACTGGCCCTTTAAGTAGAATTCCAGTCTGCCTCCTTATGGTGTCTGCTGTTAAGCATTACAGCTGAACTCCAGATTTTCATACACTTTTTACATTGAGCCAGCTTGGCCCAAACAAACTATGTCCTTCACTAACATGTGAGACTGCATGTAGATGGGGCTACATACAACATACCGCACTGTGTTCTGGGTTCGAGCCGAGACATCTGTCTCATGCTCAGAACAGAGTATCACAGCGGCGCTCAGCTATTCAGAAAAAGCTATGTATTCCAGCAATGAATAAAAAGCTTTCTCTGATTGGCTGAGTCAGAGCGGTGGGCTGATGGCACAATTTCTGACTCAGCCTATCAGAAGAAGCTTTGTATTCATTGCTTGAATACATTGCTTTCTCTGAAATGACTGAGCTCTGATCAGATAAAACTCTACTGTGTTCCGGGTATCAGAGAGGAAGTCTCGGCTACAACCCGGTACACGGCTGTATGCTGTAGGTGGCCTCAGCTACGTACAGTTTATACCACATGTCCAGCAGCCTCACACGTTAGTGAGGGACATACCGTATTTATCGGCTTATAACGCGCACCTTCACTTTAAGAGGGACGTTTTAGGGGGAAAAAAATGTAAATAAAGAACTGTGGAGCAAAATTAGGGTCAATGCCCATCTGCAGCCTCACCATTGTCACCAATACATCCTCGCCAATGCAGCTTGAACAATGCCCACCTGCAGCCTCACAATTGCCACCAATACAGCCTCACCATTGCCACCAATGCAGCTTGATCAATGCTCATTATTGCAACCAATACAGCCTCACCATTGCCACCAATGTAGCTTGATCAATGCCCATCTGCAGCCTCACCATTGCCACCAATGTAGCTTGATCAATGCCCATCTGCAGCCTCACAAGTGCCATCAATGCAGCCTCACCTTACTGCTACCTCGAACGGGACAGATTACATACAGTGAGAATCTCCTGTTTACTTGGCAGCCTCTTTAATACAAAATCCCACCTCCTGGGCCAGCTATGATAGACAGAACAGTGGTCCAATGCCAGCCCAGGAGACTGAGTAAACAGGAGATTCTCACTGTATGTAATCTGAAGCCGCCCCCCTCCCTGTCACCTTCGAGGTTGCCCAAATTAAACGATCTGCGTATATCACGCATGCACCATTTGCACCAGATTTTTAGGGGTGAAAAAGTGCGTGTTATACGCCGATAAATACGGTAGTTCATTTGGGCCAGCTTGTAACTATATGTTAATTGTATGAAAAGCTGGAGGTCTGGGGTGTGACCTGGACATGGCTGAGTGAAGCTTCTTCTTCGAGCTCCCGGCCTCGGCCTTCACAACCCGGCATTAACACCCTAAAACCGGTATGCAATCAGCCAAAAGACACAGGACAAGAGCAGTAATGCTGGGGACTCCTTCAGGAAAGAGCATGGGGGAAATTCACTGCTATTTCAAGCAACTATGAGGGATCTCCCCCGGCGCCAGAGTGGCGGCACTGTGAGGCTCCTCACGTGGCACCACGCAGAAGGCCCCAACTCGAGAAGCCTGCACTCCTACTCCTAGCCCTTCCACATCACCCGACCGCTTGCAGGACATACCATGGGGACTACAGCCAGACATGATGTCCTCCTCCCAACCACCCGAAATCAACATGCTAAACCAAGACATTCGGGCATTGTTGCAAGCCCTCCCCACCAGAACAGACATTGAAGCACTGATCCTCCGTTTGGAGGAAACTCAGACGTGACATCCAGGAGGTGAGGGGAGAGGCCTCCAACTTGGCAGACAGGATTGCGACGTGGGAGGCTTCGGTCTCCACTTTGGAAGCCCGGGTGTCGGCGCTGGAACAGTGCCAGGATCAACACCGAGATACAGCCATAGCGCTACAGCTCCACCTGGGGGACATCGAGGACCGGAGCCGCCGGAACAACCTGCGGCTCCGGGGGATCTTGGAGGGCACAGATGCAGAGAGCCTCGGAGACACAGTGCAGGGGATTTTCCACACCGTGCTGGAGGACCCGGATGCTCAAATCAGACTGGACAGGGTACACAGGGCCTTGGGACCGAGACCGGCAGACCCGAGCAGGCCTCCGGACGTAGTGTGCAGACTCCACCGCTACACACAGACTATCCTTTGCCGGCCCTGGGAACACAGTGATGTGGAAACAGAAGGATCAGAAGTTAAAATCATACCGGACCTGTCCAGACCTACGCTGAGACGCAGAGCCCTACTGAGAGCCGTACTCGATCTTGCAAGACAGAAAGGTCTTGCATATCGCTGGGGATACCCACTGGCGGTAACATTCCGCAAGGACACTACCGCCTTCACCCTGCAGACCACCGTGGACCTCCCAGCACTCTTCCGCTATCTGAAGACTGACCCGATACCAGTCCCAGACTGGCTCCAGATTCTCCCACGCCCAGCAGGCAGATCGGGCCTCTCTACGTTCCGCAGCCCCCTACCGCCACGCCAACAGAGGGGCAGGAGGAGACCCGGGACTGCCTCAGGAGAGCCACGTGAGTAGGCCCTGTGCCATCAATCCCTGACTATCACCCCCCTACAGACACACAGTGAATGCCCTCCAGTGATTGTACCCATGGCATGACCCACCCAGCCCTTACTCATTACTTGGCGGAGAGCGTGGCGGCATTGACATGCTGCAGGGATCACGCCGGTCCCCCTCTCCCTCCCCGTGCCTCTGGGACTTGGGGAGGCGGCCCTCTATGCCCGACCAGAGCCGCAACCCCAGACACTATGCTTGAAATCCCCATGCCCCCAACCTGCCACAATGCTCTGCAAGGGGGATTTCTACACATCTTGGTGCAATACTTGGCTGGAGAGGGGTCACTCTCTAACAACTGACACTGAAGCCTGACCTTCCGGCTAGATCCTGAGAGCACAGCATACGATTTTAGAGGCTGATACCCAGGGTAAACTTAACCTGGCTCCAGCTCAGAGGAAACTGGGGATCCTGACATCACCACTATTCATAGTACCTGTGACTACCCAAACCCTGGCGACCGCTGTGCACCTTGAGCAGGAAGTTGGAGGGACCAAGAGTCGATGCCAACCGACCACCACGACGAGTGAGTCCAAGATCACAGACCCAGAGTGACTCCTACATGTAGCGATTGATGCAGGAGAGACAGGACATGGTCTCCCACCAGGTGACATCTCCTTTGAGTGGGAGGAAGGGGACATTGTTGCTCCGGGGGGGGGGCTCCCCCCTTGGGGGCAGGGCCTGGGGAGGGGGTGGAATAGAGCTCATTCAGTGGAGATCCAGTTACATTTGAATATCTGCTGTGGGCCACTACTGTTACCAGGAGGGCTGCTCCATGGTCTGGGGGACACTACTGTACTTCTTGGCATACACGGTACTTTTTCCCAAATCGGTGCCTTAAAAAATGGGAACAGGGGGGCCCTGAAACTCTTCCAGTTTCTCAGTCAGGGATGGGAAAGAAGCTCAGAACACCAGTTTAATATGTTCTTCTACTGCCTATTTGTTAATATTGTTTATACCAATTGCTGCCTTTGTTCTAATATATGCTATTCAACGGTTAAGTTATGTTTATTGTGATAGGAATACCGGTTTAAGACACATTTACGTTTGCCGGGGGTGGGGGGGGGCGGGTCCAGGGGCTCGCTTCCCGGCACTGTCAATCCACCAATCCGCATATGACTGCGCTCCATACCCAGGGTCTCTCTGGGGAGCGTCTTAGCAGGTTTTTGCTACTTTTAGTATTTCTCTTAGAGCTGCACACTCTAGTGCCAGCCTCCTATTTTCCATTTACCTTATCTCTCCCAGGTTTGATTACCCCAGTCTACTGATACTACTACTTGTCTGTCCTCTCTCCCACCCCATCCTCAACCACATATCTACCCATCACTTCCCCTTTTTATTCACCCCCCTTCCAATTCACGAACATGGACGTACTAAATATAGCCTTGTTGAATGCGAAAGGGCTAAACACACCTGAAAAGAGGCGGATGCGGCTTCATGACATGCAACGCATAAAAGCAGATATCCTCCTATTGCAGGAAACGCATTTTAGAGAAAACACCCTGCCAATACTTAAAGTGGAAGTAAACCCTCCTATCATTTTTAGGCAAGGAAGCTGCCATCCTGGCCTCTGTTTAATCTTCAACTGCCATGATGCTGCACATGTGATCAGTTATGACACCAGCCATTGGATGGTTTGACAGTTTGGTTGAGAGCACAACCAATGTGACAGTTGGCATTTCCGGCATGCCGGGAATGTAACTGCTTTTTAAAACTGTTAAATCAATGGGTTTACTTCTGCTTTAAAAACAGATTTTACCCCACGGTATACCACTCCACATAAAGCGAAGCTAAATCCAGAGGGGTTTCCATTCTAATTTCAGCTAAGATACCATGGACGCAAAAACTGACAGAGGGACGATACCTATTCCTGAAAAGTCAGATTGGAGACGTAAAGGTAACCCTTGCGAACCTTCATGTCCCAAACGACCATCAGGATACGTTTTATAAAACGCCATCTAGACCAGCTTCTGCAATATTTAGAAGGGCAACTAATTATTGGAGGGGACCTAAACATTCCCCTGACGCTGTCGGAGGACAACTCCTCTGGAACGTCCTCCAACTTCACGGGACACACGCAAACGCATATGCACAGGTTTAGGCCCCTTTCACACTGAGGCGTATTTCAGGCGTTTTAGCGCTAAAAATAGCGCATAAATAACGCCTGAAATAATTCTGCCCCAGCATTCTCAATGTGAAAGCCCGAGGGCTTTCACACTGAGGTGATGCGCTGGTGGGAGGAAAAAAAATCTCCTGCAAGCCGCATTTTTGGAGCGGTGAATGAGCAGTGTGTATACCGCTCCTTCCTATTGAAATCAGTGGGACACCGCGGCTATACCGTTTGCGGGCGGTGTTAAAACCGCACCGCTAGCGGCCGAATATCGCAGTAAAAACGACGGTATTGCGGCGCTAAAAATAGCGCCGCTATACTGCCAGCGCACCTGCCCGCCCCAGTGTGAAAGGGGCCTTACATTCTGCACAATTGATAGACGCTTGGCGCCTTCTCCATCCTGGGGAAAGATTACACATACTATTCCACACCACACCAAACATACTCGCGTATTGACTACTTCCTGATCCCCCCCCCCAGACACTTAGAAGCAATCAAAGACACCACAATAGGGTCTATTACATGGTCGGACCACGCCCCGATCATGCGCCATTTCTGATATCCATAAAACGCAAAGACCACCGTGGAGACTGAACGAGGGCTTGCTACAAGACCCGGGAATCTTAGCACATGTGGTGAAGGAAATAGGAAAATACTTTGATTCCAACAGCGCTCCTGATAGTGACGCGGGTGTGGTGTGGGAAGCCCATAAGGCTGTGTTTCGTGGGGTACTCGTCAAACACGGCTCCAGACTCAAACGACAACGGGCAGCACATCTGACCTCACTTCTCTACAAACATTAGAGACGAAACACAAGCAGACTCCTACTAGGGAGCTAGGTACTGAACTCGACACTACCCGCAAACAGATCAATGATCTCTTACACTTCAAAGCCAAAGCGGCACTGCAGATTTGCCGGAAAAAATGAGTCTGGCAATAAATGTGGGAGACTGCTAGCCCAATCCCTACGAGCCCAAAAGCTGGCTTCTTACGTTCCACATATTCTATCCCCCACAGGACAGAAAGCTTCCCTGCCACAACAGATTACACAGGAATTCAGATCCTACTATGACTCCCTGTACAACCTGAACACAATGCAACCCACTGAAGACACAACATCAGAATACATAACCTCATGCCATCCCTACCCGCTGAAGCTAAAGAATTATTGGAAGAACCCTGGAGTTCAGCTTTTTCCAACAATAGAGAAGCTAACAAGAGGAAAGCCTTTTTATATTTTTCATACCAGAAATCCTTGACCAATCTGTTAGACTTCGGTGCAGTTTAGCCAACAGAAATGAACTGTGCTCTTCTTTAGAGAGTCGATTTTAAAATAAGGCAAAAAATACATTTTGGAAGTTCTCTCTTTGAACGTATAAAAACTGCAGCTTTTTGATTCTACCATTTTCATAAGTAACCTGATTTTTTGGGTTTTCTTTGACAGTTTGGTGGTTAATGTCATGCAGAGGGACTCCATTCCAACAGAGGTGGATTATGAGACCAGACAAGGTGTCTATTCGATTTGTCTGCAGCTGGCCAGGTGTGTATCATTTTAAAGTGACCCTGTCATTAAAATAAAGCCAGCTAATATAGATCTTTGCCAAACGCCTCTGTTCCGTAGAGGCTCGCAGGGAAACGGACACGTCTGGGAGTGCTGATCCACTCGGTTCCACTAGAGCAGGGGTCACCAAACTATGACCCTCCAGTTGTTCAGGAACTACAATTCCCATTATGCCTAGCCATACCTGTGAATGTCAGAGTTTTACAATGCCTCATGGGACAGGTAGTTTCGCAACATCTGGAGGGCCGTAGTTTGAAGATCCCTGCACTAGACTCTCACTGGTTCCTGTTGACCCCACCATCACGTATGTGTCCTTTTTTAAATGATGTGAGGGTTGACTAGAAGCAAAGAGTTAAGGTGGTCCAGTCCTAGATAAGTGTCTGTTTCCCTGCAGACATTGGAAGAGGATTTTTTTTATATTATTATTATTGAATGAAGCAATGTTTGGTGACGTGGTCGGCAGAAAAGGTCACGATTTACAATCTTCTTTATCAGCTTTGTCTATCAGGCATGTATTTTTTTTTTGTAATTCCTTTATTTACGTAATTAAGGTACAAGTCACAGTCGAAAATAACAGGATATACAATATCTTAATCAGGTAACAGATACGTACACGGAGGTCAAACAGAATACAGCAAGCCCAGCATTGCACTAAATTTGCGGCCATAACAACCAATGCCATTGTGAAGATAATGCTCGGTGCATCGAGCTAGGATGTCCATCATGCATTAATAGAGAAGACCATGGCGCATACACTTTAGGCATGTTTTATTTTGACAAATCTTCCTTTTTTTTTTTCTTTTCTTTTTCTTTTTTTTTTAAGTGTTACTAAACCCAGGAGTCTGCATTCACTATATCTGGTCTCCCCACAGTACACAGAACATGGAAATGCAATTATTTTAGTAAATATAAACTGCTAAATACCTTTTCTCATCAGCAGTATATAACAGTCTTGTGACTTCTATCAGTCTGGCTAAAGCTTGTAGGAGGAGGAGTTATTCTCCTCTGACTGTCCTATGAGACTGCAGGACCCCTGACCCGCTGTCTGGACAGTGCTGATTGGCCCTGCGCTAATTACATGGACCCTCCCAAGAAAAATAAAAAACTCTCTAGCAATAAACACCAAACTGAGCATGTGCAGAGTGCTCCTAAGGCTCTGTTCTATCAGGAGAAGTTTTGGGGACAGTTGAAGGAGGGGAGAATCAGAGAACAGGATCAAACATCCTTTTATTAACCCTTAGGTTCCCCCAGTAAGTGTAACAAGCACGCTTTACTGCATATACATACTGATTTTACTATTGTGGGTTTAGTAACAGTTTAAGGTGGCTCAGTCCTAAATAAGTGTCTGTCTCCCTGCAGACATCAGAGGAGGATTTTTTTAATTATTTGTTATGGAATGGAGCGATGTTTGGCATACCTCCCAACTGTCCCAGATTTCGAGGGGCTGTCCCTGATTTGGAGCAATGTCCCTCATTCCTCCTCATTTGTTCCTCATTTTGGTCTGATCTAAATAGATGTATATAAAATGCACTTTTCATCTTTCAAAAAGTGTTTCCCAGTGCTGAATATTTCATCCAAATTCTAAATTGCTGCCTTTGTCAATTTTAAAAGCAAATATAAAGGAATAGTAGTGGTGAAAAAAAAAAAAGCCCTTGTGGATTTAATTTAACCTTTTTTTTTTTTTTTTCTTTTTTTTTTTTTTATTGTTGGTTCTCCTAAAAAGTGTGTCCTATGCCTACATATGTTTGCTAGTAGGTGTCCCTCATTCCCATCTCAAAATGTTGGGAGGTATGATGTTTGGTGATGTAGTCAACAGAAAAGGTCACCATTTACAATCTTCTTTTTCAGCTATATCAGGCATGTTTTATTTTATTGACCGGTCCTCTTTAAGAATTGATAATTGTTCAGTCGTGTTCGTGGTTCTGTATTCTGATAGGAGTCTCCATTTCTACAGATTTTTACTGGTTGGGCAGACGATGCCAGCTACTTTAGATGAAGATTTGGCCAAAGACGGCGTTGAGGGGTTGTCTTCGAGGCCTTTCAGGAATGCAAGCCGCCAGTCTAGCCGTCAGATGTCTCTCTGCGGCACTCCAGAGAAGTCGTCCTATCGGCAGCTGTCTGTGTCTGACCGATCGTCTATCAGGGTGGAGGAGATCATTCCCGCTGCTCGGGTTGCCATTCAGGTGATGCACAATATCATGGGGTAATTTTATGGTCTAGTTTAGAGGTCTTGAATTTAAATTCATAGAGGTCCAGTTGGCAAGCTTTTAGTCCTCCCCTTAACTTCACAGTCCCCCTGTACATCACTGTTCTCAACCCCCCCCCCCCTCTTAACTTTACTGCTCCCTCCTTAAAATCAATGTCCACAGACCCTCTTTAAAGCAGTCCTACAGTGTCAGTTCCCCTTTACGTCGTACTGCCCCTTTACACATCGCAGTGCCCCGGGCAGACATAGCCCCCCTTTCCTCCCTTACATCACAGTCCCCCTTTCATTTGCATCCTCCTCTGCACAGCCCTACCAGGGCAGAGGCACTTATTACCTGGGTGTTCGCTCCTGGGTCACCCTCCCGACTGCTGCAATCATTCTCAGTGGGCGGGGGCAGGAGCTGCCCAACTTATGTTAAGCGGTTAATTACCTGCTCTGCTCAGATCTACTGCACCTACTGCTTGCTGTGAAGGTGATCGCAGCAGCCGGGTGGGATACCCAGGAGAGAACACCCAGCTGATAAGTGTCACTGCCGTGGTTCGGACAGGATTGTCAGTCGATTCGGACCGTGGTCCACTATTTAGTGATCCCTGGTCTAGGTCACTGGTTCTCAACCCTGTCCTCAAATACCCCCAACAGGCCATGTTTGCAGGTTTTCCTTTATCTTGCACAGGTGCTTTAATCCCAGAATCAATGGCTTGGTATATTGGACAGCTATTTCATCCAAGAGAAATTCCCAAAACATGGCCTGTTGGGGGGGGGGGGGGGGTTACTTGAGGACCACTGGTCTAGGTCGTTGTTCTCTCCTGGTAGCACTTGGCTTTATTGTAGATGGTACACCTTTTTGTAATCCTGTAGTATTTGGTTGCACATTCCTGTACATGTTAGAATTTAATCTGGAACTATGGCCTCCCATTAAATAAATATGTTGCAATACTTTATTGTAAGTACATCTGCCTTACAGTTTTATCCTATTTGCCCTAAAAAGTCTCCTAAATACCTGTAGATCCTGCCAGTGAAATTGTCTCTAGCAGCAGCCTTTCTCAAACTTTTTGTTCCCAGAGAGAAACCCTTTAAAAAAAAAAAATCAGTTTTTGGAAATCCTGCTAGGATTGGTTTATTGGGGTTTAAAGAAATTGTCCCTTCCATTAGTGGTCAGTGGGAACAGTGCCCCCTACAGTGGTGGTCAGAATGCTACCCCTACAGTCAATGCCATTGGCTTGGCTTAATGGGCTTTGGACTTGGAACTTTGCAGACACCAACCACAAAATCAATTGGCCACAACTGAAGGAACCCCTAGAAACCTCTGGAGGAACCCTGGTTAAAGGTTTTCATATGCAGCACTGCACCTTCATTTCTGGAGGCAGGTTGTTCTGCTATTTCAAGAACCTTTTTAGATCTTCATGTTCAGAAATTAGATTTTTTTTTTTTTAGCAGTTACATTGTTTGTATTTTTTTTTTTTTTTAGATGTGCAAAGAAAAATCACACAAACACTTGTAGGTATAACATTTAATTAAGAAATGACAGATACAGATAAATGTAATAATATTAGAAAAATATAACAAGAATATTTCAAGCGGAGTTCCACCCAAAAGTGGAACTTCTGCTTTAAGCACTCCTCGTACCCAGCTCCCATTTCCTGCTCTTGTCGCCTTGGCGACTTCTCCTCTCCCCCTCCCCTCTCTGCAATCTTCTGGGACACGCCAGAAGATTGACTGGCCACAAAGAGAGTGCAGCGCGCACCCGACTGTGAAGCCGCAAGCTCTCACAGCTGGGTGCTCACACTTGCAAGGCCGGCGCTGCGGAGAGGCAGGGGAGAGGAGCGAGGCTTCGAGCAGCTGCATCGCTGGACCGTGGGAGAGGTGAGTGTCTGTTTATTAAAAGTCAGCAGCTACACTTTTTGTAGCTGCTGACTTTTAATAAACTTACAAATGAGTGGAACTCCGCTTTAACGAAAGATGCCTATTCCACAACCACGGAGTCCCGCACGCTTTCATGACGCGTGCATGATAGCATCTATGTGATGAGACTTATTATTCCATGTTTTAGCTGTAGTATATACAGGACTATGTAAGGAAAGGACCCAACCCCTGCAAACAACATTACCTTTTAACCACTTAACGACCGCCCACTGTAAATATACGTCGGCAGAATGGCACCGACAGGCAGAATCACGTATATGTACGTGATTGCCTTTGTATAGTTGGGGGGTCCGATCGAACCCCCCTTCTTTACAGTGAGCGGTCGTTTTACCTTCGGGAGGGATCCGGCATGAGGGGATGGCCGTTCGATTCCGGCCACCCCCTCTCGATCGCTCCCGGCGAATGAGAGCTTCCCCTGCCTGTGTACTGTTTACACAGGCTGGAGGAAGTGATGTCATCTCTCCTGCGGCGCTCACATATACCGAGCGCCGTACAGGAAAAGATGCAGGTTAGTGCACACAACACTACACTGACACCAGGACACATAGGCACATAAATCGCCCCCCCTGGCCCCCCCAGACACCCCCAGATCACCCCCCAGTCACAGTGTCACTGATTGCAGTGACCATTTATTTAGTGATCACTGCAATCAGTGACATTTGTGACTGTAAAAGTGTCAGTACATTCAGTTTTAGGTCCAGTGTAGCCCCCTAACCCCCCCTAATAAAGGTTCAACCCCCTGATCACCCCCCAGATAACCCTTTCACCCCCTAGCACCGCCGTCGCTAAGCGATCATTTTTCTGATCGATGTCTTAGCGTCGGTGATGCTGATCGGTAGCCAGTAATTTTTTTTAGGTTCGCCGCAGGTTTTTATAGCGTCGGGTACCCCCATATATTACCTAATAAAGGTTTAACCCCCTTGATCGCCCCCCAGGTAACCCTTTCACCCCCTAGCACCGCCGTCACTAAGCGATCATTTTTTTGATCGCTGTCTTAGCGTCGGTGATACTGATCGGTAGCCAGTAATTTTTTTTAGGTTCGCTGCAGGTTTTTATAGCGTCAGGTACCCCAATATATTATCTAATAAAGGTTTAACCCCCTGATCGCCCCCCAAGTAACCCTTCCACCCCCTATCACCACTGTCGCTAAGCGATCGTTTTTATGATCGTTGTCTTAGTGTCGGTGATGCCGATAGGTAGCCAGTAATTTTTTTTATATAGCGTCGGGTACCCCCATATATTACCTAATAAAGGTTTTAACCCCCTAATTGCCCCTAGTTAACCCTTTCACCAGTGATCATCATATAAGTGTTACGGGTGACGCTGGTTAGTTTGCTTTTTATAGTGTCAGGGCACCCGCCGTATATAACCCAATAAAGGTTTAACCCCCTGATCGCCCGGCGGGTGATATCAATTAGGTTTTAGCGTCAGAGAGGGTCTGCGTCACACCCCAGGCAGCGTCAGGTTAGTGCCAGTAGCGCTAACACCCACGCGTGAAGCATACACCCCCCTTAGTGGTATAGTATCTGAACAGATAAATATCTGATCTGATCAGATCTATACTAGCGTCCCCAGCAGTTTAGGGTTCCCAAAAATGCAGTGTTAGCGGGATCAGCCCAGATACCTGCTAGCACCTGCGTTTTGCCCCTCCGTCCAGCCCAGGCCACCCAAGTGCAGTATCGATCGATCACTGTCACTTGCAAAACACAACACACATAACTGCAGCGTTCGCAGAGACAGGCCTGATCCCTGCGACTCCAGTGCTGTAGGAGGTGATTTCGCCACCACAGTTAAAAAAAAAAAAGCATATATGCCGAAGCATTGGGGCAGCAGGGGCGGAGGAGCGATTTTGCTCCTAATGCCGCGTACATACGGTCGAAATTCCGATGGAGGCTTGCCCGTGGAAAAGTCTGACCATGTGTGTGCGGCATAACTTTTGCGAGAAGATGCCCCCATGCTTCGGCATATATAAATGGTGCATGTATGCCCATCATTAGAAGTGGGTGGATGAAGGGCGGTATTCTAATGGTGGGCATACCCACCGATCAATCTTTTTTTTTCGTTCAGCCAACAGGCTGCATGAAAAAAAAGATTACAATACATGTCCAACAAGGACCAGCAACGTACTGGTATGTTGCTGGACTTTGAATGTTTATACCAGAATGATGCCTGCGGGTTTAGGTATCATCTTGGTATCATTCTTTTCAGCCTGCGGCCGGCTTTCATGTAAAAGCAATCCTAGTGGCTAATTAGCCTCTGGACTGCTTTTACAAGCAGTGGGAGGGAATGTTCCCCCCCCCCCCCCCGGATATAAAAAGCGCCATTGGGAAATTGGGAAAGCATTTTATCACACCGATCTTGGTGTGGTCAGATGCTTTGAGGGCAGAGGAAAGATCTTGGGTCCAATAGACCCCAGTTTTTTCAAAAAAGAGTACCTGTCGTTACCTATAGCTATCATAGGGGATATTTACATTCCCTGAGATAACAATAAAAATGATAAAAAATTTTTTAAATGGAAGCAACAGTTCAAAAATAAAATAAAAAAGCAAAATTAATAATAAAAAAAAAGCACCCCTGTCCTGCCCTGCTGTTGCCCAATGGCGAACGCAAGCGTCGGTCTGGCGTCGTATGTAAACAGCAATTGCACCATGCATGTGAGGTATCACCGCGAAGGTCAGATCGAGGGCAGTAATTTTAGCAGTAGACCTCCTCTGTAAATCTAACGGGGTAACCTGTAAAGGCTTTTAAAAATGTATGTAGTTTGTCGCCAATGCGCGTTTGTGCGAAATTTTAAAGCATGTCGTGTTTGGTATCTATGTACTCGGCCTAAGATCATCTTTTTTATTTCATCAAACATTTGGGCAATATAGTGTGTTTTAGTGCATTAAAATTAAAAAACGTGTATTTTTTCCCCAAAAAATGCGTTTGAAAAATCGCTGCGCAAATACTGTGTAGAAAAAAAAAATGCAACACCCACCATTTTATTCTGTAGGGCCTTTGCTTTAAAAATATATATAATGTTTGGGGGTTCAACATAATTTTCTTGCAAAAAAAAATGTTTTCATGTAAACAAAAAGTGTCAGAAAGGGCTTTGTCTTCAAGTGGTTAGAGTGGATGTAAGCTTCCTAATGTTGTGTATAAAATGCCAGAACAGTTCAAAACCCCCCCAAATGACCCCATTTTGGAAAGTAGACACCCCAAGCTATATACTGAGAGGCATGTCGAGTCCATGGAATATTTTATATGTTGACACAAGTTGCGGAAAAAATACAATTTTTTATTTATTTATTTTTTTTGCACAAAGTTGTCACTAAATGATATATTGCTCACACATGCCATGGGCATATGTGGAATTACACCCCAAAATACATTCTGTTGCTTCTCCTGAGTACGGGGATACCACACATGTGAGACTTTTTGGGAGCCTAGCCGCGTACGGGACCCCAAAAACCAAGCACCGCCTTCAGGCTTTCTAAGGGTGTAAATTTTTGATTTCACTTCTCACTGCCTATCACAGTTTCGGAGGCCATGGAATGCCCAGATGGCACAAAACCCCCCCAAATGACCCCATTTTGGAAAGTAGACACCCCAAGCTATTTGCTGAGAGGTATTGTGAGTATTTTGCAGATCTCGCTTTTTGTCAAAGTTTTGAAAATTGAAAAAAAAAAAAAAATGTTCTTTCTTCATTTTCAAAAACAAATGAGAGCTGTAAAATACTCGCCATGCCTCTCAGCAAACAGCTTGGGGTGTCTACTTTCCAAAATGGGGTCATTTGGGTGGGTTTTGTACTGCCCTGCCATTTTAGCACCTCAAGAAATGAGATAGGCAGTCATAAATTTAAAGCTGTGTAAATTCCAGAAAATGTACCCTAGTTTGTAAACGCTATAACTTTTGCGCAAACCAATAAATATACACTTGAAATTTTTTTTACTAAAGACATGTGGCTGAATACATTTTGGCCTAAATGTATGACTAAAATTGAGTTTATTCGATTTTTCTTATAACAAAAAGTAGAAAATATCATTTTTTTTTCCAAATTTTCGGTCTTTTTCCGTTTATCGCAAAAAATTTAAATCGCAGAGGCAATCAAATACCATTAAAAGAAAGCTCTATTTGTGGGAAGAAAAGGACGAAAATTTCGTTTGGGTACAACATTGCATGTCCGCACAATTTACAGTTAAAGCAGCGCAGTGCAAAATTCTGAATTCACCTCTGGTCCTTTAGCTACCAAATGGTCCGGGGCTTAAGTGGTTAAAGGACTTGGTCAGTTTGTATTGACATTCCTTTGGTATGAAGTCAGCTAAAGTAACCAGAATATTGTGAGCCCATTTTAATAAGGAAATATGACATTTTCCCCCTTAGAGATTTCTGAGAAAACCTTTATTCAGAAAAACAGTCTCTCTTTAGGCATCCCAGAAAAAGGGACTCTGTGCTCAAACCAGATCCAAATTCAGTGTGCAGATGACCGTGCTTCAGCTAAGGCTCCTGTAAATCTTCAAAATAGATTGTCTGCAAAAGCCGACATACGTCCACAGGTTGTACAATCCTCTTTATTCATTCACCGATAAAAACAGTGCTGACGCATTTCAGCCGTACAAAGCTTTAGTCGTAGTCTTATACAGAAGAAACGCATCAGTGCGGTTTTTTATCTGCAAATCTTACCCTGTTAATGAATAAAGAGGATTGTACGGCCTGTGGAAGTGTGCCAGCATTTGCACTTTTGCATGCAATCTCTTTAAAGATAGTATAACCTGCATATGTCAAACACAAGGTCAGTGGGACAGCTTGCCTGATCTAACAGATTCCTGCACGCACTAACAGCGGGGACAGATCTCCAGAGAGAACGCTCTCCCTGCAAGGCAGAGCTACACATGGAGATGCAAGAGTCGGGCCAGGTAGAAGGGAGTGGAGATGCAAGAAATCTTTTGGGTGTGGCGTATGTAGCGTACTCCTGCACCCTGTGCACGGCACTCTCTCCTGCACCCTGTGCACGGCACTCTCTCCTGCACCCTGTGCACGGCACTCTCTCCTGCACCCTGTGCACGGCACTCTCTCCTGCACCCTGTGCACGGCACTCTCTCCTGCACCCTGTGCTCGGCTTGTGCTCTGTACACAGCACACCCCAGATACAACCTGCTCTTTGAGGGCAACCATACTGCTGATGTGGCCTGCAATGAAATGGAGTTTGACAGCCTTGGTTTAACCAGGTATTCTGTATTGCATTGAAACTTTTATTTGGAATATATGATTTCTCTTGTTTCATGAAGTGATCACCTAATTTTGCAGGAAATAGTCTGACACTGCATGGTCATGATGGGGGGGGGGGGGGGGGGGGGATCATTGACCAAAGTTTGGGAATTACTCATCTAGCTTCTTTATAGCATCCTCCTCTAATATAATAACGTGCCTGCTGTTGTCTTTCCCTCTGTCTTTCCAGACAATGGAAGTCAATGATTTCACCTGCACTGTGGCCTGTTTCATGAGGCTGTCATGGGCAGCGGCAGCTGGCCGCCTTGACCTCGTCGGCAGCAACCAACCAATTAAAGAAAGCAACAATAGCTTGTTCCCTGCTGGACTCCGGGGCAGACTGAGCAGCTCAGGTGTGGGACCGCTGTTTCACACTAAAACATTTCCATTTTATAATGATGTGCTAATTGTTGCTTGAATATGAGTGACATTTAAAAGTGTTGGCGGTTACTTTTTACTTCATTTTTATCGCCCTCCTATTGAGCTTGGTTCTTTGTAGCTGTATAATTGTGATTAGAAGTCAGCGGCGACTTGTTCTCTTTGCAGGAAGTAATTGCAGTTCCGGAAGTGAAGGCGAGCCCACGTCATTACACGCCTGGATCTGCGTCCGTCAGCAGTCAGTCTCCACCAAAGATGCCATTATTGCTGGAGAAGCCTTGTCCCTCCTGGTGACCTGTCTGCAGCTGCGCAGCCAGCAGCTAGGTATGTATTGGTGGCTTCCGTATAACAGAACGCCTTTTATTTGTTTTATGTTTATATTCAGTTTTGGGGTTCAGCACTCTGGCCTTACAGCATTGGGGCTCTTGGGATTGATTCCCATCTACACTCTGCTTAAAAGTTTAATGTTTTTACCTGCGGGGATCTCCAGGTGAATAACCAAGTCAGGTGATCAGTCAGTGTTAACCTCTTTAGTGCCAGCGCCATTTGTATTTCATGCTGGTATCAAGGGCTTTTAAATACACTCTTGGCTGCTACAGCACCCGGAGAGTGTGTGTACTTAAAGGGTAAGTTCACCTTTTACAGAAAACTCTGTAAGGTGAACTTACACAGGTTCCCCTCCCAGTCCCGCTGACCTGGACCGCGGCAATCTCCGTTTCTAAGCCCCGGTATATCCGCGCCAGGTGCTTGGAATTTAGAAATTCCCTAAACTGAATGTCCAAAATGTCCCTCGTCAGGAGGGACGTTTTGGAGCATTCTAATTGGTCAGCGCTGTCACATGGGCGGCACGGACCAATCAGCAGCTGCATAGCCCGTCATGTCAGCTATGGAGAAGACGCGTGGCTGCAGAGAGGATTTCTAAGCTCCTGGCGCAGATACACCAGGGCTTAGAACCGGAGATTGCCACGGTCCAGGTCAGCGGGACCGGTGGGGGGGGCCCTGTGTAAGTTCACGTGACAGATTTTTCTGTAAAGATGAACTTACACTTTTAATCAAGCCTACCGCTATCTGCTTTCAGGTGTAATTGATTCCAATGGCTAGGAAGCCGCCAATCACTTCCACACTCCACGTAACATGGTGCCTGCAGGTCTGCTCTGCGGTCCCCCTGTGGTGGGCCTGGAGAAGCTCTGACGGGTGTCATTGGGTAGAGCAGAAGGAGCTCAGCCAACATCCGTTTGCTGATCCTCCCTCCGGTGAATGAACCAGAATGAAGCAGTTCCTGGTTCAGAGCTGTCATTCTATTGGAGCAGGGAAATCGCTAATGGAGCTTGATCTTTCCTCCATTAGCTGCAGTGGAGCACAGGGGAGACATCCGGGCTCTAATAGTTGGGGTGCCTGAGTATGAAAACTGCGATTGTGCTACACATGTTGGCTATTGCCACACACACCGGTGTGAGAGTAGTACTTCTTACCTCACTATGTTAAGTCTAAACTGTTGATCTATAGGGGCTTTTGAAGTGATTTTAGTCTGTTATTTAAAAAAAAAAAAAAAAAACATATTGTACTTGCTCTGTGCAGTGGTTTTGTACAGAGCAGTCCAGAGCCTTTTCTTCTCGGGTCCCTCTCCGGTGCTCCTGGGCCCCTCCCTCCTGCCCCAACAGCAAGCAGCTTGGCACCGGAGCCGCTGCTCTGTGTGTCTATTTAAACACCCCATCCCCTCTCTCTCCCCATTGGTTGAGACACAGCAGCGGGATCAATCAGGAGGGAGCGTCCCGGACAACTGAGGCTCTCGTTCAACATCACTGGATAGAGAGAGGGCTCAGGTAAGTATTAGGGGGGTGAGGGAGGGGGGGGCTGCTGCACACAGGTTTTTTATCTTAATGCATAGAATGCATTAAGTGAAAAAAAAAAAAAACGGCCTTTACAACCACTTTAAAGCATCCCCTATGGACAACATTTCGCCGAGTATCCATTTACTCAAGACAACCTCGTCTTTTGTATTTCACTGGGTAATTAAGTTTTTTGTGTGTACTAAGATTAAGTGTGTTTGTTTTTTATACCAAAACTATGGGTTGTAATGTCATGTTACAAAATTGCGACTACCTCCCATTTAATTCTTCAGGGTCTAAATTTTTAGAATGAAATGTAAAAAAAATTGCGCTGCGGTGTGAAGTAATACTGATGGTGGTTTCTGCTGTCCATTTTAAATTGGCCTCTTATTCCTCTGTTGCTGGAAAAGTAAGGCTAGTTTAGCTTTGTTGTGAGCCAGAGCCATTAAGCTTGTTTTCCCCTAGAAGATGGACGCTAAGCAGGAAACCGGAGGATATTGCGCTTCCCCTTGTGTGCTTAAGCGATCTGCATAGGAAGAGAGGGGGATCCGCTTTATCCTAAGACTGTCCCTGGGGTGGGGGCAAAACTGCTGCAGGCGTAAAGTACAAGCACCCAGAGGTGCACCTACCTGCAGCAGACTCCAGCATCTTCCTACCCCTTCTCACACCAACATTTTTGAAACTTCATGTAAGCATTGAAGCTTGCTGGTCCCTTTCTACCTCCTGAGTGTTCCTGTTGCCCCCTCCCAGCGGGGAGAGGGGTACAAGAGAAGGTATTATAAGCATACATTACACTTCAGCTTTCTCTGGAATCTACAAGTATTTAATGGAATTTAAAGCAGGTTTCTTGTATTTAATCAGGATTTTTCTTTGCAGGATCTTTCTATAATTTGCCTTCTGTTGCTGATTTCATAATCGATATTCTCCTGGGCTCCCCCAGTGCAGAGGTGAGCTGCAATGAGTGCGATGATTGTTCTTTTGGCTCAGAGTTTCTCTGTGCACGCAGCATTCATTAATTGCCGTGCCTCTGTTTCTATAGATCCGCCATGTTGCCTGCGACCAACTGTACACACTGAGCCAGACAGACACATCCGCCTACCCTGATGTACAGAAGCCCAACCTTTTCCTGCTGGGGGTCGTCTTGTCTGCACAGCTGCCACTGTGGTCACCGACCAGCATCATGAGAGGCATTAACCAGAGGTAGGACTTGGGTGTTCTCTGCAGCATTAAAGCCCAGGACCCCGCATTTCCCGCAGAGAAATGGCACATAATTGGGAAGTGGAAGGAAAATGATTTTCGATTTTTTTTTTTTTTTTTTTTTTTTTTTTTTTAACAAATATGTGAAAAGTGTGGTGTGCATTTGTATTCAGCCCCCTTTTACTCTGATACCCCTAACTAAAATCAAGTGAAACCGGTTGCCTTCAGAAGTCACCTAATTAGTAAATGGAGTCCACCTGTGTGTAATTTAAAAGAGAAGTATGGGAATCCGGTTTTTCCCAGGATCATACTTGCCTAGGTGGATGCAACATCTGTCCCCCGGCACCTCTATACTGAGAACCGATCGAACATCGCTGATGGCCTGGTTCTCTTAGGTCCACGAGCAGAGAGCTGTAGACTGTCAATCAGCAGCTCTCCGCTCTGCTCCTCCACGCTCACTGGAGCGCTAAGCTGTGGAGGGGGCGGGAAGCGGCTGTCTCAGGCTCTCGGCGGCTTGCTGAGAGGCTGAGACGGGTGTCAGTCTAGGCACCTAGCGGATCCCGACTTCCATTGTCGAGATGACGCGGCGCCTGGACTGATTCCTGTGACAGCAGCAGAGAACTGTTGAAAACGGGTCACAGGAGGGATAAACGAACTGCACTTCTGTGACCCTTTGAAGTCCAGCCAAACGAGCTTAGTATAAATACAGCTGTTCTGTGAAGCCCTCCAGAGGTTTGTTAGAGAACCTTGGTGAACAAACGGCATCATGAAGACCAAGGAACACACCAGACAGGTCAGGGATAAAGTTGTGGAGAAGTTTAACCTCTTCACCCCCGGAAGAATTTACCCTCTTAATGACGAGGCAATTTTTTGCGATACGGCACTGCTTCGATTTAACGGACAATTGCGCGGTCATGCGACGTTGTACCCAAAAAGAGCTTTCCTTTTGGTGGTATTTGATCACCTCTGCGGTTTTTATTTTTTGCGCTATAAACAAAAAGGCTGGAAATTTTGAGGAAAAAAAAAACTATTTACTTTCTGCTATAATATCCAAAATAAAATGTGTATATGTATTCTGCTACATATTTTTGGTAAAACAAAATCGCAATAAGCGTATATTGATTGGTTTGCTCAAAAGTTATAGCGTCTACAAAATAATTATTATTATTATACAGGATTTATATAGCGCCAACAGTTTGCACAGCGCTTTACAACATCAGGGAAGACAGTACAATCACAATACAATTCAATACAGAGGGATCAGGGGGCCCTGCTCGTTAGAGCTTACAGTCTAAAAGGGAGGGTCACGTGGAACAAAGGGTATTAGCTGTGGGGGATGATCAGGTGGACAAAATGAGAATACAGTTGTTAGGTGTGGTTAGGATAGGCTTCTCTGAAGAGGAGGGTTTTTAGGGATCCTCTAAAAGCTAATAGAGAAGGAGATAGACGGACAGATTGGGGTAAGGAGTTCCATAGGCTTGGAGAGGCTCTGGAAAAGTCCTGGAGACGAGCATGGGAGGAGGTGATGAGAGAGCTAGATTGCAGGAGATCTTGAGAAGAACGAAGAGAACGATTAGGTTGGTATTTGGAGACTAGGTCAGTGATGTAGCTGGGGGCAGTGTTGTGGATGGCTTTGTAGGTAGTTTTAGTATTTTTGAATTTAATTTGTTGGGTGAGCGGAAGCCAGTGGAGGGATTGACAGAGGAGTGGCAGAGACAGAGCGGTTGCTAAGGTGGATGAGTCTGGCAGCAGCATTCATGATGGACTGAAGGGGGGTTAAAATTTTCAGAGGTAAGCCAATGAGGAGGGAGTTGCAGTAATCGAGGTGAGAAATGACCAGGGAGTGAATGAGGAGCTTTGTTGTGTCATTGGTTAGAAAGGGGCGTATTTTGGAGATGTTGCGGAGGTTGAGGCGGCAAGATTTGGACAGTGATTGGATGTGAGGCTTAAAGTAGAGTTCAAATAATGGTGAGTATCAGTGATTTTTAGCGAGACTGTGACATTTCGGCGGACAAATCTGACCCCAAGTGATTACTTTTTGGTGACCAGTGACACCAATACAGTGATCTGTGCTATAAAAATGCACTGATCACTATATAAATGGCACCGGCAGGGAAGGGGTTAACACTAGGGGTGATCAAAGGGTTGAATGTGTCCTAGGGAGGTGCTTTCTAACTGTGGGGGGGGGGGGGGGAGAGACTGACTGGGATTAGAGAGAGATCACTGTTCCTGATCACTAGGAACAGCTGATCTCTCTCTCTCCTCCTCTGTCAGAACGGGGATCCATCTTGTTTACATAGGCAGATCCCCGTTCTGAAGTAAGTTTGGTGTTCCGCGCTAAGGTGATGTAATAGTTGCTGCCCACCCCAGCTAAAACCCACAGAAGTGGGATCAGTGTGAGAAAGAAGGGGTGAAGTAGCACTGATTTTCTTATGTGATAGAGAAAATATGAATTAAAATTGAATGTAATAAATTGTGTACTGTCTTTTTAAATGGCATAAACACACAAAATTTTGAAAACCATTTATCATTTTCCTTCCACTTCACAATTATGAGCCACTTTGTGTTGGTCTATCACATAAAATCCCAATAAAATACATTTACGTTTTTGGTTGTAAAATTACAAAATGTGGAAAATTTTAAGGGGGGTGAATACTTTTTAAGGCACTGTACAGCTATAGGCTCCAGCTGCCACCAATGGATAGAAGTATAAAATAAACACAATAGGCGGTTTTGCATTAGAATAATTAACTTTTCAAATGTATCTATTCCTAGTTTGTGTAATAACAATTTAGGACCTGCTCCGCTTCTTGGTAAGCTTAGTACCCCAAGAATTACCATCTTTCCTGTAAATAAACATTTCTTTTATATCTCACAGCTTTATACATCGTATCCCTGTATATACTGTATTGTGTATTTCAGATTGTTAGCCCAGTGTACAGAATATTTTGATCTGAGATGTCAGCTACTGGATGACTTGACGAGTAAGTGAAATCTTTTATAATGCTTGAAAGCACAGCTGTCATTTTAATTAACCGGTAATTAACCACTTAATCCTCTGACCATTTTGGCTGGTTAAAGACCAGGCCTCTTTTTGCGATTTCGGCACTGCGTTGCTTTAACTGACAATTGCGCGGTCGTGCGACGTGGCTCCCAAACAAAATTGACGTCCTTTTTTTTTTTTTTTTTTTTTTCCTCCCACAAATCGAGATTTCTTTTGGTGGTATTTGATCAGCTCTGCAGTTTTTATTTTTTGCGCTATAAACAAAAATAGAGCGACAGTTTTGAAAAAATTTCAATCTTTTTTGCTATAATAAATATCCCCCAAAAATATATAAAAAAAACATATTTTTTTTCCTCAGTTTAGGCCGATACGTATTCTACATATTTTTAGTAAAAAAAATCGCAATAAGCGTTTGATTGGTTTACGCAAAAGTTATAGCGTTTACAAAATAGATAGTTTTATGGCATTTTTATTTTTTTTACTAGCAATGGCGGCGATCAGTGTTTTTTTTTTTTTTGTAACTGCGACATTATGGCGGACGCATCGGACACTTTTGACACATTTTTGTCATTTTTACAGCGATCAGTGCTATAAAAATGCACTGGTTACTGTGAAAATTACACTGGCAGTGAAGGGGTTAACCACTAGGTGGCGCTGTAGGGGTTAAGTGTTCCCTGCATTGTGTTTCTTACTGTAGGGGGGATGGGCTCTGTGTCACATGACACCGATCTCCGCTTCGAGTACATGGAGCCGAGATCCGTGTCATTGTCGCTAGGCAGAGCAGGGAGATGCTTGTTTACACAAGCATCTCCCTGCTCAATGCCTCCGTGAGACTATCGCGGGGATCCCCTTGGCGATCGAGTCCGCGGGACCCGCGGTCCGACTCACAGGGATGGCAGCAGGGTTGCGAGCTCAGCGGCGCGCGCGACCCCCACATCAGGCAGTTAAAGGGGACGTACAGGTACGTTGATGTGCCTGTCCGTGCCATTCTGCCGACGTATATCTACAGGAGGCGGTCGGCAAATGGTTAAAAAAAAGTAACATATATCTAAAAAAAAAAAAAAAAATACCTGTAAACTTTACCGGTTGGTGGTTTCTCTGGAAATTGTTAGGCAGGCCGTAGAAGGTGCAAATTTCTTTCCTGCAGCCACAGGTTGTCTGCTCCCGGTGGGGGTGGAAGCCGTCCCCGATGAAAGAAGCAGACGCTTGCCATAATTGCAAGTTAATCCCGCAGGCTGGCTGTACACAAGTTAATTTATCTTCAAAAATGAAATTTTTTTGGGGAACTTAGAAATGTTTTTTTTTTATTTTTTAAACCGTTTACTATGCTGAGTTATGAATGGACAGAGATGATAACTGTGCATTCAGAAAAGGAAGGAGCCCGGTCAACGCTGTATCCTGGCCTAGGTCAACGAGGCCTAGGCCAGCACTTTTCAGGGGGGCAGCACAGAAAGCCCCCTGCCGGCTTGTGCTACACTTAGTGTAACGCAAGCTGCTTCTAATTTTGACTATCCTATCAGCCTGGACCACAAACCTTCCTCACTGTGCTATGTTTTCTGCTGCACCGTTATATCTTCTTAGTCTTCCATAAAATTATCAGAAATTTGTGCTTAACCACTTGTCCCCCGCCCACCGTCAATTGATGGCGGGCGGAGGACACTCGTTCTGACAGGACGTCATATGACGTCCTGCTTTTAAAACGAGCTAGGAGGCACGCGCCCGCCGCGTTCCCAAGGCCCCGATGCGCGTGCCCGGCGGCTGCGATTGCCGCCGGGCACCCGCGATTTCCCGGGAAACGAGCAGGAAAGTGGATCTCTGTGTGTAAACACAGAGATCCACGTCCTGTGAGGGAGAGGGGACCGATGGTGTGTCCCTTGTACATAGGGACAACCATCGGTCACCTCCCCCCACAGTTAGAACACATTGAGGGAACATATTTAACCCCTTCCCGCCCCCTAGTGGTTAACCCCTTCCCTGCCAATCACATTTATACAGTAATCAATGCATTTTTATAGCAGGGATCGCTGTATAAATGTGCATGGTCCCAAAAATGTGTCAAAAGTGTCCGCCGCAATATCGCAGTCACAATAAAAATCGCAGATCCCCGCCATTACTAATAAAAAATAAAAATGCTATAATTCTATCCCCTATTTTGTAGACGCTATAACTTTTGCGCAAACCAATCAATACGCGCTTTTTGCGTTTTTTTTTTATTTTTTTACCAAAAATATGTAGAAGAATACGTATCGGCCTAAACTGAGGAAAATTTTATTTGAAAAAAAAATGGGTATTCATTATAGCAAAAAGTAAAAAATAGTGTTTTTTTTCCAAACTGGACGCTCTTCTTTTGTTTATAGCGCAAAAAATAAAAACCGCAGAGGTGATCAAATACCACCAAAATAAAGCTCTATTTGTGGGAAAAAAAAGGACGCAAATTTCGTTGGGAGCCACGTCGCACGACCGCGCAATTGTCATTCAAAGTGTGACAGCTCTGAAAGCTGAAAAATGGCTTGGGCAGGAAGGGGGTTTTCGTGCACAGTAGGGAGGTGGTTAAAGTAGAACCATAGGCAACACTTTTTTTTTTTTTTTTCATTTTGGATACAGTAAGGGAGGGTTATAGCCCCTGTCGGTTTATTTTTTACCATTCCTGTCCCATTGCAGAGATTTCCCTTCACTTCCTGCCCCATAGCCAAACAGGAAGTGAGAGGAAATCTATGCAAATTAAGGGAATCCATTGCCCCCCCCAAGGCCCTCAGAACTAGTGTCCCCACTTGAAAATTTCAGGGTGGGTCTTAAACAGAAAGGGGCGTGGCATTGACAGGAAGGGGCGTGTTATATTTTTAAATTAGGGGGTTGCTCGAGTTTAGTCAGGCCTAGGGCAGCACAAAACCTAAATACACTACTGAGCCCGGTAAATGATATGTTTACCGGCTCCTTCCTCCGCTCTCCATTCTGACAGACCTGGAACACAGAGGGACCGGAGAGGGAGCACAGAAAAGGACCAGAGCAGACTCTGGGAGCCAGCGGAGGACCTGGAGGACGACACAGGGGACAGTTGGGACGATCGGTGCGGGCAGTTACACGCACCGATCTCCCTGTATACCTATTAACCGCTTGCCGACCGCCTCCTGTACATTTACGTCGGCAGAATGACACGGACAGGCACATCAACGTACTTGTACGTCCCCTTTAAATGCCTGTTCGTGTGGTGGCGCACTCGCGACCCTGCCGCCATCCCCGTGAGTCGGACCGCGGGTCCCGCGGACTGGATCGCCGCGATCGTCTCACGGAGGTATTGAGCAGGGAGATGCTTGTGTAAACAAGCATCTCCCCGCTCTGACTAGTGACAATGACACGGATCTCAGCTCCGTACTCGGAGCGGAGATCAGTGTCATGTGACACAGAGCCCATCCCCCCTACAGTAAGAAAAACTATGCAGGGAACACTTAACCCCTACAGCGCCACCTAGTGGTTAACCCTTTCACTGCCAGTGTAATTTTCACAGTAATCAGTGCATTTTTATAGTACTGATCGCTGTATAAATGACAATGGTCCCTGAAAAGTGTCCGCCATAATGTCGCAGTCACGCTAAAAATCACTGATCACCATTACTATTAAAAATATAATAATTAAAATGCCATAAAACTATCCCCTATTTTGTAAACACTAACTTTTTCACAAACCAATCAATAAATGCTCATTGCGATTTTTCTTTTTTTTTTTTTTTTTTTTTTTTATTGATTTTTTTTTACCAAAAATATGTAGAATAATACGTATCGGCCTAAACAGAGGGAAAAAAAAATGTTTATATATATTTTTGGGGGATATTTATTATAGCCAAAAGTAAAGTGCTCTATTTTTGTTTATAGCGCAAAAAATAAAACCGCAGAGGTAATCAAATACCACCAAAAGAAGGCTCTATTTTTGGGGGAAAAAAGGGCGTCAATTTTGTTTGGGAGCCACGTCGCACGACCGCGCAATTGTCAGTTAAAGCGGCGCAGTGCCGAATCGCAAAAAGGGGCCTGGTCTTTAACCAGCCAAAATGGTCCGGGGCTGAAGTGGTTAAAAGAGCAGCTGACAGCCGCGGGAGGGAGAGGAGGAGAGCTTGTAACTGCCCGCACCGATCATCTGTGAGGCTGCCCAGCCCCCCCTGTTACGCTGAGGACGCAAGTATCGGAGCATTTGCATGAGTACAAATGCTTGATATCGGCACTGATACTGATACTAGTATCGGTGCAACCCTAGTCAGAAGTGAAATACTGCATTTGTATGGACGGTGCAAACATTCTATATTAGATATACAGTTTATTATGTGTTTAGAACACTCCTTTTTTCCTTAGTCTGTAATGTTGACCCAAGTGCTAACCAGTGGTCTGGAGTTTCCACCCTGATATGTTTTCCTGTATTGTCCCCACACAGCAACAGAGATGGAGCAGCAAAGCATTAGCCCCGCAACCATGCTGGAAGATGAGATCATGTGGTTGGATAATTTTGAGCCAAACCGCACATCGGAGTGTGAGACCAGCGAGGCGGACAATGTGTGGCTGGCCGGTCACCTCCGGCTTATAAAGACGCTGCTGTTTCTGTGCGGCGCGGAGAAGGAAATGCTCGGTGAGTGTGCACCCCCCTCTTGGCTTGTCTGTTAACCCTGGTAATCCTCAGATATAACATAAACCCTTTCTGAATCATGTCTGTCCATGTTACTGTGTTCTCATTGTACAGGACCCTCTCTGATTAAACAGCTCCTGGATGACTTCCTGTTCCGAGCCTCCAGGATCATCTTGAACAGTCATTCACCAGCTGGCAGCGGGGCGCTCAGCCAGCAGGACTTCCACCCAAAGTAAGATTGCAGAACCCAGCCAGGTCAATGATTTTCTTTCAGTATGTACTGTGTGTCCTGCACAAAGCTCGCTCCTGTTCCTGTCTTCATCTGCCAAGATTTTATCTGTGAAATCTTCCTTGAAAGCCCTCTTTCCCCACCTCTGCTCTATAGTATGAGTGTATGTCAGGGGTCTCCAAACTGCGACCCATGGGCTGGATGTGGCCCTTTGCTTGACTTTATCGGGTCCTTTGGGCACTATTTCTTCTTACATCCGACGTGGCACTATTCCTCCCACTGACACCAACAAAGGGGCACCCTTCCGCCCATTGACGCCCAATGACGGGGCACCCTTCCGCCCATTGACGCCCAATGACGGGGCACCCTTCCGCCCATTGACGCCCAATGACGGGGCACCCTTCCGCCCATTGACGCCCAATGACGGGGCACCCTTCCGCCCATTGACGCCCAATGGCGGGGCACCCTTCCGCCCATTGACGCCCAATGACGGGGCACCCTTCCGCCCATTGACGCCCAATGACGGGGCACCCTTCCGCCCATTGATGCCCAATGACGGGGCACCCTTCCGCCCATTGACGCCCAATGACGGGGCACCCTTCCGCCCATTGACTCAACTCAAATCAATAAAGTGAAATAGATTGATTACAGATGCCCTTGGGTGGTAATCAAATCAATAAAGTGCTTGTGCATAAATTATAAAAGCCCATAGAGGAAGAAACATGAAATGAGAAGCTCTCAAGATAATGGTTCATCCTATGGATAGAGAAGTGTCTCCAGGGTAGTAGGTGAGAAAGTATCCAAGTGCCCAGAGTGGGAGAAAGAGGGGTCAAGTCACCCTAGTATGATAAAAATTGAGGCTTACCAAAAGCATATGACCACAATCAAGTGGTCAGAATGAGCCTTAGTAAAGCAAAGCTCCAATCCAGATGGTTCATCAAGCCAAGGGGATCCTCTCAGGCAAAAGGACACCTCCTCCAATCCACTAATCGTTATTACTCCAAAGTATGGAACAAAAAAAGAGAAGCCGACAATAGTAAAGCCTGCATAATAGTACTTGTTTATTTAAAAGTGTAAACATTGCGCCAGTACAGAGCTCCGTATACATAGAATCTGCCAGTTTCCAAAATGTCCTCGCTGGGGTTGCTCATGCGCAATGTCGTACGTCCTAGCTCCGTCAAACGCGTTTCGTCATGTGACCTCATCAGGGGTTATGATGCCTACCACTACAGTTCTTACGGAATTTATAGGGAACTAATTTGAATTATCAAAATGTCAATTTGAGGCCTGCAAAATCCATTAAATGGACCAACCAGATAGGAGGAGAAGTGTAATTTAATTTTTCTTTTATCTCACTAAGATGCTCTTTTATGTAAACTTCTGCCTTGCAGCTCCTACTGTCTAGTTATCCCTGTCAGTCTCCTCCTGTGTTCAAGGTGCAGTTCTGTAAGCAGTCGTCTGGCGGCATACGAGGTTCTGGTGATGCTAGCGGAGAGCTCAGTGGCCAATCTGCAGCTTATCACCAAGGAGCTCCTATCGATGCACCATCAGCTGGATTCCGCACTCACCAAGGAGTTTGATGTGAGTGATAAATGTTGGATTTTTCCCAAGCAGGGCTAAGTGACGGTGTCTGGAGGTAGGCCAGCACTCTTAGCTTTTGTATTTACCTGGCAATGTTCCTTCAGCACCTCCCCACGTGGAGCTTAGACAAGGGGATGATGTTATGAGTTCTTCACATGACAGTTTTAGGACATTGTGATTGCTCAAGCCCCAGCATTGTCACATCGGGGAGGTCATCTTCTCACTTTTACCGGCAGTGTGGGTAGATAACCTGGGCATATGGCTCGGTATATATAACGGCTTGGAGGAGTTCCTGGCTATCTGCAGACTCTGTCGCTTTGGTCTGATTGGTCAAACTTGGTGTCTATTGAAATTTTTTAAGGGCATTTGCTTATGTGTTTGTAACATTGTATCGTTATATTTTGCAGTATCTACCGCCTGTAGACAGCAGGTCCAATTCGGGTTTTGTGGGACTGAAGAATGGAGGAGCGACCTGTTACATGAATGCCGTCTTTCAGCAGCTGTACATGCAGCCTGGCCTCCCTGAGGTCCGGTAATCATTTAAAATTCACGTGGGGGGGGGGGGGGCGGGGTCTGTGCTTTGCTTTGCTCATGTTCAGCAGACTGAATTAAAGGAAGATAATAAAGGAATTGCACTTACCCAGAGGCTAAAGTGCCTCCATTCCAAAAATACTTGTGAAAACGTGTTAAAATAAACTGCCCCTGGGATTTTAAAGAGGAACTGCAGTCCGTTAACATAATTTGTAATAACATCTTTGCCATTCTGAAGCTTCCCTCCAACCACTTTGCACATTATTTTTTATAAACTGTTTTCTCTTGTCATCCATGGACTGACACAGCGTGTCTTATACACCTTTACACGTGGGTTATGTCCCTGCTTGCAGGAGAAGACCTAGGCAGAATGTGAGATGTTATACATACATTCTAAACAGCCAGAGCTGAACAGCCCCGCCCAGGGGGGCGGTCCCTCCGGACATAACCCTCCCACTGCAGTCAGCAGACCTCAGTTTTTTTCTGCCTAGCAGAAGGAGAAGACGTGGCTCTCTCAGGAGCCAGTCTCCTGACCTATTTTTATTCCTTTGGGAATTTTTTTCCTATTTTATTTTTTTGAGATCTTCTATCAACTGTCGGCTGGGCAACAGGTTGGGTACAAGATATCCTCGTAGTCTTCCCTGTCCGACCATCGAGCGTGCTGATCCTCGCCTTGTGTGCGTGAGACTCAGTTCACGACATGCCCCACGACTCCAGGGGTGGCCGGTGGGCTTCCAGCTCCGCGGTCCTCTCAAGATAGAACAGTCCGGCTGTATCTTTTGCGGTGGACCGGGCCGACAGCTACTCAGTACCGCACTGTGATAGTTCTGTCAGAAACACACCAGCGGGTCCCTCAGGGGACGGGTAAGTAGTCTCTCCTGGCTGCAGGTGAGTACATGCTGTGTGTTTCTTGTGTGGGGGGATTTCCCTGTCTCCCCCTGTGTTTTTTAATGTCACTCTCTGTTCACTAGTGCTGGCGCTGTACTGTGGGGGGTGCCTGGGGGCCATACTGTCCTGGGGGGGGGGCTCATGCTGCTCTGCATTCGCTGGGGCTGTTTTGTTTTTGGAGGTGAGGGGCCTCGTTTTGTGTGTGTGCTGATTTTTACATTGGCGGCCATCTTGCCGGGGCCCGCCGGAGCACATTGCGGTGGCCATTTTCTTGTAGCCACACGTTTTTTTCTGGCACTAGTTTGGCCTCTAGCGCCGCTGGGAACGGCGCGAATCTCCTCACACTCTCTCCTCTCAGCTCACTCACGCTGAGCAGCGCGGCACAGTGAGACAGCGCCGCGGAACCGAGCGGTCCTGGTCAGGTTGGTGGGTTCCCTGGGCATTCCCCTACTTCAGTCAGCACAGCCTGTGGGTGGTCTGAGAGGGACATTATGGAGTCAGAGTCACCAGCTTCCCCTAACATGCCAGAGGCAGCAGCAAGTGCTCCAGCACCTGCGGTCCCTATGGACCAGTTGTCGGCAGTCCTGGAATCATTTCTGACCAGGATGGAAGCTGTGTGTGTGAGCACAAGGGAGCAAAAAAGCGCCCTCTCCCCACTTTAACTCCACAAGGGGAGTGCTCTGCTTCAGATATGGGCCTAGCTATTGCTGCTCAGGACCCTAGCTCTGAATATTTGGATGGTTTTGAACAGGACATTCCTTGTGAGGAAGACTCCAGTTCTGAGTCAGTAAATGACAGGGCGCTTGTTAGTGAACTCATTGATGCGGTGAGGGACACTCTCAAACTAGATGCTGCGACCGCAGAACCTCAGGCGGATACAGTCTCCTTTGGTTCTTTTAAGACCAAGCCTTCTAAAAAGGTTTTTCCATATGTACCTTTCTTTGACCAGCTCATTGACCAGGTCTGGGAAAAGCCGCAGAAGACTTTTATGGTCCCGCGGCGTTTGTCTATTAGATACCCCTTTGAAGACGCCCTGCTTAAGAAGTGGGCTTCTCCCCCGGTGGTCGACCCTCCAGTCGCCCGTTTAAACAAGGCCACCACTCTCCCGATGGAGGGGACTCCTGCGTTTAAGGACCCCACTGACAGGAGGTCAGAAGTGGTGAGTAGAGCCATGTTCGCCTTGTTGGGATCCGCCCTACGGCCCGTAGTAGCGGCGACCCTTGTGTCTCAGACACTCACGGAATGGGCAAAAATTTTGCACCAAACTGTGCAGGAGTATAACCTTCCTCCAGACACTATTGCTCTGGCCCACCAGATGGTGCAGGGTCTGATATATGTGTGCGACGCCACGTTGGACGCGGCCCCTTTAATATCCAGGGCCTCTGTCTCGGCGGTGGTATTGCGTCGTCTCATCTGGTTGAAATGCTGGTCTGCTGACCTAGCCTCTAAGAAGCTCCTGACGGATCTACCTTTTAAGGGTGGTAGACTTTTTGGTGCTGCTCTGGATGACATCATCAAGGATGTCACGGGAGGTAAAAGCACTCTCCTTCCTCAAACTATCAAGGGTAAGGAGGCCCGACGTAAACCGGGTCCTTCCTTTCCAGCAAAAAAGGGTTTTTTTCGTCCGTCAGAGTCCACGGGTAAGCCATCCCAGACTGACAACAGTGCGGCTGGCGGGCACAAGCGCCCCTGGGTGCGTAAGCCGAACAAGCCGGCTCCCAAGCCCGCCTCCGCGTGAAGTCTTGCCCACGCCCGTCTCTGGGGTGGGGGGACCTCCCGGATCTCCGACCGGTGGGTGTGCGAGGTGGTCACCTCAGGATACAGAATAGAGTTCCGCTCCTGGCCCCCAGACAGATTCTTTCCCTCAAATCTCCCTCTCCTTCCTGCCCGTCGGGCAGCCCTCTTGGGGGCTGTACAGGATTTGATCGGGTCCGGAGTAATTGTGCCGGTTCCGTCCCAGGAGAGGTTTCAGGGGTTCTACTCGAATCTGTTTGTTCCAAAAAAGGACGGGGTTCGGCCAATCCTGGACCTCAAGGCCCTGAATGCCTTCGTGAAGGTGCAAAAATTCCGCATGGAATCCATTCGCACGGTGGTCGCTACACTCCGTCAAGGGGATTTTCTGGCATCCTTGGACATCAAGGACGCCTACTTGCATGTTCCGATCTGCGCAAGCCACCAGAAGTTTTTGCGGTCGGCGAAGTCCACTATCAATTTGTGGCTCTTCCCTTCGGCCTGGCCTCGGCACCGAGGGTGTTCACCAAGGTGCTTACTCCGGTCCTAGCTTTGCTGAGACAGCGAGGCATTGCTATCGTGGGCTATCTGGACGATTTCCTTCTAAGAGCAGACAGTGGCTCAGAATTGGAAGAAAGTGTGACTATCGTCATTCAGACCCTCAGGGAGTTTGGGTGGCTCCTGAACGTTCAGAAGTCGGTTCTAGTCCCGACTCAGCGTCTGGAGTATCTAGGTCTGATTCTGGACTCCTTGGAAGCAAGAGTCTTCCTACCTCCAGACAAACTACTGACACTTCAGTCTGCAGTACGGGTGCTGACGTCCCGAAAATGGTTGTCAATCCGCTTTTGCATGAGAGTCCTGGGACTCATGGTGGCCTCCTTCGAGGCCGTTCCTTATGCCCAAGCGCACACCAGGGCTTTACAGAAAGAGATCTTGTCCACTTGGGACAAATCCCAGTTGTCCTTGGATCTTCAGATCCAGGTGAGTCACCTGGTCAGGGCGTCCCTGACGTGGTGGTTGAGGTCCCCGGCTCTTCGGTCCGGGAAGTCGTTCCTCCCCATCCAATGGACGGTGATCACGACGGACGCCAGCCTGACGGGCTGGGGGGGAGTCTGGGGAGTCCTGTCGGCCCAAGGGCTTTGGACTCCGGACGAAGCCCTCTTACCGATCAATGTGCTGGAGATACGGGCAATCAGACTGTGCCTCTCCTCATGGTCGGAGAAACTACAGGGTCACTCCATCAGGATACAATCGGACAACGCCACAGCAGTGGCGTATGTCAACCATCAAGGGGGGACTCGGAGCTCAGCTGCGGCTTCCGAGGTCGCCTGCATCCTGAGGTGGGCCGAAAGAAGCGTGCCGGCTCTGTCGGCCGTCTACATTCCGGGCGTAGACAATTGGCAGGCGGACTATCTAAGTCGCCAGACGCTGGACCAGGGAGAGTGGTCCTTGCACCCGGAGGTCTTTCAACTCCTTTGCAGACGGTGGGGCACGCCGGATGTGGACCTGATGGCTTCTCGACTCAATCGCAAGGTGTCGAGGTTTGTGGCCAGATCCAGGGATCCCTGGGCGGATGCCTCGGATGCGTTGGTGGCCCCATGGGGTCAGTATCGCCTGATATACGTTTATCCTCCGCTGCAGTTGCTCCCTCGCCTGCTCCGCAGGGTAGCGACCGAGGGAATTCCGGTGATCCTCATTGCTCCGGATTGGCCTCGGCGTCACTGGTACGCCGATCTGGTACGTCTCGTCGCAGACGTTCCCTGGCGGTTACCAATACGGGGGGACCTTCTGTCTCAAGGTCCTATATTTCATCCTGCTTTACAGTCTCTGGTTTTAACGGCATGGTTATTGAAAGCCAGGTGCTGAGAGACCGAGGTCTCTCGGATTCGGTCCTTTCGACCATGTTAAGGGCCCGGAAGTCTTCCTCCAGGAGGATCTATCACCGTACTTGGAGAGCTTACATCGCCGTGTGCGAAGAGCTGGACTGGCGCCCACGAACGTATTCCGTTCCCAGAATCCTGCATTTTCTGCAGCGTGGCGTGACCCAAAAGCTCGCTTTGAGTACCATTAAGGGTCAGATTTCGGCCTTGGCCATCTTCTTTCAGCGACCGCTGGCGGGTCATCCCTTGGTTAGCACCTTTGTGCAGGGGGTTCGCCATGTGCTCCCCCCTGTCAAGCCTCCTCTCCCCCCGTGGGATCTGAATTTGGTGCTCTCGGTCCTCCAGGAACCTCCCTTTGAAAATATTAGAGATATTTCCCTCTTGACTTTGTCTCAGAAGGTGGCCTTCTTGGTGGCCATTACTTCCATTAGACGAGTGTCTGAATTGGCGGCCTTGTCCTGCAAGTCGCCCTTTTTGGTCATCCATAAGGATAAGGCGGTGTTACGTCCGCGACCTTCCTTTCTGCCAAAGGTGGTCTCGGCCTTCCACTTAAACGAGGACATTGTCCTCCCGTCCTTGTGTCCTCACCCATCGCATCCCAGAGAGTTTGCGCTTCACACTTTGGATGTGGTACGAGCCTTGCGGGTGTACCTGTCTGCTACTGCTTCTATTCGGAAGTCTGACTCACTATTTGTGGCTGTCTCTGGTCCAAAACAGGGCCAAGCGGTTTCGTCTGCCACCATTTCTAGGTGGATCAGACAAACCGTCATTCAAGCTTATGCTCTCAAGGGGCGGGCGCCTCCCTTTCCGGTTACGGCACATTCCACCAGGGCAATTGGTGCTTCCTGGGCTTTCCGACATCAAGCGTCGGTTGCACAAGTGTACAAGGCGGCGACCTGGTCGTCTGTTCATACCTTTTCTAAGTTTTATAAGGTTGATGTGGCTGCATCTTCGGATGCTTCCTTCGGCTGCAAGGTGTTGCAGGCCGCTGTTTGATGTTGCAACTCCTCCGTTGAGGAGCTCTGCCTTGTTTGGAGTGAAGTTTTTGGTTTTCCATTTATACTGCTCCCATCCCTCTTGACACTGCTTTGGGACATCCCACGTGTAAAGGTGTATAAGACACGCTGTGTCAGTCCATGGATGACAAGAGAAAATAGGATTTTTGTACTCACCGTAAAATCCGTTTCTCTGGCATCCATGGACTGACACAGCACCCACCCTTCTTTTTAAGTTTGTACTGCTTTGTTACGAACTGAGGTCTGCTGACTGCAGTGGGAGGGTTATGTCCGGAGGGACCGCCCCCCTGGGCGGGGCTGTTCAGCTCTGGCTGTTTAGAATGTATGTATAACATCTCACATTCTGCCTAGGTCTTCTCCTGCAAGCAGGGACATAACCCACGTGTAAAGGTGTATAAGACACGCTGTGTCAGTCCATGGATGCCAGAGAAACGGATTTTACGGTGAGTACAAAAATCCTATTATTCTGTACTTGCCAAATATGCTGCAGCAATCTCCCTCCACTGAGTCTGGCTGCAACCATTTTAACTGTGGGCAGCTGAAGCTGCTGTTTGTTCACTTCCTGGGTTTACACAGAGGCACACCTCCAGCTCTGCAGCTCTCATTGGCCCTCTTATAACTCATCCCCCCCTCCCTTCCTGGCAAACTCTCATGAGAGAGAGAGAGAGCTGTGCATGATGTCATAAGCCTAGGCTAATGACCAGACAAGAAACAGCAAGTGGGCTGTATAAGGGATTTACTGGCAGAAACAAAATTATTTACTATCCAAAGGTAAAACGACAACAAGGGCAGAAGATTTAATAGATGGAAAGATGAAAAAATGACTGAAGTTTCGCTTTAAGGAGGTCACAACACAAGTGAACAATATACAGTATAAAACAGTTGCTTACAAAAATACAATTTTCAAGGCAATGCTCCAGAAACCTGTTAATAAAACAATTCCTTGAGCACCTACCTCAAGACAGTTCCTTAAGATACATAAATACTTTGTTTTATGCAGAATATATAAAATAGTAGTAGGTCAATAAAGAAGAAACCTCATAATCTCAACGCGTTTTGTGAAACAACGTTTAAACTTCATAAAGAGTTTTGATGTTACCAGCAGGGTGTCTGTACTTCCAAAGTAATGGTAAAATTTCGATAACCACAAACTCCTGATGAAGTGAACTTTCACAAAACTCGTTGAGAGTATGCTGTTCCTTCGTTTAACCTCGTGCCGACCGCCCCACGTACATTTACTGCGGGGCGGCGGCTCCTGTGTGCAGAATCTTGTACAGGTACGTTATTCTGCACTTCCGGGTCTGCGGCGACCCACTCTCGCTGTGATTGAACACAGCGGGAGCCAATCAGCGGGTCCGGCAGACCTGATGGGACCCACCGATTTGTTCCCGACAGAGGCAGAACGACAGTCTGCCTATGTAAACAAGGCAGATCGCCGTTCTCTTAGTGCGGAAGACAAAGATCTTGTGTTTCTGCTAAGCAGGAACACAGATCTGTCTTCCCACAGTTAAAGCACCTCCCCCCACAGTTAACAAGCACTCCCTAGGGACACATTTAACCCTTTGGTCGTCCCGATGTTAACCCCTTCCCAGCCATTAGTACAGTTACAGTACAAATTTTGTAGCACTGATCACTGTATTAACCGCTGCAATTTTGAATAGTGTTAATGGGCGTTTATAGGCATTTTTTGAGTAAAAACATTCCCTATAATGTAAAACCCCTAAACGCGGCTAACGGTTTGTTACAGCGACGCGTTAAGCATCGTTTTTGGGCATTTTTAGTTTTTACAGCCTCTGCTCCTGGAAGCACAGGCTTGTTATTTTCTACTGCCCCTAAATGCTTATGCCTCCAAACGCCTCTGACCGTTTGTGTGCATGGACACATAGGCTAACATGAAGGGGCGTTTAGCGGCAGTTTAAAAAAAAAATAATACACCCCTAACAGCAGCTGTAAAAACATCCTGTGTGCATGAGGCAAAAGCAAAACGTTATTTTTTTCTTGTTTTGGATGGAGTGCAGAGGGATTAGAACACTTTTCAGTTTTAATTGCTGTCTGTGCCCCCGTTAAGATCCACCCCTCTGTTTGTCCTGTTTACCATTATCATCGAAAGTGAAAGTAAGGGCACTTTAACACTCACAGCGCCCGGGTGTCGGCGGTAAAGGGCGGCTAGCGGGGCGCTTTTAACCCCCGCTAGCAGCTGAGAAAAGGGTTAAAAGCGCCGGCAAAGCTTTGAGCTCATAAGATTTATTGTGTCGTTCAGACCTTGCTGTCTATGGAAGATGAAACAGATAATCCAGATGAGAGCGTCTTCTATCAAATCCAGTCTCTGTTTGGCCACCTGATGGAGAGCAAGCTGCAGTACTATGTGCCTGAGAACTTCTGGAAGGTATGTGTTTACACAGAGCATGAGGTGTCCGTAGGGGATTACATAGAGGAAGAGGTGGCCATAGGGGTTTACACAGAGCATGAGGTGTCCATAGGGGTTTAAATTGAGCATGAGGTGTCCATGGGGGGTTTACACAGAGGAAGAGGTGTCCATGGGGGTTTACACAGAGGAAGAGGTGTCCATGGGGGGTTTACACAGAGGAAGAGGTGTTCATGGGGGGTTTACACAGAGGAAGAGGTGTTCATGGGGGGTTTACACAGAGGAAGAGGTGTTCATGGGGGGTTTACACAGAGGAAGAGGTGTTCATGGGGGGTTTACACAGAGGAAGGTGTGTTCATGGGGGGTTTACACAGAGGAAGGTGTGTTCATGGGGGGTTTACACAGAGGAAGGTGTGTCCATGGGGGGTTTACACAGAGGAAGGTGTGTCCATGGGGGGTTTACACAGAGGAAGGTGTGTCCATGGGGGGTTTACACAGAGGAAGGTGTGTCCATGGGGGGTTTACACAGAGGAAGCTGTGTCCGTGGGGGGTTTACACAGAGGAAGCTGTGTCCGTGGGGGGTTTACACAGAGGAAGCTGTGTCCATGGGGGGTTTACACAGAGGAAGGTGTGTCCATGGGGGGTTTACACAGAGGAAGGTGTGTCCATGGGGGGTTTACACAGAGGAAGGTGTGTCCATGGGGGGTTTACACAGAGGAAGCTGTGTCCATGGGGGGTTTACACAGAGGAAGCTGTGTCCATGGGGGGTTTACACAGAGGAAGGTGTGTCCATGGGGGGTTTACACAGAGGAAGGTGTGTCCATGGGGGGGTTTACACAGAGGAAGGTGTGTCCATGGGGGGTTTACACAGAGGAAGGTGTGTCCATGGGGGGTTTACACAGAGGAAGGTGTGTCCATGGGGGGTTTACACAGAGGAAGGTGTGTCCATGGGGGGGTTTACACAGAGGAAGGTGTGTCCATGGGGGGGGTTTACACAGAGGAAGGTGTGTCCATGGGGGGGGTTTACACAGAGGAAGAGGTGTCCATGGGGGGGGGTTTACACAGAGGAAGAGGTGTCCATGGGGGGTTTACACAGAGGATGAAGTAAGGTGCCCATAGGGTTTTGCATAGAGCAAGAGGTACCGAATAGGGTTTTGTAAAATAGGCATCATAGGCCAGATCCTCAGTAGAGAATAGGAACAACTGGGAAGGGCTAGTTTTGAAAATAGCTGTGTTTGTGCTTCGGTTTGGTAAAACATTTCATAGGTTTATCCTTGGTATCATACTGATTACATTCCAAATGGCAAGTCTTTTTTCTGGCACAATACAAATACTTAGACTTCCTATCAGTCAGAGAGAACCGAAAGCATCAAAACTAAAGAGGTGTGGAGCGCTCTGCTGTGACGATGTCCTAGTACAGGGTATGAGCGACCACGTGTAACCCAAATTTCCTCCATCATACTTAGATCTTCAAGATGTGGAACAAAGAGTTGTTTGTCCGGGAGCAACAAGACGCCTACGAGTTCTTCACCAGCCTCATTGACCAGATGGACGAATATCTCAAGGTGATGTGCTCAACAGCAATCAATTTTCTATGTCAGTGTTTCTCAAGGCGCCCCAACAGGTCATGTTTTCAGGATTTCCCTCAGACGATACGTCTGTGGTAATTACTAAGGCTGTGAAACTGATCAAATCACCTGTGCAAAATAATGGAAAGCCTGAAAACATGACCTGTTAGGGCGCCTTGAGGACTGGAGTTGAGAAACACTGGTCTATATTATCTGACATGCATTTCAAAGACTCTGGATAATGAAATTGTCCTGAAGACATATGGAGAGGGGGGGGGGGGGGCCTGACAACATTGAATTGCAGGCCCGATTCCTAGAAGGAAGAACATTAAAATGTTATCTTTTGGCTTACTCCTCTCTGATGCTTGGTATCCTGATTGTCTGAATCCCCCTATCCTGAGTCTACGGACTTGAAATCTCTGTTCATTTCCCTGTCCCCTGGCAGGACGGTCACCCAGTTCTTACTCAAGCTTCATTGAAGCGTCCTTTTCCCTTCACTGCTATTGGCCTGCAGGATGTTGGCAGGTGTCGCCCACTGCCCATACCCTATAACTGACAGGCAAACAAAAATTGTGCATTTTGGACCTGCTCAATGTCTGGTTTAGATCAGTGATGGAATATTGTTCCTTTACCAACTTTTTCTCACTTGATCTGCAGAAAATGGGACGGGATCAGCTGTTTAAGAATACTTTTCAAGGCATCTACTCCGATCAGAAGATCTGCAAAGACTGCCCACACAGGTGCGTGCTGACTGTGCTAGTTATAAAGTAATTTGTGATCTGTGACTTAACCCCTTCGCGCTGAACGTACGCAAATTTGCGTTCATGGCTTTCAGGGGTTAAACCGGGGTACTGCCTGGACCTGCAAGGCATCACCCCAGTACTGTTTTTTCAGAGCGGGCGGTTGTTTTTTTTAGTGATGACAACGGATGCAGCTAAAAGCCGCTCGGCTGGTATCTTAAAGGAGCGGGAGGGGACGTAATGCGCCCCCCACCCTGCCGCCTTCATGCCGCTCTTCCCGGGCCACCAGCCGACACGTCCGCCGCCTAGGCCAAGACCCAAACAAAGGCGGATTCGGGGGTTCTAAGTAATTTTCTAGCAAAAAATACGTATTTTAAGCAACAAATGTCAGAAATAGGCTTAGGCATGAAAGGGTTTAAGCAGAACTTTAGTCAAACAATTAAAGTGTTACTAAACCTACAACAGTAAAATCAATCTGTATATACAGTAAAGCATGCTTGTTATACTCACTGTGGAACCTAAGGTGTTAATCCTCTGCATTGTGTAAAAAGGATGTTTAAACCTCTCCTTTTGATCCTCCCCTTCTTTCATGTCCCCTAATTATTTCCTGATAGAACAGAGCCTTGGAGGCACATGCTCATGTATGGCTAGAGTTTTTTTTTTTTTTCTTTTATCTTGGGAGGGTGCATGTGATCAGCACTGTCCACACAGAGGGTCAGGGGTCCTGCAGCCTCATAGAACAATCAGAGTAGAATGAAAACTCCTCCTACAAGCTTTAACCAGACACTGATAAAAGTCACAATGCTGCTATATACTGCTGATGAGAAAAGGTGTTTAGCAGCTCATTTAAATAATTGGATTTCATTGTGGGAGACCAGATATAGTAAATGCAGGGTCCTGGGTTTAGTAACACTTTAACCACTTCCCGCCCGCTGGCCGTCATATGATGTCCTGGACTTTGTGGCGGGATGTCTGAATGATGGGTGCAGGTACAGGCATCATTCAGATATCAGCTTTTAGAGCCGGCGATTCCCTACACCATAAGAATGATCATAGCGGCTGTTCCGCCGCTTGATCATTCTTACGGGAGGCATGAGGGGACGTCCCTCCCCTCGCCCTCCAGTGCTTCTACCGACGCACTGCTACGATCGGTGAGTCGGAGAAGGGATCCGCAGGCCCCGGATGTTTGTTATAGAGATTTCCAGCGGACCAGATGGTCGCCGGAGTCTCTACGATCGTCGGAGGCCGGGCGCGATGTTATGACGTCACGCCCGGCCTCTCCATTCAAAAAACTGGCGCCACCTCGGCTGGGAAGCCAAGATCGTTTTTTTTTTTTTTTTGTATTATTCTTTCAGGCTTCCCAGCCTAGAGGTGAAATGTGGGGTCTTATTAAAGCCCATATCTCACTTTAAAGATACCAGTCATGCCATATTCCTATTACAAGGGATGTTTACATTCCTTGTAAAAGGAATAAAAGTGATAAAAAAAATATATTTTATTTTTTAAAAGTGTCAAACTAAAATAAAGTAAAATTAACAATTTTTTTAAAAAAAAAATTTCAAAGCGCCCCTGTCCCTGTGTGCTCGCATGCAGAAGCGAACGCATACGCAAGTCCCGCCCTGCTGTACAGGACTTCCTGAACACATCCCAGCACCGCCCTCCATACTCCTCTCAAGAGCCCTCGGCTCTGATGCAAGCAGTGGGCTGGCTCTTGGAAGGAGTTATGCATACTTGAAGTCAGTGCAGGGGGTAGGCAACCTTGGCCATCCAGCTGTGGTGAAACTACAAATCCCATCATGCCTCTAGGATTCATGCCTTTGATTGTCAGGGTCTTGCAATGTCTCATGGAACTTGTAGTTTCACCACAGCTGGATGGCCGAGTTTGCCTACCCCTGCCTTAATGGGTGAATATCAGTCTAGAGAAGTGGGCATTCCCAGACACGTTGTATTTGCATGCAGACCACCCTAAGTAAAGCAAACCATAGATTATGCAATTTTTCTTTCTTTCAACCGAGGGGGTTCAAGCAACAAAAATCGCTCGTTTCCCCCATCACTACAGTCACTGTTGATTGGGACTCCTTCCTGCTCCATTATTGAATTTTTTACAGTGGGAGGTTTCCGAGTCATTAGAATACAATGATCACTGCTGGTGGTGATTGATCAAAAAAAAAAAAATCCTGACATGCTGGTTGTACTGAATCCAATCGATATACTGACTTCAGTACAACTAGCCTGCCCATAGATGTATCGAAATTCGGCCGGTCCCTGCTGAACCGGCTGAGTTTTGGTTTGGCTTCACACTTGATGCTCAATCTCAATGATTGGAAGAACTGAAATCCAATGAATAAAAGGGATGAGGCCCGGGGCAGCCAGGCCTGGGAGGAAAGGACTAAGAATGATCCTGGATGTCCTCCAGCCAGGAAATGAGGCGGGGCTCTGTCTGATTGGAGCAGCTTCTAATGCACATTATAGGAAGCTCACAGTGTGCAGTGAAATCAAAGGAAGCCATTTCAGTTCAGGAGAGGAGCGGGTACACCTGTGCAAGACTGAAGGGTGGGCTGGAGTTCAGCTTTTAAAAGAAGACGGTAAACCCCCCCCCCCCCTCAGCTCCAGAAAGTTTTATCCCCTTCATAACCAGGCCATTTTTCGCTATGCGGCACTGCGTTACTTTAACTGACAATTGCACGGTCGTGCGGCGCTGTACCCAAACAAAATTGATGTCCTTTTTTTCCCACAAGTAGAGCTTTCTTTTGGTGGTATTTGATCACCTCTGCGGTTATATATTCTGCTATAAAACATATCGCCTAAAAAAAAATAATCTTTTAATAAATTTTAGCCAAAATGTTTTCTGCTACATGTCTTTAGTAAAAAAAAATGTGTGAAAGTTATCGCATCTACAAACTATGGGATATATACTGTCATTTTTATTCATACTAATGGTGATCAGCAACTTATAGCACAGCCTGACACTAACACCCCTTTCACACGCATTTTTCAGGCGTTTTAGCACTAAAAATAGCGCCTGTAAGGTGCCTGTCAAGCCACCCCAGTGTGAAAGTCCGAGTGCTTTCACACTGGGGCAGTGCGCTTGCAGGACGGGAAAAAAAGTCCTGCAAGCGGCATCTTTGGGGCGGTGCGGGATCGATGTATACACCACTCCCAAAACGCCCCTAGCCATTGAAATGAATGGGCAGCGCTACCAAAGCGCTCTGGCAGCGCTGCAACATGGGTGCTATTATATTAACCCCTTCTTCGGCCGCTAGCTGGGGTTAAAAGCGCCTCGCTAGTGGCCGAAAAGCGCTGCGCTTTACCGCGAACGCCCGCACTGCCCCAGTGTGAAAGGTGTCTGACACTTTGTGGGAACTTACTGCCACTGACATCACCAGTGACATTATTACACTGATCAGTGCGTACAATCTGCCCCTGTCATTGGACTAATGACACTGGGCAGGAAGAAATTAACATCTAGGGAGCTCGAGGAGTTAAATATGTGCCTAAAAAGTGTCTTCTGTTTGCTGCTTTTACTAGGGATCTAGTTTTCAGCAGTTTTTAGCAACTAGATCCCCTGTCACTGAACACATCCCTGTGCTGTTTACGCTTAGACCCCTTTCACACTGAGGCGTTTTTAAGGCGCTTTTGGGCTAAAAATAGCGCCTGAAAAACGGCCCCACTGCAGTCTCAGTGTGAAAGCCCTCGGGCTTTCACACTGAGGCGATGCGCTGGCAGGACGTTAAAAAAAACTCCTGCAAGCAGCACCTTTGGAGCGGTGAAGGAGCTCCTCCACCGCTCCTGCCCTTTGAAATGAATGGGCAACGCGGCTGAACCGCCGGCAAAGCGCCGCTGCAGAGGCGCTTTGCGGGTGGTTTTAACCCTTTTCCGGCCGCTAGCGGGGGGTTAAAAGCACCCCGCTAGCGGCCAAATACTTCCGCAAAAACTACGGTAAATCGCTGCTAAAAATAGCTTTGACGCCACCCCAGTATGAAAGCAGCCTTACAGAGCTGTCTTCTGTGAGGCTCGGAGCCGATCGCCAGGTGCCGACGGTCAATCACTAGCCGGGACCCGGTGATCGCCCCCTACCCAGAAATGCAGAATCATATGTGTGTGTGTGTGTGTGTGTGTATATATGTGTTTCTGTGCAGCCGGCCCGCACTGTTGCAGTATATGTTCAGTAAAAGAATTGAATATGAACATCAAATTGAACCCATGGTGTTGCCAACATCCCTGGAAATAGATCAAAAGAACACTCCCCAGAACTGGGACTTTAAGGGCAACAATAGAATAGTGTAAAAAAGTTTTATTACAATAAGATACAAGTATACAAATATACAAAGTTAAAACCACAGATGATACGGTAATAGGTGAATCCCATGAAGAAGTCCGAAAAGGCCCAACGCGTTTCAGGACACTGTTCGTCCCTTCGTCAGGGGCAGTATATGTTCAGTGCACGGTCGGCAAGTGGTTAAATTACCGACTGGCATGTTTTTGGATTGTGGGAGGAAAGCAGAGCACCCAGTAGTGGAAGCCTTTACACATGGTGTGAGAACATACATACGCCATGCAGTTGGTGCCCCATTTGAGATTCGGTTTTTATATGTGTATGTGCTGTATGAAGTTCTCGGTATGTTTCAGGTATGAGCGAGAAGAGGCTTTTATGGCTTTGAATTTAGGAGTGACGTCCTGCCAGAGCCTGGAGATCTCCCTGGATCAATTTGTGCGTGGCGAGGTGCTGGAGGGCAGCAATGCATACTACTGCGAGAAGTGCAAAGAAAAGGTGAGCAGATTCCGTGAGTCTGTTTTATGTTCTAGACGAGGCTGGGCCAGCTCCTCCCAAAACTGATTCTTCTGTGTGGTTACCGGGGAGCTGAATTGTGTGCTGCCTTCTGAGAGTCTGAGTGCAGCCATTTATTATGGCCTTGTGTGGAGGACCAACTTCAGGGAATCGTCACTGAGAAGAGGCTGCAGGATAATTCAGTTGCTTCTCTCTCTCTCCTTCAGAGAACGACCGTGAAGAGAACCTGTATCAAATCCCTACCCAGCGTCCTTGTTATTCATTTAATGAGGTTTGGATTTGACTGGGAAAGTGGACGATCCATTAAATATGATGAGCAGATCAAGGTAAGACGAGACAAGTTTGTATTCGACCATCTCTGTACGTCCCACCGCTCCAAAGATGCCCTATATCTTCCTTACCACTTAAGGACCGGAAGATTTGCCCCTTTAATGACCAGGCCATTTTTTGCGATTCGGCACTGCGTCGCTACAACTGACAATTGCGCGGTCGTGCGACGCTGTACCCAAACAAAATTGATATCCTTTTTTTCCACCACAAATAGAGCTTTCTTTTGGTGATCTTTGCGCTATAAACAAAAAAAGAGCAACGATTTAGGAAAAAAAAAACAATATTTTTTACTGTTTGCTATAATAAATATACAAATTTTAAAAAACAAATTTCTCCCTTAGTTTAGGCTGATAAGTATTATGCATATTTTTGGTGAAAAAAAATAATAATCGCAATATGAGTATAGTGGTTCGCTTGCACAAAAGTTATAGAGCCTACAAAGTAGAGGAATAGATTTATGGCATTTTTATTTTTTTCTAGTAATGGCGGTGATCAGTGATTTTTATCGGGACTGCGACGTTGCGGCGGACACTTGACACTTTTTTGGGGACCATTGACACTTACAGTGATCAGAGCTAAAAATGACCGCTGATTATAAATGTCACTGGCAGGGAAGGGGGGCGATCAAGGGGTTAAATGTGTGTCCTAGGGAGTGACTCTAACGGGGGGGGGTGGGACTGCCTGGGGGAGGAGACCGATCGTTGTTCCTAGCCAGTAGGAACAACAGATGTCTCCTCACCCCTGACACAACGGAGATCTGTCTGTTTACATTGACAGACCTCCGTTCTTTCTCGCTCTCTCGCTCTCTCGCGATTGTGGGTGCCCGCCGGGCACGCGTGCCCTAGTGCAGCCCTAGCCCTAGTGCAGCGGCTGGTCCTCAAGTAGCTAAACCTGCAAACTAGGCAAATGCCGAAACCCAGGAGCATGCGGTCAAAAAAAAAAACAGACTGCCAACAGATGACGTCTTCATCCAGAAGAGGAGCTCAAGTCAGCCCCCCCCCCCCCCTTGGATATTAATGACGTAATTTGTTAGAGTATCCTGCAGAATGCAGATTTTTATTTATTTTTTTTGGTCTGACCTTTACGCTCCATTCTTCTCTCTAGTTCCCTTGGATGTTGAACATGGAGCCGTATACAGTCTCAGGCATGGCACGGCAAGACTCCTCCTCCGAGGTCGGGGAAACCGGAAGAACCACTGATCCCGGAGGAAGTTCCCCGCGCAAGAAAGTGGCGCCAACAGAAAACTACGAGCTGGTTGGCGTCATTGTGCACAGCGGTCAGGCTCATGCTGGACATTATTATTCCTTCATCAAAGACCGACGGTAATCCCACAGACCTGCCATCTGTACCGCCCGCATATTCATTCACTGGCGCACACACACAAAGTTGTTTGCAATGCACAATGGTTAATGTACCAAGCCAATGTATGCAGATGTTATTATAGGGCAGTGATGGCAGCCCAGATGTTTTGGAACTACATTTCCCATGATGCTCAACTACACTGCAGAGTAGTGCATGAGCATCATGGGATATGTAGTTCCAAAACATCTGGGGTGCCAAGGTTTGCCATCACTGCTATAGGGTCTCGGGCTGTCTGTGTATTTTATCAACTGCTCTGACAATACAAGATATATATTGTTGACACACACTATATTATCAAAAGTATTGGGACGCCTGCCTATGGGATGAATTAGAGCAGAGAATGTCTCCTAGAAGAATGGTGAAACATTCCCATAGACACCCTCCTAAACCTTGTGGACAGCCTTCCCGGAAGAGTTGAAGCTGTTATAGCTGCAATGAGCGGGCCAACTCAATATTGAACCCTACAGACTAAGACTGGGATGCCATTAAAGTTCATGTGCGTGTAAAGGCAGGCGTCCCAATACCTTTGATAATATAGTGTTTGTTAAACTATGAGAAGCAGAAATTGCATTACGATTATGGGTCTTGGGCCTTTCAAACACTTCCTTTAGGCATCCTTAAAAAAAAAAAAAGTATATTACGGCCAATAATAGACATTTTGGGTTGCCCACCTTTTTAGAATGGCATTGTCTGTGTGCTCTTCTGAAAATAGATTCACCTTACTTGCTGAGGGCTGAACTTCCTTATCTTGGGGCTAAACCCCTCCCTCTGCACTTATACTTAAAAGCCTGACTACAGTCATTACATTTTTTTTGGTTTGTTTTTGATCTCTGGCAGTACTAATTTAACCACTTCCCGCCCGGCCTATAGCAGAATGACGGCTGGGAAGTGATTCAGTTATCCTGACTGGGAGTCCTATGACGTTCAGCAGGATAAGCCGCGATCGTGGGGCGCGCGGCGAGGCGATTGGTAGTGTGGTGCGTCAGTCTGACAAACCGCATCTCCGATCTAGGTAAAGAGCCTCATTACTCTTTACCACGTGATCAGCCGTGTCCAATCACAGCTTAACCAGGAAAAGCCGTGTATCAGCTTTTCCTCCACTCGCACTGACAGACGCGAGTAGAAGAGAGCCGATTGGCTGCTCTCCTGACAGGTGTGGTCTGCACTGATTATCAGTGCAGCCCCCCCGCGGATGACCACCAGGTAAGTACACTAGAGCTCACCAGGGATGGCAATCATTGCTCATTAGGGATGGCATTCTGGGCCCATCAGTGCCATCTATCAGTGCCGCCTATACGTGCCCTCCAGTGCCACCTATCAGTGTTATCTAGAAGTGCCCATCAGGGCCACCCATTAGTGCCGCATATAAGTGCCCGTCAGTACTGCCTCATAAGTGCCCGTCAGTACTGCCTCATAAGTGCCCGTCAGTACTGCCTCATAAGTGCCCGTCAGTACTGCCTCATAAGTGCCCGTCAGTACTGCCTCATAAGTGCCCGTCAGTACTGCCTCATAAGTGCCCGTCAGTACTGCCTCATAAGTGCCCGTCAGTACTGCCTCATAAGTGCCCGTCAGTACTGCCTCATCAGTGACCGTCGGTGCCGCCTCATCAGTGACCGTCGGTGCCGCCTCATCAGTGACCGTCGGTGCCGCCTCATCAGTGACCGTCGGTGCCGCCTCATCAGTGACCGTCGGTGCCGCCTCATCAGTGAAGGAGAAAACTTATTTACGTTAAGGTTAAGGTTTTTTTTTTCAATTCTTTTTAGTTGTAGAGCAAAAAATAACCCCAGAGGTGATCAAATACCCCCAAAAGAAAGCTCTATTTGTTTGGGTACAGCGTCGCATGACCGGGCAATCGTCATTCAAAATGTGATGGCGCTGAAAATTGGTCTGGGCAGGAAGGTGTATAAGTGGTATTGAAGTGGTTAAATAAGTATATGTTTTTAGATTGGTGTGATGCTGCAGCTTTCACTTGACCACTGATCACTCAGCTCTTGGCCTCCTCAGGAGAGTGATGACTGTCACCGCTCTCCATTCTGCCCCTCCAGCACTCACCTGATCACTGGGCAGGAGAGGGGGACAGGCATTGTTTTGGCTCTGACATGCGCTGAGAGGTGGAGCCAACTGTCAGTTGGGCAGCCAGGTAGATCGCGACAAAATTGTCAGGATCCTGCGATGGCTCTGCTAGGTCAGCTGAGGGTGGGCCTGGTCTTAAAGTGGTTAAAAAAAAAAACTTGCAGTCAGCCATGACACCTTCTCATTAGAAACGGGTAAGAAATATGTATATAAAAAAAAATAGGAATGCTGTGTGAATGGGATCACATAAACGTATACAGGAGTGGCGTTTTGATCAAGTTTGACAGCAAAAGTGGAAACACTCTTCAAGTTTTATGTTTCCTGCAATGTGTGTTCTATATAATCATTGTGTTTGTTTCTTCATGGCAGGAGCTGTGGGAAAAGCAAATGGTACAAGTTCAATGACACGGTGGTGGAGGAGTTTGATCTTAATGACGAGACTATTGAGTATGAATGCTTTGGTGGAGAGTACAGGCCGAAGGTGTACGATCAGTGTAAGTTGGGGATTCCAGTCCCACAAATACAAAAATGTTTGTTTGTCTCTCTTTTTTGGACAAGCAGTGACACCGTAGAGCCTGGAAAGGTCTCCATACTCTGCATGATTTATAGGGAGGTCCAGTTTGGGACTCCACCCATAGACATACGATGACCAACTTCTGCTCCAGCCCAATATCTATTATTAATACAGGCATTTATATCTATTACCAAGCGTTTTACTGTCCATTCACATCTGTCCCTACCCTCCATTCACATCTGTCCCTACCCTCCATTCACATCTGTCCCTACCCTCCATTCACATTTGTCCCTACCCTCCATTCACATTTGTCCCTACCCTCCATTCACATCTGTCCCTACCCTCCATTCACATCTGTCCCTACCCTCCATTCACATCTGTCCCTACCCTCCATTCACATCTGTCCCTACCCTCCATTCACATCTGTCCCTACCCTCCATTCACATCTGTCCCTACCCTCCATTCACATCTGTCCCTACCCTCCATTCACATCTGTCCCTACCCTCCATTCACATCTGTCCCTACCCTCCATTCACATCTGTCCCTACCCTCCATTCACATCTGTCCCTACCCTCCATTCACATCTGTCCCTACCCTCCATTCACATCTGTCCCTACCCTCCATTCACATCTGTCCCTACCCTCAAGGAGCTTACATTCTAAGATCCTTCTCCCCACATACATACACTTACAATATGGCCAATTTAGACAGGAGCCAATTGAAGTGTTACTAAACCCAGGAGCCTGCATTCACTATATCTGGTCTCCCACAGTACACAGAACATGGAAATGCAATATTTTAGTAAATATAAACTGCTAAATACTTTTTTTTTTTTTTTTTATCAGCAGTATATAGCAGTCTTGTAAAGAGATAAAAAAACAAAGGCAGGCGCAGCTGAAGTAAAACTGTGATTTTAATATAGCAGTAACATTAAAACACTCACATTAACCACTTAACGACCGCCCACTGTAAATATACGTCGGCAGAATGGCACCGACAGGCAGAATCACGTACATATACGTGATTGCCTTTGTATAGTTGGGGGGTCCGATCGGACCCCCCTTCTTTACAGTGGGTGGTCGTTTTACCTTCGGGAGCGATCCGGCATCAGGGGACGGCCGTTCGATTCCGGCCCCCCCCCCCCTCTCGATCGCTCCCGGCGAATGAGAGCTTCCCCTGCCTGTGTACTGTTTACACAGGCGGGAGGAAGTGATGTCATCTCTCCTGCGGCACTCACATATACCGAGCGCCGTACAGGAGAAGATGCAGGTTAGTGCACAAAACACTACACTGACACCAGGACACATAGGAACATAAATCGCCCCCCCCCCCCCCCCAGATCACCCCCCAGCCCCCAGTCACAGTGTCACTGATTGCAGTGACCATTTATTTAGTGATCACTGCAATCAGTGACATTTGTGACTGTAAAAGTGTCACTACATTTAGTTTTAGGTCCAGTGTAGCCCCCTAACCCCCCCTAATAAAGGTTTAACCCCCTGATCACCCCCCAGATAACCCTTTCACCCCCTAGCACCGCCGTCGCTAAGCGATCATTTTTCTGATCGATGTCTTGGCGTCGGTGATGCTGATCGGTAGCCAGTAATTTTTTTTAGGTTCGCCGCAGGTTTTTATAGCGTCGGGTACCCCCATATATTACCTAATAAAGGTTTAACCCCCTTGATCGCCCCCCAGGTAACCCTTTCACCCCCTATCACCACTGTCACTAAGCGATAATTTTTCTGATCGATGTCTTAGCGTCGGTGATGCTGATCGGTAGCCAGTAATTTTTTTTAGGTTCGCCGCAGGTTTTTATAGCGTCAGGTACCCCCATATATTATCTAATAAAGGTTTTAACCCCCTAATTGCCCCTAGTTAACCCTTTCACCAGTGATCATCATATAAGTGTTACGGGTGACGCTGGTTAGTTTGCTTTTTATAGTGTCAGGGCACCCGCCGTATATAACCCAATAAAGGTTTAACCCCCTGATCGCCCGGCGGGTGATATCAATTAGGTTTTAGCGTCAGAGAGGGTCTGCGTCACACCCCAGGCAGCGTCAGGTTAGTGCCAGTAGCGCTAACACCCACGCGTTAAGCATACACCCCCCTTAGTGGTATAGTATCTGAACAGATCAATATCTGATCTGATCAGATCTATACTAGCGTCCCCAGCAGTTTAGGGTTCCCAAAAACGCAGTGTTAGCGGGATCAGCCCAGATACCTGCTAGCACCTGCGTTTTGCCCCTCCGTCCAGCCCAGGCCACCCAAGTGCAGTATCGATCGATCACTGTCACTAACAAAACACAACACACATAACTGCAGCGTTCGCAGAGACAGGCCTGATCCCTGCGACTCCAGTGCTGTAGGAGGTGATTTCACCACCACAGTTAAAAAAAAAAAAAAAAAAAAAGCATATATGCCGAAGCATTGGGGCAGCAGGAGCGGAGGAGCGATTTTGCTCCTAATGCCGCGTATATACGGTCGAAATTCCGACGGAGGCTTGCCCGTGGAAAAGTCTGACCATGTGTACGTGGCATAACTTTTGCGGGAAGATGCCCCCATGCTTCGGCATATATAAATGGTGCATGTATGCCCATCATTAGAAGTGGGTGGATGTAGGGCGGTATTTTTATGGTGGGCATACCCACCGATCAATCTTTTTTTTTTCGTTCAGCCAACAGGCTGCATGAAAAAAAAGATTACAATACATGTCCAACAAGGACCAGCAACGTACTGGTATGTTGCTGGACTTTGAATGGTTATACCAGAATGATGCCTGCGGGTTTAGGTATCATCTTGGTATCATTCTTTTCAGCCAGCGGCCGGCTTTCATGTAAAAGCAATCCTAGTGGCTAATTAGCCTCTGGACTGCTTTTACAAGCAGTGGGAGGGAATGTGTCCCCCCCCCCCCCCCGGATATAAAAAGCGCCATTGGGAAATTGGGAAAGCATTTTATCACACCGATCTTGGTGTGGTCAGATGCTTTGAGGGCAGAGGAAAGATCTAGGGTCCAATAGACCCCAGTTTTTTCAAAAAAGAGTACCTGTCACTACCTATTGCTATCATAGGGGATATTTACATTCCCTGAGATAACAATAAAAATGATAAAAAATAAAAAAATATGGAAGCAACAGTTTAAAAATAAAATAAAAAAGCAAAATTAATAATAAAAAAAAAAAAGCACCCCTGTCCTGCCCTGCTCTTGCCCAATGGCGAACGCAAGCGTCGGTCTGGCGTCATATGTAAACAGCAATTGCACCATGCATGTGCGGTATCACCGCAAAGGTCAGATCGAGGGCAGTAATTTTAGCAGTAGACCTCCTCTGTAAATCTAACGGGGTAACCTGTAAAGGCTTTTAAAGGCTTTTAAAAATGTATGTAGTTTGTCGCCAATGCGCGTTTGTGCGAAATTTTAAAGCATGTCGTGTTTGGTATCTATGTACTCGGCCTAAGATCATCTTTTTTATTTCATCAAACATTTGGGCAATATAGTGTGTTTTAGTGCATTAAAATTAAAAAAAGTGTATTCTTTCCCCAAAAAATGCGTCTGAAAAATCGCTGCGCAAATACTGTGTAGAAAAAAAAAATGCAACACCCACCATTTTATTCTGTAGGGCCTTTGCTTTAAAAATATATATAATGTTTGGGGGTTCAACATAATTTTCTTGCAAAAAAAAATGTTTTCATGTAAACAAAAAGTGTCAAAAAGGGCTTTGTCTTCAAGTGGTTAGAAGAGTGGATGTAAGCTTCCTAATGTTGTGTATAAAATGCCAGAACAGTTCAAAACCCCCCCAAATGACCCCATTTTGGAAAGTAGACACCCCAAGCTATATACTGAGAGGCATGTCGAGTCCATGGAATATTTTATATGTTGACACAAGTTGCGGAAAAAAGACAATTTTTTTTTTTTTTTTTTTTGCACAAAGTTGTCACTAAATGATATATTGCTCAAACATGCCATGGTTATATGTGGAATTACACCCCAAAATACATTCTGTTGCTTCTCCTGAGTACGGGGATACCACATGTGTGAGACTTTTTGGGAGCCTAGCCGCGTACGGGACCCCAAAAACCAATCACCGCCTTCAGGCTTTCTAAGGGTGTCAATTTTTGATTTCACTTCTCACTGCCTATCACAGTTTCGGAGGCCATGGAATGCCCAGATGGCACAAAACCCCCCCAAATGACCCCATTTTGGAAAGTAGACACCCCAAGCTATTTGCTGAGAGGTATTGTGAGTATTTTGCAGATCTCGCTTTTTGTCACAAAGTTTTGAAAATTGAAAAAAAAAGAAAAAAAAAAATGTTCCTTCTTTTTCAAAAACAAATGAGAGCTGTAAAATACTCACCATGCCTCTCAGCAAACAGCTTGGGGTGTCTACTTTCCAAAATGGGGTCATTTGGGGGGGTTTTGTGCTATTTTGGCATTTTATGGCCTTCGAAACTGTGATAGGTAGTGAGGAGTCAAATCAAAAATTTGTGCCTAGAAATCCTGAAGGCGGTGATTGGTTTTCGGGGTCCCGTACGTGGCTAGGCTCCTAAAAAGTCCCACTTATGTGGTATCCCCGTACTCAGGAGAAGCAGCAGAATGTATTTTGGGGTGTAATTCCACATATAACCATGGCATGTGTGAGCAATATATCATTTAGTGACAACTTTTTTTTTTTTTTTGTCATTATTCAATCACTTGGGACAAAAAAAACAAAACAATGGGCTCAACAGGCCTCTCAGCAATTTCCTTGGGGTGTCTACTTTCTAAAATGGGGTCATTTGGGGGGGTTTTATACTGCCCTGCCATTTTAGCACCTCAAGAAATGAGATAGGCAGTCATAAATTTAAAGCTGTGTAAATTCCAGAAAATGTACCCTAGTTTGTAAACGCTATAACTTTTGCGCAAACCAATAAATATACACTTATTGACATTTTTTTTACTAAAGACATGTGGCTGAATACATTTTGGCCTAAATGTATGACTAAAATTGAGTTTATTCGATTTTTCTTATAACAAAAAGTAGAAAATATCATTTTTTTTTCAAAATTTTCGGTCTTTTTCCGTTTATATCGCAAAAAATAAAAATCGCAGAGGCAATCAAATACCATTAAAAGAAAGCTCTATTTGTGGGAAGAAAAGGACGCAAATTTCGTTTGGGTACAACATTGCATGTCCGCACAATTTACAGTTAAAGCAGCGCAGTGCAAAATTCTGAATTCACCTCTGGTCCTTTAGCTACCAAATGGTCCGGGGCTTAAGTGGTTAAGGTGTCTTTAGATCAGCATGTGGGGGTCCTGTGGGATGTGCACCTCCGCTCGTGCCAGCAATGTTAAAGACCAGTGCCATGGAGCCGGTGTTCAGTCCTGTGGAGAGTTTTCCGGGTCTCGTGGGGCGGCCGAATGGAGGCCTGGAGCGCAAGCTGCTCGTCTGTGCTGAGTGCTGAGGCGCAGCGTGGGGCGGGATGGCGTCACAGGACCAAGATGCAATGCATTTCGGTGCATGCGCAGTGAGAGGAGGAACACACTGCGCTCACCTTTTTCAAGCTGCTTGAACATTGCTGGCACGAGCGGAGGTGCACATCCCACAGGACCCCCACATGCCGATCTAAAGACACCTTAATGTGAGCGTTTTAATGCTATATTAAAATCACACCGTTTTACTTCAGCGGCGCCTACCTTTGTTTTTTATCTCTTTACATGCTCTGGAGTACAGCTTCTGCTCCCCCTTTTTTACAAGGCAGCCTAGAAGTGCAAAAAGACTGTTACCTCACCACAAAGCAAACTGCTTATAGGACTTCTTTGGACCTAGTGTCCCATGCTATATAACAGTGAGCGCCACTAACCATGTACCTTTTTTTTTTTTTTTTTTTTTTTTTTTTTAACTTCTATCAGTGTCTGGTTAAAGCTTGTAGGAGGAGTTTTCATTCTCCTCTGACAGTCCTATGAGGCTGCAGGACCCCTGACCCTCTATCTGGATAGTGCTGATTTTCCCTGTGCTGATCACATGCACCCTCCCGGGGAAAAAAAAACCAAACTCTAGCAATACACACCAAACTGAACATGTGCAGAGTGCCCCCAAGGCTCTGTACTATCAGGAGGTAGATTGGGGACAGTGGAAGAAGGGGAGGTTTAGAGAAGACACGATCAAACAGCCTTTTTTTTTGTTAACCCCTTAAATTCCACAGTGAGTAGAACAAGCATGCTTTACTGCGTATACAGACTGATTTTACTGTTGTGGGTTTAGTAACACTTTAATCTACCGGCATGTTTTTGGAGTGTGGAAGGGAAACTGGAGCCCCAGGAGGAAACCCAGGCGAGCACAGGGAGAACATGTAGATGGTGACCTGCCAGGGATTTGAACCAATGACCTCCAGTGCTGCAAAACAGAAATGCTAACCACCACAACCTTCAGAATACGTGGATCAACTTTCAGCCAATTCAGCAGGGACTACTGTGGCCGTTGTGATTGAACAGAAGTCCATTTACTGCATGCATGGCTGACTATACTGGGCAGATGACTTTACTTTTTGACTACTGTTTATGAGGATTGTTAGACAAAGATGTATGTTGAATTCAGTCTTTCTTCTACACAGCCAACCCGTACCCCGATGTGCGCCGGCGATACTGGAACGCCTACATGCTGTTCTATCAACGTGTGTCCGACCAGAACTCTCCTGTTTTACCAAAGAAAAGTAGAGTGAGCGTAGTGCGCCAAGAGGCCGAGGACCTGTCTCTGTACGTACTGTGCTGCTTGTAGTGTAGTTATTGTTTGTGATGATTTTTTGTGTAAACCTTTCAGAATTTTTTGGGTGAAAGTACAGTAAAACCTTGGTTGAGTGTTTTGCAAGACTAGCAAAATTATTATTTTTTTTAACTCCGAAAAAGGTTTACTCTTTCGTTCATGGACCGACACAGCTTCCAATTGACAAGTGGGTATTATCTGTTATTTAGGAGTGACTAGGCAGAAAAACTTGTAAAAAGTGTTGCGTCACACCTTCTACAGTACCGCCCAGGGGGGGCGGACCCTCTGGGTATTATGCTCGCAATCCAAGGTTTTACTGTATATGGTGAAATTGATTGACATAAGCAGCTTCCTTGACCTTTTTCAAAGCCGTCTCTGCTTTTATTATTGATGGTCAGCATGCATTGTCCCTTTTGCAGATCTGCTCCGTCCTCTCCTGACATCTCGCCCCAGTCCTCCCCTCGCCCCCACCGACCCAATGACCGCCTGTCTATTCTAACCAAGCTGGTGCGGAAGGGAGAGAAGAAAGGCCTGTTTGTTGAGAAGCTGCCTCTCAGGATATATCAGGTATACAGCGGCGGGTGACGTCACCGTTCAGCCAAATGCTGACACATGTTTCTTCATTGCCTCTCCTCCACGTTTTTTTTTTGCTCCCGGCGGTAAGTGACGCGACTTTTGTCTGTTTACAGATGGTCAGAGATGAGAATCTGAAGTTTATGAGGAACAGAGATGTTTACAACAGTGACTATTTCAGCTTTGTACTCTCCTTGGCCTCTGTAAACGCTGTAAGTGGCATTTTGGTATAAATATTTGGCATCTTCTCTTTTAACTGACGTGAATTACACAATGAGTAGAACACGAATTTAATCAAACTATAAAACTTGTTTTAATTTAAAGTGTAAGGTCACCTTTTAAAAAAGAAAAAAGGAGTTGAAAGTGGTTGTAAACCTTCGTGTTTTTTCACCTTAATGCATCCTATGCATTAAGGTGAAAAAACACCTTGCAGTGTCCGGCCCCCCCGTTTTACTTACCTGAGCCCCGAATTTATGTGGGCGTGTCCCTGCCGTCGCGCTCTCTACGGGTTCTCGGCTCTTGATTGGAAAGATTGATAGCAGCGCAGCCATTGGCTCCCGCTGCTGTCAATCAAATCCAATGATGCGGGGGGGGCAGGGTCGAGTCATACATTCGGAGGCTATGGACGGCGAATTAATGACTCGGGAGCACGCCTGTAGGTAACCCCCTTGGAAGAGAGCTTCCCAGAGGGGGTTATCTAATGCGGGGGAGGAGCCGCGAGGGACCCCAGAACTTTAAGGTTTCTCCACTGTCAGAATACAGTGATCGCTGCTTGTAGCTATAGCCGCCCACAGTGAGCATACCAAGTTTCGATCCGCCTATTGCCAGTTTAACACACCACACCCTCATAACCCCATGGTCCAAAGAAGACTGGGGCTTGCCAATACCCGAACCATTGCACCAGCTCCATGGGCAGTGAAAGCTAATCATCCACGGAGATACGACCCCTTTCACACTGAGGCGCTTTTCAGGCGTTTTAGTGCTAAAAATAGCACCTGAAAAGTGCCTCTCAAGCCTCCCCAGCGTGAAAGCCCGAGTGCTTTCATATGAGTACAGTGCTGCATGACTGCGCAATTGTCATATATAGTGTGACAGCTGAAAATTGGCCTGGGCAGGAAAGGGGTGAAAGTGCCCGGTAAGCAAGTGGTTAAAGCGAAAGCCTTTTCTTTGCTTGTTTGCCATAAAGCACCTTTGCCATTGTCTGTCAGTTAGTTTTTCCGTGTGCACTGCCTAATGCACATTGCAACTTGGGCCTCGTTCACACCATACATGCATAAAAACTGATGGAAAAACTTGCAGATTTCACTTGCGGAGGCACAAGTTTACATCAGTTGTCATGTATGGTTCAGTGCGTTTTGATACACGTTGACATATCTCAGCGACTGAGTGTCAGAATTTGAGTAGAGCAAACTAAGAAGTGAGTCTGGCATTATGCCCAGTGCTCCAATTACACAAACCCAACTCCCCCACCCCCTATACTTGATTTTCAAATTTCAAGGGGTGCCTTGACCCTCTGTTTCATATTCCTGCGCTATCTGACTTGGGCCAAGACTGTTAAATGAGTGGCGCTGGAGTAGCACGGACTTATCAGTAGATGGCATACGGTATTTGACCAACTTTTTTTTACTCCAGACCAAGCTGAAACATCCGAATTACTCCTCTATGGCAAGAGTCAGTGTCCAGCTGGCCATCCAGTTCCTCTTCCACACCTATCTCCGAACAAAGAAGAAACTCAGGTATGAAAATATACTTAAAGTGGTATTAAAGTCTTGTGATACTTACACAGAGCAGCCCGGATCCTCATCTTCTGGGGTCTCACGTCGGAGCACCTGGCCCCTCCCTCCTGCTGGGTGCCCCTTGGCCCCTCCCTCCTGCTGGGTGCCCCTTGGCCCCTTCCCCTCCCGACGGGTGTCCCTTGGCCCCTCCCTCCTGCTGGGTGTCCCTTGGCCCCTTCCCCTCCCGACGGGTGTCCCTTGGCCCCTTCCCCTCCCGACGGGTGTCCCTTGGCCCCTTCCCCTCCCGACGGGTGTCCCTTGGCCCCTTCCCCTCCCGACGGGTGTCCCTTGGCCCCTTCCCCTCCCGACGGGTGTCCCTTGGCCCCTTCCCCTCCCGACGGGTGTCCCTTGGCCCCTTCCCCTCCCGACGGGTATCCCTTGGCCCCTTCCCCTCCCGCGGCGGCTCTGTGTCCATTCACACTCGGAGCCACAGCTCAGCTCCGCCCCCTTCGTCTTCTGATTGGTTTACTGGCTGTGATTGACAGCATCTGGAACCAATGGCTCCTGCTGCTTCCCAAAGCCAATCAGGAGTGTGAGTCCCCGGAGAGACAAGTCTCTCGTGGACATTAATGTATCGAGAGGGTGCTCAGGTAATAATTTGGGGGTCAAGGTTTTTTTACCTTCATGCATAGAATGCATGAAGTTAAAGAAGCCTTGTGCCTTTACAACCAGGAAGAGAAACTTCACTCATTTAAAAAAAAAAAAAAGTCCGCAGCTACAAAATCATTAGCTAGGAAGAGGAAAAGCGCCTCCAAGTGTAGTAGGACAGGTAAGTTCTTTTTTTTTTTTTTTATTATTATACCCCTAATCAGGGCTACTCGCTTAACTAGATAAAAACAGGCTCATCAATCATTAAAGGTCCGGGTTGCCATGGTTTAATGATTGATGGGCCTTTTTTTATCTAGTTATGTGAGTAGCTCTGATAGGAATATAAAAAAAAAAACTTACCTGTTCTACTACACTTGGTGGTGCTTTTCCTCTTCTTCCTTCCCAGTTGTCTCCAGAGTCTGCTAAAGCTCCTGGATCTTCTTGTTCGGGTGTTGGACTACCATGGAATACCCATGAACTTTATCAGATTGAGAGAAACTGCCTTTGCGCCTACCATTCCCCCTCTTACAAAATCATTAGCTGCTGACCTTAAAAAAATGAGGTCCTTACCAGTCCCTGGAGTCCATTGCTGTTCTCCCGCAGCCCGTTCTCATCTCTGCAGGACCCTGGCACAGCCATCTTGGGTTTGGGAGCCAGCTGTGGCTTCCTGAGAAATCATTGTCAGCTCCCCGCTGGGCGTGTGTGAGATCTTGCGGTGCTTTAGGAATGGTCCCACACGACATAGGACGAGGTTTGGGAGGAGAGGGTCCAAGTTATGTTATCGCTTAGGTGAGAACTGTGGAAATGGGAGTGGGTACCTGTCACTGCTCCCAGAAAATAACACCAATTTTGGTAGAGGAGGGAAGAGAATGAGTGGAATTTTTCTTTTTTAAAGTGGTTGTAAAGTGTCTGTTATTTTAATAGAGAAAAAAAAAAAAATGTTACACTTACCTGCTCTGTTGGAGTGGTTTTGCACAGAGCAGCCTGGATCCTCCTCTTCTCTGGTCCCTGGCTGGAGCTCCTGGCTCCTCCCCCCTGTTGAGTGCCCCCACAGCAAGCAGCTTGCTGTGGGGGCAGCCGAGCTGCAGCTCCCCATGACCATTCACAGAGCTGTGGTTCGGCCCTGCCCCCCCCCCCTCCCTCTCTTGATTGATCAATTGCGTTTGATTGACAGCAGTGGGAGCCAATGGGGCCGCTGCTGTGTCTCAGCCAATCGGGAGAGAGAGTCCCAGACTGTGAAGGCACTCGTGGGCATCGCTGGATAGAGAAGGGGGCTCAGGTAACGATTAGGGGGGGTCTGCTGCACAGAGAAGGCTTTACAATCACTTTAAGTGAAGGTCCGCTTTAATTTGACCTTGCAGAAGAAGCATTTTTGGGGAGGTAAATGGGTCTCTGTGTGTGGGAAATATGTGTATCATGCAGTTTATGGTGTATATGTCTGATTTAGGGTTGACACAGAGGAATGGATAGCCACCATCGATGCCCTGGTTTCCAAGAGCTGTGAAGCGTGCCAATGGCTGATGGAGTACTTTGTCAGTCCCGAGGGAAGGGAACTCGTCAAGTAAGTAATCATGTCCTCTTCTGGTTCTGAAACTGTAATAGAGGACCTGCCTGGCATTGATTTTTAAAAAGATAAAACCAAAAAGTGAAACTTTACCGAAAACCACTTGGTAAAAAAAAAAATTTCTTTAGCAAAGAACATACATTCCACATTATTAATTATGCTAACAAAAGTAGTGTGCGCTGTAAATTGCCTCCAGCATTGCTCCTGTTTCTTCTTGCTGGAGGCGGCCATTTTGCTGAAGCCCAGAGCCACTGAACAGCAGTAAATCATAAAGCGAAACTAAGCCCCCCCCCCCAAAAAAAGTTCCTGGAATGCCGGGATTGCTAACCGTCACAGTTTGCTTGTCTCGCTGTCACAGTTTGCTTGTCTCGCTGTCACAGTTTGCTTGTCTCGCTGTCACAGTTTGCTTGTCTCGCTGTCACAGTTTGCTTGTCTCGCTGTCACAGTTTGCTTGTCTCGCTGTCACAGTTTGCTTAAAGAAAAGGTAAATATCGCCTATCCCTCCCCGTGCACTGCAAGGTTGCTTGTCTCGCTGTCACATTTTGCTTGTCTCGCTGTCGGGTTTTGCTTGTCTCGGTCTCAAGGATGTTCATATATCCAACATTTTACTCTTTAAACCCCCATCAGAGTCTTTCTGCTGGAGTGCTGTGTGCGGGAGGTGAGGTGTGCTGTGGCCACCATACTGGAGAAGACCCTGGATGGAGCATTACTGCACAAAGAAAAGGTAAAGATCTTCTATCCCTCCCCTTGCACTGCAAGGTTGCAGAGGAACTCTGTCCCATCCTCATATGGATGTGTAATGTCCTCTACAGGTGAATGGAGTCCACCTCCTCATCGAGATGCTGCTCGGCTTGCTAGATAAAGATGTGCCGGAGAGCTGCAAGAACTGCGCACAATACTTCTTCCTCTTCAACAGCTTTCTACAAAAGGTGCAAACCAAATGCCATGACCCCATCTGCTTTATGTACGATGAATGGAAGTGTTTGGGTGCCTTCTTTTTTTTTTCTTTAGCTTGACAGTATATTATGTTCTGGGTTAGCTGGACAGGCTGTGTTCTCATGAGCACTTTCAGGGCCTTCACTGTCTTTGGCTTTGTCTTGATGACATATGTATGATATCAGTTGAGACGCTTCTGAGTTCATCAAGAATTCATTGATGTGTGTATTTGACCTGCCGTTGATCTCCTTACGAGCTGCAGCTGACCTGCGCTGTAGCTGTTGGGGCTTTAAACAGTGTATGACTCTTCTTTTTTTTTTACCTTTCACAGCAAGGAGTTCGCGCTGTTGAACTGGTACTGAAGTATTCTGCTTTGCGTCACTTTATCAATTTTCTACTCGGCCCCAACCGGAAAAATAACCAGGTAAGTGAATAATGCTGTGTGTGTGTATGTGTATGTGTGTGTATATATATATATATATATATATAAGTCTAGCGGCTTGTTTGATTAAGTTTTGATGTGTTAGCTCCCTGGTACTCATAGGCGTGCGCACAGTGTGTGCCGGATGTGCCTAGGCACACCCTAATCACCCCGTGTGCCACTGGCTTCAGGGGTCCCGGGCAGCATAGGGAATCGGATGTGAAAAGAAAATTGCTGATTCACGCTGTAAAAGCCACAGCACCCATGTGACTGAACCCCAAGACCTCATTCACACACATTTATTTATTAAACTAATACCTGTACAGTTGTATCTCTTAGATTTAGTGTGTGTGTGTGTATGTATATATGTACAGTATCTCACAAAAGTTAGTACACCCCTCACATTTTTGTAAATATTTTATTCTGTCTTTTCATGTGACAACACTGAAGAAATGACACTTTTCTACAATGTAAAGTAGTGAGTGTACAGCTTGTATAACAGTGTAAATTTGCTGTCCCCTCAAAATAACTCAACACACAGCCATTAATGTCTAAACCGCTGGCAACAAAAGTGAGTGCACCCCTAAGTGAAAATGTCCAAATTGGGCCCAATTGGCTATTTTCCCTCCTCGGTGTCATGTGACTGGTTAGTGTTACAAGGTCTCAGGTGTGAATGGGGAGCAGGTGTGTTAAATTTGGTGTTATCGCTCTCACTCTCTCATACTGGTCACTGGAAGTTCAACATGGCACCTCATGGCAAAGAACTCTCTGAGGATCTGAATAAAATAATTGTTGCTCTACATACAGATGGCCAAGGCTATAAGAAGATTGCCAAAACCCTGAAACTGAACTGCAGCACAGTGGCCAAGACCATACAGCGGTTTAACAGGACAGGTTCAACTCGGAACAGGCCTCGCCATGGTCGACCAAAGAAGTCGAGGTCGCGTGCTCAGCGTCATATCCAGAGGTTGTCTTTGGGAAATAGACGTATGAGTGCTGCCAGCATTGCTGCAGAGGTTGAAGGGGTGGGGGGTCAGCCTGTCAGTGCTCAGACCATATGCCGCACACTGCATAAAATTGGTCTGAATAGCTGTCGTCGCAGAAGGAAGCCTCTTCTAAAGATGATGCACAAGAAAACCCGCAAACAGTTTGCGGCAGACATACAGACTAAGGACATGGATTACTGGAACCATGTCCTGTGGTCTGATGAGACCAAGATAAACTTATTTGGGTCAGATGGTGTCAGGCGTGTGTGGCGGCAACCAGGTGAGGAGTACAAAGACAAGTGTGTCTTGCCTACAGTCATGCATGGTGGTGGGAGTGTCATGGTCTGGGGCTGCATAAGTGCTGCCGGCACTGGGGAGCTACAGATCATTGAGGGAACCATGAATGCCAACATGTACTGTGACATACTGAAGCAGAGAATGATCCCCCCCCCCTTCAGAGACTGGGCTGCAGGGCAGTATTCCAACATAACCACCCCAAACACCTCCAAAACCACCACTGCCTTGCTAAAGAAGCTGAGGGTAAAGGTGATGGACTGGCCAAGAATGTCTCCAGACCTAAACCCTATTGAGCATCTGTGGGGCATCCTCAAACAGAAGGTGGAGGAGCGCAAGGTCTCCAACATCCACCAGCTCTGTGATGTCGTCATGGAGGAGGGGAAGAGGACTCCAGTGGCAACCTGTGAAGCTCTGGTGACCTCCATGCCCAAGAGGGTTAAGGCCGTGCTGGAAAATAATGGTGGCCACACAAAATATTGACACTTTGGGCCCAATTTGGACATTTTCACTTAGGGGTGTACTCACTTTTGTTGCCAGCGGTTTAGACATTAATGGCTGTGTGTTGAGTTATTTTGAGGGGGACAGAAAATTTACACCGTTATACAAGCTGTACACTCACTACTTTACATTGTAGCAAAGTGTCATTTCTTCAGTGTTGTCACATGAAAAGATAGAATATATTTCCAAAAAAATGTGATTGTGTGTGTGTGTGTATACACACACACACACTAACTATATATATATATATATATATATATATATATATATATATATATATATATATATATATATATATATATATATATAGTGTGTGTGTATGAGAGAGAGAGAGAGATAAAATGTGTTTGCGCTTTGGGGTGCACACCCTAATGTAATAAGGCTGTGCACACTTATGCTGGCACTTTTCATGGACTGGTCAGGCTTGGATATGATGATCTCCACCTGGCAGGTATGAAAAGCAACTCTCTGAGCAGCATAATTTATTGAGGATGGGATTTGAACCCACGCATGCAGAGCACAATGGATTAACAGTCCATCTCCTTAACCACTTTGCTACCTCCGCATACCTGTTGATTAAGTTGCTAATATTCGTGTTTCTCCCAAATACACAAAGCTTGTGTTTGACTTTGAGCTGCCCATAGATAGCTAAGGTAGGTTTCTACTCCCCAGGAAATCCTTTTTAGCTGCAAACCTCCTTATGTGGGGACCAAGGCTCTTCAGCCGAAACGCGGCTGCTTTTTTGTTTTCCTATATGTGCCAATAAGTATTTAAGGATTGGAGTTGCCGGATATTTTTCTATTTTACCTACCTATTTGCGTGTTTGGAGGACACCCTTTCCTGAGCACCCACCTGCGGACTCCGCCCTGCCTGTTGGTATTCCCCTGTTCAGAGTGCTGCACCTTTCTGTTTGTATATTGAAGGATATTGTACTATGTTTTATAAACTGAGACTAAAATGCAGACACCAAGCCAAGCAGGATTTGTTTTACTCCCAATAGTTTCATATTTTATGTATTTAGTTGTGTTTTCTTCTCTATGTGATTGTTTGGTTTCCTCCTTCCTAGAATCGGCGGTGGAGTTCAGCACAAGCTCGGGAGTTCAGTTATCTGCACAATACGATCGCATTGCTGGTGCTTAACTCTGATATCTCCTCCCACAGGACGGTCGGTAAGAAATGGCTAATTCTGATCTAAATTTCTTCTAACGTCATCGGGGCGCATAAGAGTAGAATTTGCATGTACTTATTAACCGGTTCCGGACCGCCCATTGCAGTTTTACGTCGGCAGGTTGGCTTGGCTGCGCGAAATCACGTAATATAACGTCATTTCGCTACGTGGCCACTAGGGGCGGGCGCGCCATTTATAGCGCAAAAAAATAAAAACCGCAGAGGTGATCAAATGCCACCAAAAGAAAGCTCTATTTGTAGGAAAAAAAGGACAAAAATCTCGTTTGGGAGCCACGTCGCACGACTGCGCAATTGTCAGTTAAAGCAACGCAGTGCCGAATCACAAAATGGGGCCTGGTCTTTGGCCAGCCAAATGGTTCGGGGCTGAAGTGGTTAAAGAGAACCTGTCAGTTGATGCTTTGAAGCAGCATGTAAGGTGACATTCTTGCCTTTAACCACTTCAATACCGGACACTTTTACCCCCTTCCTGCCCAGACCAACTTTCAGCTTTTCAGCGCTGTCACTTTTTGAATGACAATTCTGCAGTCATTAAACGCTGTACCCATATGACATTTTTATCATTTTTTTTTTTTTCACACAATTAGAGCTTTCTTCTGGTGGTATTTAATCACCACTGGTAAATTTTTTGCTAAATAAACAAAAAAGACCAAAAAATAAATAAATTTTTTTTTTTGTTTTTGTTAAAGCAATTTGCAAATAATCTTTCTTCATAAATTTCGGCCAAAATGTATTCTGCTACATTTCTTTGGTGAAAATAACCCAAATCAGTGTATTTTATATAGTCTGTAGGAAAGGTATAGAATCCACAAGCTATAGGATATATATCTGAAAATGGATTCAATCTAATTTAGTGATGGCCGATCTCATTCCTTGAAGCCTGATAATGCCAGGACAGTACAAATATACCCCAAATCAACCCTTTTTTTTTTTAAGTAGAAAGTTCAAGGTATTCAGTAAGAGGCATGGCAAGTTTATTAAAGTTTTTTTTTTTTTTTTTTTTTTTTATTTTTTTTTTCAATTTTTGGGAACATTTTAAGAAATGAAAAAATATTGTTTTCCTTTTTTTTTTTTTCCTCTTTCTTTTATATTGGACATCTATCATACTGTTATATTATCACTACTTATCATACTTTTATTACCAGTGATAGCTGATACCTCATGTTTCAGAGAATTGTTTTGGATTTGTAGAAGCGTTGCATTGTCTTTTTTTTTTTTTTTTTTTCTTCAAGTTACACTACACGGGTATTTATCAGCCGCTTTTTCTGTATCCCTTTTTGCACATATATTTTATAATATGTTTTTAGGAGTACATTATTTACACTGATAATCAGTGCAGCCTCAGCAGTGCCCATCGGTGAAGAAGAAAATGTATTATTTGTAAAATTTTATAACAAAGACTAAGTAAATATTTTTTTGTTTTTAAAATTTTATTAAAAACCCCAAGTGGTGATTAAATACCACTTAAAGAAAGAAAAGCTCTAAAGAAAGCTCTATCTTTCTCTTAAAAAAATGCTAAAAACGTCATAATGGGTACAGCATTGCGACACCGCGCAATTGCCATTGAAAGTGCGACAGCGCTGAAAGCTAAAAATTGGCCTTGGCAAGAAGGGGATGAAAGTGCCGGTATTGAAGTGGTTAACCACTTCAGCCCTGGACCATTTGGCTGGCTAAAGACCAGGCCACTTTTTGCCATTCGGCACTGCGTCGCTTTAACTGACAATTGCGCGGTCGTGCGACGTGGCTCCCAAACAAAATTGACGTTCTTTTTTTTACCCCACAAATAGAGCTTTCTTTTGGTGGTATTTGATCACCTCTGACATGTTGTTTTTTTTTTTTTGTTTTTTTTTTGCGCTATAAACAAAAAGAGCGACAATTTTGAAAAAAATGCAATATTTTATATATAAAAAACCTTTTTTTTTTTTCCTCAGTTTAGGCCGATACGTATTCTTCTACATATTTTTGGTAAAAAAAATCGCAATAAGCGTTGGATTGGTTTGCGCAAGTTATAGTGTCTACAAAATAGGTGATGGTTTTATGGCATTTTTATTATTATTTTTTTTTTTTTTTTACTAGTAATGGCGGCGATCAGCGTTTTTTATCGATTTTTTTTTTTTTTTTTATCGTGACTGCAACATTATGGCGGACATATCATACACTTTTGACACCATTTTGGGACCATTGTCATTTTTACAGCGATCAGTGCTATAAAAATGCACTGATTACTGTAAAAATGACCCTGGCAGGGAAGGGCTTAACCACTAGGGGGCGCTGAAGGTGTTTAGTGTGTCCTAGGGATGTGTTCTAACTAGGGGGGAGGGGCTGTGTGTGACACGACACTGATCACCGCTTCCGATCACAGGGAGCTGTGATCAGTGTCCTGTCACTAGGAAGAATGGGGAAATGCTTGTTTACATCAGCATTTCCCCGTTCTTCCTCTCCGTGAGACGATCGCGGGTATCCCCGCGGACATAGAGTCCACGGGACCCGCGGTCGGGGTCCCGGAGCTTGCGGCGGCGCGCGTCCACAATGCCGCTTCCTACAGGGGACGTATATATACACGTCCATCTTCCTTCCCGTGCCATTCTGCCAACGTATATCGTCGTGCGCTGGTCGGCAAGCGGTTAAAGATAAATTCCAGGCATGGTATACTTTTTCATAGTTACATTGTTCCAGCTTGGACTATTGTAACTATGAATAATACCAAACCTGGTTGATGCCCCCTGGAAGATGAAAATCGCTAAAGTAGACACCGCTATTCGGAGAATGCTTTGCTTGGATTGGACGAGATGGAGAATCAGGGCAGTGAAATTCAATTCTAAAACTTAATAAAGTTCAATATCACATGTAACAAAACCAAAACACTAATGTAGAATTCTTACCACCCTGTGATTTTTTTTTTTTTTTTTTTTTTTCAGCTCCTGGTCTGTTCAAGCCTCACCCTCTGAACACACAGAGTCCCCCACTGGCCCTCCATCCAGAAGTTGAAGCTTTGATGTTTATGCCAGAAGGAAAGCCTTATTTGCTGGAGGTGAGCTGCTCCATGTGTAGTCAGTATGTATGTATGTGTGTGTAGATAGATATAGATAGAGAGAGAGAGAGAGATATTATATATATATATATAACATATAATCTCTATCTCTATTTGTATGGATGATGTGTTGATATGTTGCAGTATTTACCTTCTTAGGTTTTTCCGATATAGATATATATATATATATAACAAGCACAGGCTTTTAACATGACTCTGTGCTTAAAATAAATATGCAAGTCCTGCCTGAAATAAAGGCCAAGTCCACCTTGTACAAAAAAAAAATGCAGGTATATTTGCAGGATGTGCATTTACTTTATTTTACAAAGCATTGCATCCACGATTGGCGGATGGCGGGTGCAATGCTGGGCTTCTGCAGCTTCTTCCTGCAGCTCTCCATTTGGAGAGCTGAAGAAACGGTCAATGGACTTCAAGTGCAGTTATTACCACATGCATGTTCCATTTAAAATTCAAGTCCGTCTGCTGCGGTGACAGATGGGACTTGTAGTTCAATCATTCACAGATCTGTGTGAATAAGTGACATGTATGTGCGGGTAGAGATGAACTCCTGCAAGCTGTCACAGGTGAGGGCGTCCTATTTTCACCATGTTACACCCTAAATACTAGTGTAACGGTGCAAAAGCACCGGCGGGGGACCCTAAAAGAGGAGGATCGGGGCTGCTTTGTGCAACACTATTACACAGAACAGGTAAGTATTTATTTTTTAACCAAAACTTTAAAGTGGTTGTAAATCCTTTACAACCACTTTTTGCTACAGGTAAGCCTATAATAAGACTTACCTGTAGCTACCCTGGATATCCCCTAAACCTGTACGGTTTAGGAGATATCCCCTTTATCTGCATGTGCCGACATCATTGGCACATGCGCACTGAAGCAATGGCACGTACGTGCCGTTGCTTCAATGAGTGATGTTACCGGCAGCTCCCGCGCGCATGCGCGGGAGTGACGTCATCGCAGCTCCGGCCAATCACAGCGCCGGAACACCCGAGATACCCAGAAGTAACTCCGGGAGCTATGTCGCTGGCCGGAGCGGGGTACGGGGACCGCTGTGGGGGCTTCAATCTAAGGTAAGTAATTCATAATGAGTTAGTATGCTATGCATACTAGCTTATTATGCCTTTGTCTTGCAGGTTGTTTTTTTTTTTTTTTTTGGGGGGATCGTGGGTTTACAACCACTTTAAGGCCCCTTTTTTATACGAGTGTTCTGATTAGATCCACCTGTTTATTTGCAGACAGACCTGATCGAAAGATCCATGCAGTCCTATGGACAAGCAGGTGTAAACGGACGGCTTCCCTTTACACCCGCTCACCTCCGGGTCCGATCAGGTCCATTTAAAAAAAAGGCAAAGGACTGCTTTCTTTTCCATTTTGGTGGACTGGATCAGAGGTAGAATGATGTAAACTGATAAGAGTCTGTGTACACCAGGCCACCATAGAGCTGATCGGAGCGGAATCTGCCCCGTGTGAAAAGGGCCTAATAATGTATTTGGAAAGCAGTTTCTCTTTGTTGTAGCAGAGATCACCTGTGGGCAGCAGAAGGGGTCAGTATTACCTATGAGGGTTGCACTGATATCGGTGCCAATAACTGAGTATTTGCATAATTACTCATGCAAATGCTCCGATACCTGAAATCGATACCTTTGCTGTGCGATTTGAGCCTATACAAAATGAATGGGCTCAGATCGCACTACAAAGAATCGCATTGGGTATGAACAGGAATGGGATGCGATTTCCTGTCCAAATTGCATGCAGTTTCCCGAGACGCTCCTGTGTTAACCCAGGCTTCTCATAGTGTCATAGCACAGCATTCCTGCTCAAATCTCATGCGATTCTTTGCAGTGCAATTTGACCTTATTCATTTTGTATGGGCTCAAATTGCACCGCAAAGGTATCGGCGAGTACTTGACCGAAAGTATCGGCACTCCTACTCGCCACTAAAAAAAAACGGTATTGGTGCAACCCTATTAACCATCATTTTTGCAGGAAGTATTCTATATTACATTTATTCTAGAAACAGAATCCAATTAAGGAGACATAACCGTTGTGCGTAGGCAGGTGAAAATTCCTTTGAATGGCCATCTTATCTTTATGGTGAGGTGTCATATAATTCCTTTTATTGACAGAGTTCTAATATGAATGTTTTATATCTACAATAACATTTCTCCTCCTCCTCCTGTATTGCTCAGGTGATGTTTGCGATGCGGGAGCTCCCCGGGCCCCTCTCTGTACTCATCGAGATGCTGGTTTATTGCTGTTTCTGTAACGAGCGTTTCTCGCTCACCGCACTGCACTTCATTAAGGTACCAAGTTGATCAGTTTCTGGTTCTGTTGGTTTAAATCCTTGTTTCTGAATTGACATGTCTTGATCTCAATCAAGATCAGTCTTTTTAGTCCTGAGCCACACAGTTAAAGCGGTTGTATTGCCCGTTTGATAATTTTTACCTACAAGTAAGTCTATAATAAGGCCTATAATGAGGCTTACCTGTAGGTAAAATGAATATCTCCTAAACTTGAACGGTTTAGGATATACCGTATTTATCGCCCTGAAAACAGAGGGTAAACAGTGCCCTGCGTGTTATACGCCGATATCATGTATTACCAACAGGGGGCGGGGATCGGGCGGTCCGCCCCAGGAGCCACCCATTGGGGGGGTGTCAGGCTGGCCGTCCCGCCTTCCCTGGCCCTGCAACAGCGCTCCCTGCATAGTCTTAAGTTGAGAAAAAAAAAGTCACTTGCCAGCCCCTTCTACACCGCTCCTCCTGTGTCAGTGTCATTGTGTAAAACAAAGCTTTTAAACATCCCTATAGCTCTGTTTTTTCTGGCTGCTCTCCTCCTCCTCCGAGTGTAGCTTTGATTGGAGGAGGAGAGCGGTCACATGACCATGTGTGTAACATCAGAGGAGAGCAGTCATGTGACCAGGTCAGTGGAAAAAACTGAGCTATTGATGTATATGGAAGCTTTGTTTTGCAATAGAAGTGACACAGGAGGAGCCGTGGAAGGGGCTGACAGTGATTTTTTTTTTTACTTAACTGTAGAGAATGCTGGCAGCGCTGTCCCAGGAGACTGGGGGTCTCCTGGGAGTGCAGAGGGGCTGTATAATGTATGGGGGGGATGTATACTGGGGAGGGGGGGCTGTATAATGTATGGGGGGATGTATACTGGGGAGGGGGGGCTGTATAATGTATGGGGGGATGTATAATGGGGAGGGGGGGCTGTTTAATGTATGGGGGGATGTATACTGGAGAGGGGGGGCTGTATAATGTATGGGGGATGTATACTGGGGAGGGGGGGCTGTATAATGTATGGGGGGGATGTATACTGGGGAGGGGGGCTGTATAATGTACGGGGGGATGTATACTGGGGAGGGGGGGCTGTATAATGTATGGGGGGATGTATAATGGGGAGGGGGGCTGAATGATGTATACTGGGGAGGGGGGGCTGTATAATGTATGGGGGGCTGTATACTGGATAGGGGGATGTATAATGGATGGGGGGGCTGTGAATTTTTTAAAATTGGGGTGCGTGTTATACGCCTGTGCGTGCTATACGCCGATAAATACGGTATTCACCCTTCATGCAGCCGCTGACGTCAGTGGCGATGCATACTAGCACATTATGCTATTGTCTTGCAGGGTTTTTTTTGATGGGGGGGGGGGGGGTTGTTTAGTTTACTACCTCTTATAAGAGCACCTGTAGTTTTTAGAGTGGAATTGCAGAGGGAGTGACCATTAAAATCTTCTCACCTGATGGGTTAATCTGCTAACACACTCATGGTCACTGATAGAGGAACACAGCAGCCGGGCATTTTTTTTTAAGCATGACACTTCAAAAAGAATAAAAAATTAGAACCTTCATTATTTAAAGAGGTTGTAAACTCTCAAAAAAAAAAAAAATCAACCTGCAAGACTTAAAGCATGATGAGCTAGTATGCATCACATACTAGCTCATTATGAAATACTTGCCTTAGGTTGAAGCTGTTGCAGCGGTCCCTGTACCTCGATGTGACGGGCGACATGTCTTTCCTGAGTTATTTCCTGAGTTCGCGGGCTCCGGCGCTGTGAGTGGCTGGAGCCGCGATGACGTCACTCCTGCGCATGCATGCGGGAGCTGCCGGTCACAGCACGAGCGAGCAATTTCTTTAGTGTGCATGTGCCGATGACATCGGCTTACATCTTCCTCCTGATAATCAGTATGCAGAGCTGGAATTCAGCTTCAGCCTAGATCAAGCCTTTAGCAAACTTTTTTACCCTAGAGCAGGGATATGCAATTAGCAGCCCTCCAGCTGTTGCCAAACTACAAGTCCCATGAGGCATAGCGAGACTCTGACAGCAGCAAGCATGACACCCAGAGGCAGAGGCATGATGGGACTTGTAGTTTTGCAACAGCTGGAGGTCCGCTAATTGCATATCCCTGCCCTAGAGGAACTCTTAAATTTTAGGTCTCAGAAAACCCTTTCCAAAAACTCATTTATTGTGGGTCAATGGGGAAAAATGTCCCTTAACCACCTGGCTACAGTGTGGCTGACTAGTTCTGGAAATTCGTCATATGACAGCGTCCTGTGATCACGCCCACCGCGGAGCGCAGGCGGCACTCTCTGTGATCAATGTCCAGAGGACATTGTTGATCAGTGGCTCTTTACCACGTGATCAGCGGTGTCCAATCACCGCTGATCACGGATGTAAACAGAAGCCGGTTATCTGCACTCATTTCTTCACGCTCACAGCAAGAGGAGAGGAGAAGAGAGACAATAACTGGCTTCTCTAAAAGGGACATCTACACTGATAATCAGGGCAGTCCCAAGAGTGGCTGCCAATTTGTGCCCACCAGTGCTTCCAATCTGTGCCTGCCAGTGCCACCACATCAGTCCCCATCAGTGCCGCCTCATCAGCGCAGGAGAAAAATTACCTGGTTGCAAAATTTTATTTCACTATTAAAAAGTTATGTTTAAATTTTCGGTCTTTATATGTTTATTTAGCAAACAAATGAAAAACCCCCAATGGTGAAATAAATTCTACCAAAAGAAAGCTCTATTTGTGTAAAAAAAATTATAAATTTTGTGTGGGTACAGTGTTGCATGACCGCGCAATTGTCCTTCACATTGTGACAGCGATGAAAGCTGAAAATTGACCTGGGCAGGAAGGGGGTAAAAGGGCCCGGTAGGCAAGTGGTTAAGTTGGTGATCGGTGGGGAGAATGCTCCTTACATTGGAGGTCAGTGGGAAGAATGTTCCTTACATTGGTGGTCAGCGGTGGGGGGGCCAGTGGGAGGAACGCCCTGTCACGTTGGGGGGGGGGGGCCAGTGGGAGGAACGCCCTGTCACGTTGGGGGGGGGGGGCCAGTGGGAGCAACGCCCTGTCACGTTGGGGGGGGCCAGTGGGAGGAACGCCCTGTCACGTTGGGGGGGCCAGTGGGAGGAATGCCCTGTCACGTTGGGGGGGGCCAGTGGGAGGAACGCCCTGTCACGTTGGGGGGGGGGGGCCAGTGGGAGGAACGCCCTGTCACGTTGGGAGGGGGGGGCCAGTGGGAGGAACGCCCTGTCACGTTGGGGGGGGGGCCAGTGGGAGGAACGTCCTGTCACGCTGGGGGGGGCCAGTGGGAGGAACGTCCTGTCACGCTGGGGGGGGGGGCCAGTGGGAGGAACGTCCTGTCACGCTGGGGGGGGGGGGCCAGTGGGAGGAACGCCCTGTCACGTTGGGGGGGGGGGCCAGTGGGAGGAACGCCCTGTCACGTTGGGGGGTGGGGGCCAGTGGGAGGAACGCCCTGTCACGTTGGGGGGTGGGGGCCAGTGGGAGGAACGCCCTGTCACGTTGGGGGGGTGGGGGCCAGTGGGAGGAACGCCCTGTCACGTTGGGGGGTGGGGGCCAGTGGGAGGAACGCCCTGTCACGTTGGGGGGGGGGCCAGTGGGAGGAACGCCCTGTCACGTTGGGGGGGGGGCCAGTGGGAGGAACGCCCTGTCACGTTGGGGGGGGGGGGCCAGTGGGAGGAACGCCCTGTCACGTTGGGGGGGGGGCCAGTGGGAGGAACGCCCTGTCACGTTGGGGGGGGGCCAGTGGGAGGAACGCCATGTCACGTTGGGGGGGCCAGTGGGAGGAACGCCCTGTCACGTTGGGGGGGCCAGTGGGAGGAACGCACCCTTACAAGCAGCTAAAAGAATCGCTGATGTCATGCCACTCAATTTGCCAAGTGGCAATGGCCCTAAAACTATACATGCACCATCAAATGGGACATAAATCTGCCACAGCTCCAGGAACCCCCTAGCAACATTGATGGAATCCTAGGTTGAGAATGGCTAGGCTAGATAATACTTTATACTTTTTAATCGGTGTATTTTTGATATCAGTTTTGTCCGCTGAGGGCATCTTAGAAATGCTGCCAGTTCTGAGGTCTTGGACAGTGTTAGTATTCAAAAATAGAGTTTCTCACTTCTCCAGTGAAAGCTGAAAACCCATTAATTAGCTGTGTCAGCGGGTGTAACTATAACTCTTATGTGTTATTTTGTATTTACCCCCCACAGAACCAGCTGGAGTCGGCTCCACCTCATGAACTGAAGAACATGTTCACCCCTCCTGTTTGATATTCTGGTACGTATGCTAAATAAAGCGGTTTATCTGCACCGGCATTTTCAGCTTCCCTGCAGTCCACTCCTCATACCCGTCCATACATGTGATGGTGACACTATGGAGGTTCCTGTTTTTAGATTTGACACTTCCTGGTCACCGCCGTCATGTCCGATCAGGTGATCCCCTCCATGTCCTCTCTAAGGTGCTTCACTGTATATTGGCACTGCATAGTTAATGTAACCAATAATGCTTTTTTTTATATTAATTTAAAAGGTTCACTGCTCTAATATTATGGACTCTTTAATGTAAGCCTAAATAGCTGTTACTGTATTGAGAACTTTTGGACAAGGTCTCTCCAAACTGTAGTCCTTAACTTGCCTTTATCCGGCCCTCTGGGGCGCTACTCCTCCAACTAACATCAATGACGGGGCATTGTTTTCTTTCACTAATGCTGAGGCATTTTCTGCTCCCAATGGCCAGTCTACCCCCCCCCCCCCCCCACAAGCCTGAATGACAGTAAACTCGGGCATTTGCCCAAAAAGTTTAGGGACCCCTGATTTAGAAAATATGATTCCTTATCCTGTCTCCTGAAGAAGTGGAATTCAGTTTTTGGGAAATGTTGGGATTTGGGTCAGTCCCACCCCCAGCTAAAATATGTTGAATAATACATCTTACCTGTAATTTCATATCGGTTGATTATTTGTAATAGTCGATGGTATATACAGGGGTTGGACATTATTATGGAAACACCAGGTAAAAGAATGAAATTTAAATCACACAGATCTATTGTACTTGGGTAGTACAAGAAACCCAACATATAGCAGCTAGCACAGTATTGTTGCAAACAATAAAGGGTAATATATAGTGATGGTGCAGCGCTGAACTAAATAAAATCCATGATAGATGAACAGTTCATAAGTATTCAAAGTGGTGTTTTTATGCTGTGTAACAGTGATGTATGGAGACCGTCACCAACACCGGATCACACTGACTCTTGCATGAAGGTAAAGGTAGAGGGCAATAGGTAACATCCGATGGTAAACTCTGCAATCCTCCACTCCAAGGATATCACCCCCTCCAGAGCACTAGCACCGACAATCCGGTAATATACGCCTGAATTGGCATTTATTTCACCAACAGCCCACACAAACGTCAATTAGAGCTTCCACCACGACAGTAATACTCATCCACAGGTTTCTACACTATGAATCAGCCAGCCTCAAGAGACATCCACCATGATGGTGCTCATGAAGGGGGGGGGGTAAATTTTCTGAAGGTTAAGTGGTTAAAAAGTCTGCTGGGTGCCAAGTGTTTGGTCTTATATACTGTACTGAGAAGTAAATTATTTATTTTTTCTTCAGATGATTGAAGACCCCATCCAGATGCAGAGGCTGAAGTTTGCCTTCGAGTCAGACGGACTTTTAGGTATACTTGGGGGAAAAATGAAAGCTTAAGTTTAAAAAATAAAGTTGTTGTCTGTGGAGCAAAAAAAGATTTGGTTGAAAGTCTAGGGGTGAAGAATGCATTGTCACCTTGTCTATAGTACCTGATTGGTCTTACAGCTGGCTTCAAAATATGACAGGTGTTCCCAACCTCGCCTACCACAGTCTCTGCACCTTCTGCGATTTACTGGGGGTCTTTAGGGTCTCATGTACCTTTATCCTTTCCCCTTCCAGAATACCCTCTCTCATTTTGTCCATTGCCCCTCCATGCTGTTTCTTGATGGCATTAGAAATTTGTTGCATGGAAGTATAGACAAATCTTTCCACAATCTGGGAGCCATCTCCAGAAAGCAAAGCGTCTAAACAATTAATACACTTCTGTTAAATCTCACCCCCTAACAGCGGTATGTGTATGCACCACCACACACACACACACCACACACACACCCACACACACACACCCACACACACACCCACACACACACCCACACACACACCCACACACACACCCACACACACACCCCCCACACACCCCCACACACACCCACACACCCCACCACACACCCACACCCCCACCACACACCCACACACCCCCACACACACCCACACCCCCACACACACACCCACACCCCCACACACCCACACCCCACACACCCCCACACACCACACACACACACACACACACACACACTGGAACCGTGGATTACAAGCATAATCCCATAATCAGTTCCAGGAGAATGCTTGTAATCCAAAGTACTTGCATATCAAAGCGAGTTTCCCCATAGAAGTCAATGGAAACTAAGATAATTAGTTCCGCATTGACTTCTATTGCATGCAATACCGCATGTGGCCAGAGGTGGGGGGGGTGCCGGAGAGCCTCGGAAATACTCAGGGACAGCTCGGCGGGAACTCGGAAAGGCTCGGGAACGGAGATATTTCCAAGTGTTTCTGAGTATTTCCGGACCGTTCCGAGTGTCACCGGCGCCCCTGCACCTCTGGCTAAATTCGGTACTGCACACCCCATTGGCTTGAATCCTGCTCGTTTTGCGAGACAACACTCATAACCGAGTCGTCATTTAAAAAAAAAGTTGCTAGTCTTTCCAAACGCTCGTTAACCACGTTCGTCATTAACCACAGTTCCACTCTGTGTGTGTATGTATATATATAATGTGTATGTGCGCACTCACACAAAAGTGAGTACCCCCCCCTCACGTTTTTGTAAATATTTTCTTCTAACTTTTCATGTGACAACACTGAAGAAATAACCCTTTGCTACAATGTAAAGTAGTGAGTGTACAGCTTGTATAACAGTGTAAATTTGCTGTCCCCTCAAAATAACAACACACAGCCATTAATGTCTAAACCGCTAGGCAATAAAAGGGAGTACACCCCTAAGTGAAAATGTCCAGATTGGGCCCAATTAGCCGGCAAGCTAGTAAAGCTCCGCACCCTGTCAATAAGTGGCGGCTGCTCTCCTCCTGACACCCCGGGGCACAACAAACACATACAGGACTTGGAAAAACACACCTTCTCCCAGGTGCAAGGTAAGGAGAGATGAATGGATGCAGGAGACCGGTGATCTGAGGTTTTCGCTGAGCTCTGTGCACTGATCCACTCACTGATGGCATTTCCATTGGAGTGTCTTTGCAGTCAAACCTTTCTGCTAATGATCTGTAAATACAGATCATTAGCAAAGAGGTTTGCCTGCACAGAAATTCCTGTTAAATCCCTATCAGTGAGTGGCAACAATATCACACATCCCTACCAACCACAACCCCCCCAGAAATTGGCCGCACGATACCGGTCCCTGACATCCAACATTGCTAAATAAGAAAAAGCATGTTAAAGATTACCATATCTCCAGATATAATCATTCCTTTTTTATTATTTCTTTAGCTTTGATGCACCACAGCAATCACGTAGACAGCAGCCGCTGTTACCAGTGTGTGAAGTTCCTGGTCACCTTGGCTCAGAAGTAAGTATCAGCGATCTATAGATTGTAAGATCCATAAGTCAGAGATCTGCTTTTTGTCAGATGGTGGGGTCTGCCTCATGTATGTGGTGTTAGCCGCCTTTCACATGGACGTCCTCTGTTCCATCTCAGCAGGGGGTCCTAGACTGATCCCATGCCGAATTGGATAAGAAACGGATGTCACATGTGTCCAATTCTTCCTGTGATGGTGTTAAAAGTGGACCCATATAATCCCTATAGGTGCCCGGATGTTAGTGGACCCATATAATCCCTATAGGTGCCCGGATGTTAGTGGACCCATATAATCCTTTTTGGTGCCCGGATGTTAGTGGACCCATATAATCCCTATTGGTGCCCGGATAAAAGTGAACCCATAATATCCCTATTGGTGCCCGGATAAAAGTGGACCCATAATATCCCTATTGGTGCCCGGATAAAAGTGGACCCATATAAATCCCTATTGGTGCCCGGATAAAAGTGGACCCATATAATCCCTATTGGTGCCCGGATAAAAGTGGACCCATATAATAATCCCTATTGGTGCCCGGATAAAAGTGGACCCATATAATATACCCTATTGGTGCCCGGATGTAAGCAGATTGTCTCTGCCTATATCCGCCCACATTCGGTTAGGTCAGTAAAAGATGACAAGGAAGGAAACTTTTTCTCTTTGACCCAATGAACCTGAACAGACCTGGATGTGGGCAGACATATCCACCCAGCTGCCCATTGAGATACATTGCAGTCCATTTTTAGATCCAGGTAATCGCAGGTCAAAAATGAATTGCTGGAAAGTGTTCACATTGCTTTTTTTTATGACCACAGGTGTGCTGCTGCAAAGGAATATTTCAAAGAGAATTCTCACCACTGGAGCTGGGCTGTGCAATGGCTGCAGAAGAAGGTACGGCACTCATATTTCTGGGCTATATGTGGTAACAGAAATCTGTGCTTCTAGGAAAAATCACAATTATATATTACAGACGTGTTTTTTTTTAATTTTTTTATTCATACTTGCCTCGGTGGATGAAGCATCAGACTGATGCTGCATCTGTCCCCCGCCGTCTCTGCACTGAGAACCGAGCCACCGAACACCGCCGATGGCTCGGTTCTCACAGATCCCCGAGAGGAAAGCTGCTGACTGTCAGTCAGCATCTTTCCTCTCTGCTTCTCCACGCTCATTGGAGCGCTGAGCCGTGGAGGGGTGGGAAGAGGCTGTCTCAGAGGCTCGCTGAGACTGCCATCAATCAGGGCAGCTGGCGGATCCCGACTTGGAAGTCGTGATGACGCACTGCCCCAACTGATGTCAGCGGAGAGCGGACTTCAGACCGCTCTCTGCTGAAAACGGGTCACAGGAGTGCAAAACTAATTGCATTCCTGTGACCAAGAGGAGAAGCCCAGCCTAAAAAGCTCAGGCTGGACTTCTCCTTTAACCGTCTTGAACTGTTGGCGAATGAGAATATGCCTGCTTCTAATGTTATTATGAAGTGTGGTTTATAATTTTTATTTCCCTGACAGATGTCTGAGCATTGCTGGGCTCCACAGAGTAATGTGTCCAATGAAACGTCCACAGCCAAGACCTTCCAGAGGACCATCTCTGCACAGGTAGAGTAAAGGGCATGGCTGAGCCGTCACACTTTGTGTATCTGAGGTTTTTAGCATTGATATACTGTGGGTGAATAACATATTGATTTTTCTCCAGGACACTTTGGCCTATGCCACCGCGTTGCTTAATGAGAAGGACCAATCTGGAAGCAGCAACGGATCTGAAAGCAGCCCAGCCAATGAGAACGGAGATAGAAGTATGCAACAGGTAAGGAGTATTGTGGGTAGAAGAAGCTTTGGCTCCATTACTTTGGTGCTGGGAAAGCTGTAATTCATATTTCTCTCAAACCCATTGAGGAGGGACACAGGAAGTCTTTAACCTTTTGGGTTACATTGCCAGCTACTGGAAAATTGGACGCTGCCAAACAAAATAAGTGTTGGGCAGCCCAACTACCAGCAAGTCTGTTTTTCGCTAGTGACCTGGAAAGGTGGACTTCTCTTCTATTTTTATTTATTTTTTTCTTATCTGTTGCTTCTGAAGCTTTGACTCTTAAATTGTAGCTACTATCTGGTGTGGTTGTCCCTAGCCTGGCTTTTGGGGGATAGCCTGGAAGTGATCCTTGGGCACTGAGTTCCGCATGGGGTGCTTTCGAGACTCTGTTCTGGTAAAAGCTTGTTGCAGATTGCCTTCTAGGTCCAGAGCCACTGGCATTGCCTCAGCACACTTGCCCTGTCTCTGAAGGCTCATTTGATGAGCAGTGGCTCAGTTGGGACAAGCAACAGGAGATACCTCATTTATATAGCATTTTTGGCTGACCATATTCCTCTACTGGTTTACTCATTGGAAGGGGTAAACTCTTTGGAACCAAGCACTGATGTAATCCACTGGGTGGAATGTAGCATGTGCTCTGCATTCTTTTTTGCCATATGGTGCTGAAGAAGTATCTCTCTCTCTACTCTTAAGCTTGCAAAGAGCCACGTGGAAGTTTGATCTGTTACTGCTGCCCACCTAGAGCGACTTTGGCCACCTCCTGCCATCAGACCCTCATCTCTTGCCAGAGGGCTCCATGGGCTCTGTCAGCATCTTCTGCCCCAAGGGCCGAATTTGTTGATGACCAGGTTCTAGGGGACATATCTAAATTGGATTCCTACAATGTTAAAAGCTAGGACATCTACTTCTCGCAAGGTTTTATCATCGGACGTGAATGCTTGACATGGTGTGATTCTCGAGACTATCACCTCAAGAGTTTCTCTGTGGGACAAATTCTCTGCTTCCTGCAGCTGGGTCTGGACCAGCACTTGGCCCTCAGCGCTATCAAGGGTCTAGTTTCTGCCCTTCCTGCTCTGTTTCAGAGGCTGTTGACCTCTTTGATTAAGACTCTTGTACTTGGGTTCTGCCATGAGCCCCCTTACTATTCCCTTGTGACTCCATCGGATCTGAATCTGGTTCTCTCTGCACTTCAGAAACCGCCATTTGTACCCCCTAGAGACATTTCTCTCGCTACTCTTGCCCACAGGGTAGTTTTTCTTGTAGTCATCACCTCTGAGAGGCAATTGTCTGAAGTGGTGGCTTTATCCTGCAAGAGGAACCCTTTCTGGTTTTCCTAAAGTAGTTTATGCCTTTTACCTCAACAACCATATTATTTTGCTGTCCATCTGTCCAGTTCCAGTTCACCAGATGAAATTTTAACATTGGATGTGGCTACAGCTGTGAGAGTCAATCTTTCAGGAATACAGATTGCCTTTTTGTGTACTAGTAAGGTTGTACTAGTCTCTCATTACATCACTAGGTGACTCAGGCTGACCATCATCCAAGGTTATGGACTCTAGGATCGGGTTCCACCTATTCCTGACCTCACATTCTCCACGTTCTACCGGGTGGACGTCCTGACCTCACATTCTCCACGTTCTACCGGGTGGACGTCCTGACCTCACGTTCTACCGGGTGGACGTCCTGACCTCACATTCTCCACGTTCTACCGGGTGGACGTCCTGACCTCACATTCTCCACGTTCTACCGGGTGGACGTCCTGACCTCACATTCTCCGCGTTCTACCGGGTGGACGTCCTGACCTCACATTCTCCGCGTTCTACCGGGTGGACGTCCTGACCTCACATTCTCCGCGTTCTACCGGGTGGACGTCCTGACCTCACATTCTCCGCGTTCTACCGGGTGGACGTCCTGACCTCACATTCTCCGCGTTCTACCGGGTGGACGTCCTGACCTCACATTCTCCGCGTTCTACCGGGTGGACGTCCTGACCTCACATTCTCCACGTTCTGCCGGGTGGACGTCCTGACCTCACATTCTCCACGTTCTGCCGGGTGGACGTCCTGACCTCACATTCTCCACGTTCTGCCGGGTGGACGTCCTGACCTCACATTCTCCACGTTCTGCCGGGTGGACGTCCTGACCTCACATTCTCCACGTTCTGCCGGGTGGACGTCCTGACCTCACATTCTCCACGTTCTGCCGGGTGGACGTCCTGACCTCACATTCTCCACGTTCTGCCGGGTGGACGTCCTGACCTCACATTCTCCACGTTCTGCCGGGTGGACGTCCTGACCTCACATTCTCCACGTTCTGCCGGGTGGACGTCCTGACCTCACATTCTCCACGTTCTGCCGGGGTGGACGTCCTGACCTCACATTCTCCACGTTCTGCCGGTGTGGACGTCCTGACCTCACATTCTCCACGTTCTGCCGGGTGGACGTCCTGACCTCACATTCTCCACGTTCTGCCGGGTGGACGTCCTGACCTCACATTCTCCACGTTCTGCCGGGTGGACGTCCTGACCTCACATTCTCCACGTTCTGCCGGGTGGACGTCCTGACCTCACATTCTCCACGTTCTGCCGGGTGGACGTCCTGACCTCACATTCTCCACGTTCTGCCGGGTGGACGTCCTGACCTCACATTCTCCACGTTCTGCCGGGTGGACGTCCTGACCTCACATTCTCCACGTTCTGCCGGGTGGACGTCCTGACCTCACATTCTCCACGTTCTGCCGGGTGGACGTCCTGACCTCACATTCTCCACGTTCTGCCGGGTGGACGTCCTGACCTCACATTCTCCACGTTCTGCCGGGTGGACGTCCTGACCTCACATTCTCCACGTTCTGCCGGGTGGACGTCCTGACCTCACATTCTCCACGTTCTGCCGGGGTGGACGTCCTGACCTCACATTCTCCACGTTCTGCCGGGTGGACGTCCTGACCTCACATTCTCCACGTTCTGCCGGGTGGACGTCCTGACCTCACATTCTCCACGTTCTGCCGGGTGGACGTCCTGACCTCACATTCTCCACGTTCTGCCGGGTGGACGTCCTGACCTCACATTCTCCACGTTCTGCCGGGTGGACGTCCTGACCTCACATTCTCCACGTTCTGCCGGGTGGACGTCCTGACCTCACATTCTCCACGTTCTGCCGGGTGGACGTCCTGACCTCACATTCTCCACGTTCTGCCGGGTGGACGTCCTGACCTCACATTCTCCACGTTCTGCCGGGTGGACGTCCTGACCTCACATTCTCCACGTTCTGCCGGGTGGACGTCCTGACCTCACATTCTCCACGTTCTGCCGGGTGGACGTCCTGACCTCACATTCTCCACGTTCTGCCGGGTGGACGTCCTGACCTCACATTCTCCACGTTCTGCCGGTGTGGACGTCCTGACCTCACATTCTCCACGTTCTGCCGGGTGGACGTCCTGACCTCACATTCTCCACGTTCTGCCGGGTGGACGTCCTGACCTCACATTCTCCACGTTCTGCCGGGTGGACGTCCTGACCTCACATTCTCCACGTTCTGCCGGTGTGGACGTCCTGACCTCACATTCTCCACGTTCTGCCGGGTGGACGTCCTGACCTCACATTCTCCACGTTCTGCCGGGTGGACGTCCTGACCTCACATTCTCCACGTTCTGCCGGGGTGGACGTCCTGACCTCACATTCTCCACGTTTCTGCCGGGTGGACGTCCTGACCTCACATTCTCCACGTTCTGCCGGGTGGACGTCCTGACCTCACATTCTCCACGTTCTGCCGGGGTGGACGTCCTGACCTCACATTCTCCACGTTCTGCCGGGTGGACGTCCTGACCTCACATTCTCCACGTTCTGCCGGGTGGACGTCCTGACCTCACATTCTCCACGTTCTGCCGGGGTGGACGTCCTGACCTCACATTCTCCACGTTCTGCCGGGTGGACGTCCTGACCTCACATTCTCCACGTTCTGCCGGGGTGGACGTCCTGACCTCACATTCTCCACGTTCTGCCGGGTGGACGTCCTGACCTCACATTCTCCACGTTCTGCCGGGTGGACGTCCTGACCTCACATTCTCCACGTTCTGCCGGGTGGACGTCCTGACCTCACATTCTCCACGTTCTGCCGGGTGGACGTCCTGACCTCACATTCTCCACGTTCTGCCGGGTGGACGTCCTGACCTCACATTCTCCACGTTCTGCCGGGTGGACGTCCTGACCTCACATTCTCCACGTTCTGCCGGGGTGGACGTCCTGACCTCACATTCTCCACGTTCTGACGGGTGGACGTCCTGACCTCACATTCTCCACGTTCTGACGGGTGGACGTCCTGACCTCACATTCTCCACGTTCTGACGGGTGGACGTCCTGACCTCACATTCTCCACGTTCTGCCGGGTGGACGTCCTGACCTCACATTCTCCACGTTCTGCCGGGGTGGACGTCCTGACCTCACATTCTCCACGTTCTGCCGGGTGGACGTCCTGACCTCACATGCTCCACGTTCTGCCGGGTGGACGTCCTGACCTCACATGCTCCACGTTCTGCCGGGTGGACGTCCTGACCTCACATGCTCCACGTTCTGCCGGGTGGACGTCCTGACCTCACATTCTCCACGTTCTGCCGGGTGGACGTCCTGACCTCACATTCTCCACGTTCTGCCGGTGTGGACGTCCTGACCTCACATTCTCCACGTTCTGCCGGGTGGACGTCCTGACCTCACATTCTCCACGTTCTGCCGGGTGGACGTCCTGACCTCACATTCTCCACGTTCTGCCGGGTGGACGTCCTGACCTCACATTCTCCACGTTCTGCCGGGTGGACGTCCTGACCTCACATTCTCCACGTTCTGCCGGGTGGACGTCCTGACCTCACATTCTCCACGTTCTGCCGGGTGGACGTCCTGACCTCACATTCTCCACGTTCTGCCGGGGTGGACGTCCTGACCTCACATTCTCCACGTTCTGCCGGGTGGACGTCCTGACCTCACATTCTCCACGTTCTGCCGGGTGGACGTCCTGACCTCACATTCTCCACGTTCTGCCGGGTGGACGTCCTGACCTCACATTCTCCACGTTCTGCCGGGTGGACGTCCTGACCTCACATTCTCCACGTTCTGCCGGGTGGACGTCCTGACCTCACATTCTCCACGTTCTGCCGGGTGGACGTCCTGACCTCACATTCTCCACGTTCTGCCGGTGGACGTCCTGACCTCACATTCTCCACGTTCTGCCGGGTGGACGTCCTGACCTCACATTCTCCACGTTCTGCCGGGTGGACGTCCTGACCTCACATTCTCCACGTTCTGCCGGGTGGACGTCCTGACCTCACATTCTCCACGTTCTGCCGGGGTGGACGTCCTGACCTCACATTCTCCACGTTCTGCCGGTGGACGTCCTGACCTCACATTCTCCACGTTCTGCCGGGTGGACGTCCTGACCTCACATTCTCCACGTTCTGCCGGTGGACGTCCTGACCTCACATTCTCCACGTTCTGCCCGGGTGGACGTCCTGACCTCACATTCTCCACGTTCTGCCCGGTGGACGTCCTGACCTCACATTCTCCACGTTCTGCCCGGTGGACGTCCTGACCTCACATTCTCCACGTTCTGCCCGGTGGACGTCCTGACCTCACATTCTCCACGTTCTGCCCGGTGGACGTCCTGACCTCACATTCTCCACGTTCTGCCCGGTGGACGTCCTGACCTCACATTCTCCACGTTCTGCCGGTGGACGTCCTGACCTCACATTCTCCACGTTCTGCCCGGTGGACGTCCTGACCTCACATTCTCCACGTTCTGCCCGGTGGACGTCCTGACCTCACATTCTCCACGTTCTGCCCGGTGGACGTCCTGACCTCACATTCTCCACGTTCTGCCCGGTGGACGTCCTGACCTCACATTCTCCACGTTCTGCCCGGTGGACGTCCTGACCTCACATTCTCCACGTTCTGCCCGGTGGACGTCCTGACCTCACATTCTCCACGTTCTGCCCGGTGGACGTCCTGACCTCACATTCTCCACGTTCTGCCCGGTGGACGTCCTGACCTCACATTCTCCACGTTCTGCCCGGTGGACGTCCTGACCTCACATTCTCCACGTTCTGCCCGGTGGACGTCCTGACCTCACATTCTCCACGTTCTGCCCGGTGGACGTCCTGACCTCACATTCTCCACGTTCTGCCCGGTGGACGTCCTGACCTCACATTCTCCACGTTCTGCCCGGTGGACGTCCTGACCTCACATTCTCCACGTTCTGCCCGGTGGACGTCCTGACCTCACATTCTCCACGTTCTGCCCGGTGGACGTCCTGACCTCACATTCTCCACGTTCTGCCCGGTGGACGTCCTGACCTCACATTCTCCACGTTCTGCCCGGTGGACGTCCTGACCTCACATTCTCCACGTTCTGCCCGGTGGACGTCCTGACCTCACATTCTCCACGTTCTGCCCGGTGGACGTCCTGACCTCACATTCTCCACGTTCTGCCCGGTGGACGTCCTGACCTCACATTCTCCACGTTCTGCCCGGTGGACGTCCTGACCTCACATTCTCCACGTTCTGCCCGGTGGACGTCCTGACCTCACATTCTCCACGTTCTGCCCGGTGGACGTCCTGACCTCACATTCTCCACGTTCTGCCCGGTGGACGTCCTGACCTCACATTCTCCACGTTCTGCCCGGTGGACGTCCTGACCTCACATTCTCCACGTTCTGCCCGGTGGACGTCCTGACCTCACATTCTCCACGTTCTGCCCGGTGGACGTCCTGACCTCACATTCTCCACGTTCTGCCCGGTGGACGTCCTGACCTCACATTCTCCACGTTCTGCCCGGTGGACGTCCTGACCTCACATTCTCCACGTTCTGCCCGGTGACGTCCTGACCTCACATTCTCCACGTTCTGCCCGGTGGACGTCCTGACCTCACATTCTCCACGTTCTGCCCGGTGGACGTCCTGACCTCACATTCTCCACGTTCTGCCCGGTGGACGTCCTGACCTCACATTCTCCACGTTCTGCCCGGTGGACGTCCTGACCTCACATTCTCCACGTTCTGCCCGGTGGACGTCCTGACCTCACATTCTCCACGTTCTGCCCGGTGGACGTCCTGACCTCACATTCTCCACGTTCTGCCCGGTGGACGTCCTGACCTCACATTCTCCACGTTCTGCCCGGTGGACGTCCTGACCTCACATTCTCCACGTTCTGCCCGGTGGACGTCCTGACCTCACATTCTCCACGTTCTGCCCGGTGGACGTCCTGACCTCACATTCTCCACGTTCTGCCCGGTGGACGTCCTGACCTCACATTCTCCACGTTCTGCCCGGTGGACGTCCTGACCTCACATTCTCCACGTTCTGCCCGGTGGACGTCCTGACCTCACATTCTCCACGTTCTGCCCGGTGGACGTCCTGACCTCACATTCTCCACGTTCTGCCCGGTGGACGTCCTGACCTCACATTCTCCACGTTCTGCCCGGTGGACGTCCTGACCTCACATTCTCCACGTTCTGCCCGGTGGACGTCCTGACCTCACATTCTCCACGTTCTGCCCGGTGGACGTCCTGACCTCACATTCTCCACGTTCTGCCCGGTGGACGTCCTGACCTCACATTCTCCACGTTCTGCCCGGTGGACGTCCTGACCTCACATTCTCCACGTTCTGCCCGGTGGACGTCCTGACCTCACATTCTCCACGTTCTGCCCGGTGGACGTCCTGACCTCACATTCTCCACGTTCTGCCCGGTGGACGTCCTGACCTCACATTCTCCACGTTCTGCCCGGTGGACGTCCTGACCTCACATTCTCCACGTTCTGCCCGGTGGACGTCCTGACCTCACATTCTCCACGTTCTGCCCGGTGGACGTCCTGACCTCACATTCTCCACGTTCTACCCGGTGGACGTCCTGACCTCACATTCTCCACGTTCTACCCGGTGGACGTCCTGACCTCACATTCTCCACGTTCTACCCGGTGGACGTCCTGACCTCACATTCTCCACGTTCTACCCGGTGGACGTCCTGACCTCACATTCTCCACGTTCTACCCGGTGGACGTCCTGACCTCACATTCTCCACGTTCTACCCGGTGGACGTCCTGACCTCACATTCTCCACGTTCTACCCGGTGGACGTCCTGACCTCACATTCTCCACGTTCTACCCGGTGGACGTCCTGACCTCACATTCTCCACGTTCTACCGGTGGACGTCCTGACCTCACATTCTCCACGTTCTACCCGGTGGACGTCCTGACCTCACATTCTCCACGTTCTACCCGGTGGACGTCCTGACCTCACATTCTCCACGTTCTACCCGGTGGACGTCCTGACCTCACATTCTCCACGTTCTACCCGGTGGACGTCCTGACCTCACATTCTCCACGTTCTACCCGGTGGACGTCCTGACCTCACATTCTCCACGTTCTACCCGGTGGACGTCCTGACCTCACATTCTCCACGTTCTACCCGGTGGACGTCCTGACCTCACATTCTCCACGTTCTACCCGGTGGACGTCCTGACCTCACATTCTCCACGTTCTACCGGTGGACGTCCTGACCTCACATTCTCCACGTTCTACCCGGTGGACGTCCTGACCTCACATTCTCCACGTTCTACCCGGTGGACGTCCTGACCTCACATTCTCCACGTTCTACCCGGTGGACGTCCTGACCTCATCTAAAGCCAACTTTGGGCATAGGGTCCTTCAGGTGGCTTATTTTGCTGCAGGTAGTCCCTGTTTTTTTCTTTCTTGGACCTGTTAGTGTTGTGTTGTACATTCCTCAGTTGGATTGCTTTTGACCATCCCGAAGGTTAAAGACTCTTCTGTGTTCAATACACTCCACGAAATGATGTTACTATAAGTACAAAAATGTTCTCAGATATCTCGGTAGTGCGTGTTTTAGTGAATATTTGTCACCAGGAAAAAAAAAAGTTATGAAAGCAGAACATGTGGAAGGTTAGAGTCCCTCTCGGCTTTTTATTGCTTTCTGTAATTTCGTTTGGGAGATCCACCATCCCTGTTTGTCCCGGCACCAAGACAGAAAGTGAGGAGAAATGCAAAATGTTATTGTCACTGTAACAGGAGCAGGGGAAATATTCCAATGGGGACAGCTGTTCCAGTGGCAAATAGGTGGATGTACTAGCACAATATGACTTAAACTGCCCAGGGCCCTTTTTTTTTTTTTTTTTTTTTGCTGCGGTTTATTACTGCTTTAAAATGGCTTGTGGCCAGACATTGTACCAAGACTGCAGAGAACCCTAATCGTTTCTGATGTGTTCTTCACATTGTGACTTGCTTTTCATTCAGTTTGAAAATGTGGTTTAAGACAGAATTCCCCTTATAATTTTTTTATGTCTTTTTTTTTTTTTTATTGTTTTTCAGGGTCCCGACTCTCCAATGATCATTGGAGACCCAAAAAGTGACCTTGACGATGTCGATCCTTGACTACATTTCCCAGGTACAAAAGACGATAGCGTCTTTGTCGCGTTGTGAAACGCCCTTCGAGAACCACAACGGAGTCTCGTCGTCGGGCTACACGAAGGCCAACCTCGCGGAACTCGCAGAGCTAATCCAAACGCTGCAGCCAAGGCTCTTTTTCTGAAAAAACTGTCGCACCGAGGTGGAGGTCAACCTTACTGCTGCAAAAAAAAAAAAAAGAAAAGAATATTTTTGTCAATTTTATTGCAAAACAAGAAACCCAACAAGTGGTTGAATTTTTTTTTTTTTTTTTTTTTAATTTGTCAGAATTCAAGGAGTGAATGTACAATTGTGGCTTTTTCTGTAATGGTGCGGAGATTTCTTTTTGGTTTTATACGAACTCTCGAGGAGAAGAAGAAAAAAAAATCTTGACTGCGTTTAGGTGCACACGGCAACTTTTTAATCTTACGATATTACCTAGGAATCTTAAAATGATGTAAAGAAAAATGATCATGTAAAACTTAATCTTGTACAAATTTAGTTTGGAAATTGAACTTTTAAAGAAGAAGAAAAAAAAAAAAGAAAAAAAAAAGAAAACGAAATTGAAGACACTTTGTATTTAATTTGTCTCCCAACAGTTTGTATAGTCATTTGCTATGTTTGTGCCATCGGATTATGACGAAAATTAAACAAGCCGCTGTTTTTGTACATCGTTTTTATAATTTTATTTTTGCCGATACGTCCTGCATACGCTCTGGTGGCAGCCGCGTATCGGGTTGAGCACATCAATTCACCAAGCGGGAATGGTTTCACCAAGGCACAAAGTTCTATGGAATTCACTAGTTGGTGGGCAATTGATAGACTTGATATGGTACCTATGGTAAAATATGGGTACAGGTTTAAGTGTAGCTCCATCCTTTTTGGCGTGTTTGTTGCAAATGAGGGCAGCCAGAAAATCAGCTTAACTGTCTTTTTTTTTTTTCAAAAATTTTTAACAGTGTTGTTCCCTGTTATTTGAATTGTATCCATGTAAATACAGTAAAGACTAAGGACAGAGTCTGGTTTAGCCCATCAGTAGGATCAACGATCTTAAAGCTGAGTTCCACCCAGAAATGGAACTTCCGCAAATCTGATTCCTCCCCCCTCCAGTGCCACATTTGGCACCTTCAGGGGAGAGCAGATACCTGTCAAATGCAGGTATCTGCACCCACTTCCGGGGAAAGATCTACGCAATGTCCAGCCCTCCTTCTCTCTTCCTCCCCCTTCCCTCCCGCTGCATTTTGGGAGACGCACAGGTCCCAAAAGACCGTAAGGCTTCACTTCCTGTTTCCCTTAGTAGGGTTGCCGGCGCCTGCACCCGGAGCCGAGGGACGGGTCGGCTTCGGGTGCCGACATCGCGGGGTCTCTGGACAGATAAGTGTCCTTATATTAATAGTCAGCAGCTGCAGTATTTGTAGCTGCTGACTTTTACATTTTTTTTTTACCCAGGCGGAACTCCGCTTTAAGGCCCCAATAACAATTTATTTTCTCCTGTCCATAGAAGGGCGTTGGGAGAAAAAAATGTGGGCCTTTAAAGAGGAAGTAAACCCCCCCCCCCCCCCGAAAAAACGGGATAAAAATCAGACCCTGTTAGAGAAAGGCATAATGAGCTAGTATGCATAGAATATGTGGCACTTACCTGAAATCGAAGCCCCTGAAGTCCTCCTCATTCCCCGCCGCCGCCATGTCCCCTCGGAGCTTCTTCCTTGTATCGCCGCTCCGTCGATGTGATTGGCCGGAGCGGCGATGATGTCACTCCCGCGCATGCACGCGGGACCAGCATGATCCTGGCATGTCGGTGTGCCTGCGCCATGGACATCGGTGCAGTGTTTTCTGCAAATATCTCCTTAACCACCGTGTAGGTTAAGGAGATATTTCTTGCACCTACAGGTAAGCCTTAATCTAGGCTTACCTGTAGGTGTAAGTTGTCAAAGGGGGTTTACAACCACTTTAAATGTGCTACAGAGACGCAATACCCATACATATAGTTAAAACATTTAAAATCTTTATTCTACAATGATTAGGAATTCATCCAATTTGAATAGATGGCTTAAGTACAAAGCTTGAGAATATGCAATAATTTCCTGTGTGGCTTTTCGGATCGACGCGTTTCACAAGTATATAGGATCCCCACCTTTTTACATATACAGCCATATGTTACATCTTACAAAACAAGTACAACAATTGAATATAATACAATTATTAAAGCATAGCGCATATACCACACAGAGAACATAAAGATGGAAATGATGGCCTTTTTCACATGGGCGTACTACAGGGTACACTCGTGCGAGTACCGTATTTACCCCCCCCCCCCCAGGGATGCACAGTGTTCAGTGGGTGGGCCTCTCGATGACACGCCATTAGGCTAGCTTACTAGGAGTCTGAACATTTTAGATATTCACCCACCCAGTGGATCCAGCGTTTTCCCGATGAGATCCTCTACCAACTCTCGATTCTGCACCGCCAGGATTGTGACATCGAGAGGCTCGTCTGTGTTCAGTGGGGGGTGGGCCTCTCGGTGATGCACCACTAGGTCCCCCCCCCCACTTTGTCAATTAAACACTATGCCTCCTGGGATATGTGACATGCATATCCCAGGGGAGACAGTGGGCACTAGGCCAGTGGCGTACATGGGGGGGGGGGGGGGCCAGACACTTTTTAAAAATAAAATGTTAAGTACGGGAGGAGGGGTGTAGTGGAGGGAACTTCATTAAGAGGGTGAAGATGCACTTTAAGAAGCAGTACTCCCTAAATTTCAGAGGGGACATCTGCGAAATTTAGATTACTGCTTCTTAAAGGGGAACATATATAACAGAGAAGGATACTTGGCTGTATACAAACATGGCTACTACAAATATTTAAAATCCTGTAAAGCTTCAAAAGACTGAAATAAATACCGTTGTTAAAGCTGATATCACTGCCTTGTATTTGGAGATCAAACCCATCAAAAGGGGAGGAGTTACCCTTTAGAGAAAAAAAAATGGAAATAGACTGAAATCCCTGTCATTGTTCCAAATATTTTACATTTTGTTTCCTGTTTGTACATTTTTATGCTTTTTTTTTTTTTTCAGGCCTTTGTAACCAAAACATCTTGGGGCGTTCTGATGTAATTCTAATAATCAGTATGCAAAGAGCTGGCCATATATGAAGACCGCTTGTTGTCCGCTGCAAACTATTTTGGCTTCAGTACAGCAGTTATATACGTGGTACAAATGATTCCAGTTGGTGAAAAAAAATTTTGGGGATCAGCTGGATGGAAATATTCAGCGTTCCCCACGCAAATCTGTTCCCTAATTCAGATCTATCTTGGGACTTGAAAATGCAGTTTATTTAACTATATGTGCAAAATAACGTACGTGGGACGACCGTGTCCATGGTGGGACAGTTTGAAGGACAGCCAGCTCTTCATATGTGGCCGGCTTACACTGATTGGCCGGTGTCTTGTTTTGAGTGATTTAAGGAATAATGGAAGTAGGGTATTCACTTGTAAAGTAGACGCTTTGAAAAATTCTGGGGAGAAAATTATTTAAAAAAAATCTTTAATCCAAATCAATCAGCCATTTTAAAAGTCCTATCCAAGAGCAGGTACCCCCAAAGTGTATATTGGTACTTTGTGCATCAAGCTGACACTAGTTCCATTGCCTTTATTTCCCATTTTTGAGTTAGACTCCATCTGGTCACCATTCTCCCTGGGCAGTGTGTTGGCCCTTATAGGCCATTGGAACATTTTCATTGGGTGTGGAGATGGCAGGTAGGTGGGGTTTAGTCCCAGAGTCAAAAAGGAAAAAAAAAGTCAAGCCTTTACCAGTGAAACCCTTATCAGACGGGTGCACCGCAGCTTTCCCTGGCTGGCGGGTGCACCGCGGCTTTCCCTGGCTGGCGGGTGCACCGCGGCTTTCCCTGGCTGGCGGGGTGCACCGCGGCTTTCCCTGGCTGGCGGGGTGCACCGCGGCTTTCCCTGGCTGGCGGGGTGCACCGCGGCTTTCCCTGGCTGGCGGGGTGCACCGCGGCTTTCCCTGGCTGGCGGGGTGCACCGCGGCTTTCCCTGGCTGGCGGGTGCACCGCGGCTTTCCCTGGCTGGCGGGTGCACCGCAGCTTTCCTGGCTGGTGAATGCTCTTGGGCAGGACTTTTTACTTTTGAGCGTTCAACTGTTCATATTTAAGAACTGCACCTAATATTTGCTTGAGTTTAAATAATCAAATGTATCTACCAAATGTTTCCTTTAAAACTGATTGTAGTTTTTTAAAACTTTATCAAGCCTTGCCACAATTACATGGAGACATATTGAATAAAATTTGGTTTGTCCCACAGGTTTTAAGACACTACGTCAGGGACGCTGTCATTGCTACCTGCACTATGTGAATGTTTAATTTGCGCAGAAAAAAAAAATGGTTTATGGTAATATATAAAGAATCTAGCTTGGAGATAACTGGAATTTAAAGGAATCCCTTTATCATGAAGTTCTGTGTACTTGTCGCTCATATGAAGGTAGCCATTATGTATGTTGACCCAACACTCGGGCCAACATATTTACGCAGATCTAATATTGTGGCATGAGACGCAGAGCCACCCTTTCTCCTGCCTTGCGGATGTCACCGAATTCTAGTGACTTGGCCGCTTTTGTTTGACATCAGTCTTGGTTACAAAATGGCTGCACTTTGGCTCTTTCGAGCTCAGGTACTCATTGATAACGGGAGGCCAAGGAATGAATTTTTTATGTTTTTGTGCCAATTGATTTTTATTCATTGTGTTGTATATTTTCTTGATTTATTGCACTATTTTATTTTCCCCCCACCCCAAATAAATGCACCATATCATAAAACCAACCCTCAGGGGCCCTGGGGCTTCCATGTGTTCTTCCACTCGCTAACTTTTCCTGCTATGCTGCTTTGTCACCTCACATGCCCCTTGCACTATGATTTCCTGCCCTGTCTGTCCTTTGTGTTGTTAAAGCTAATTTACGGAAATATGAGGGTTGAACTGCTTCCGCTTTAGGTTTTGTATGACACATTCATGTTTTTAGACTTTAACTCAGTTTGCTGGGAATAGTAGGATCCACTTACTAACTTTTAACAGATGTTGTAGCTTTAGGCTGTCACTCTCATATTTGCTACTTAGCAGACCACTAACTGGGAAGATGTATGCAGGTGGGAGTTCTGATTTCAGTGGCAGAAATTGTTTGAGATCCATGCATCTGTTGATCATCATAAAAGTCAGAAATGGCAAGTACCTCCATTTTTATATGCTAGGGGTTTTGTGTTGACCAAAGTTATAGGAGGGGAAGAGTTTTTTTTTTTTTTTTTGAAGCTCTACCCATTACTATATACAGTGATCAGCCATAATCATTTTACCTATCAGTTGTTATAATGTTATCTTGTTACAATAGCACCTTAAAGTGGGTAGCGGCGAACATGTTGATCAACTTTGACAAGGGACAAACTGATGGCTAGACAACTGGGTCAGAACAACTCCAAAAATGCAGCTCTTGTGGGATGTTTCCGGTCTGCAGTGCTCAGGTCTGACCAAAAGTGGTCCAAAGGGAGGTAAACGGGCAATGGGGGTCATGGGCGGCCAAGGCTTATTGATGTACATGGGTAGCAAAGGCTGGCCTGTGTAGTTTGAACCCAATAGAAGAGTTGCTGGAGCTCAAATTGCTGAAAAGGTAAATGCTGGTTCTGATTTTTTTCAGAACACACCGAGCATCGCAGTTTGTTTTGCGTATGGGACTGTGTAGCTGCAGACCGGTCTGGTTGTTCATTGGACAATGTTTCTAACTGTCAAGGCATTACAATAGTTCAGTTGAATCCGGAAACTTTAGAAACAGTCATTGGAACAGACTCATTGTTTGGAGTATCTGAATCCTGGTCCTGGACACATCTCAGGCCAGAGTGTTTCTTCTGCGTGAGAAGTTTCAGACTCTCTGGTCTTAAGATCAAACACTCCAGTCCAGTAGCCATTTTTGCATGAGAATTTTGGAGCTAATGGTAGCCTTTTTCGAGGCAGTACCCTATGTTCCCATTTCACTCCAGACATCTGAAATATACCATTCTGTTGTGAGACAGATCAGTCCTGTCTCTGGCCAGGCCAACTTGGTTGTGACAGAGGACCAGGTTGTCGCTGGCTTGGTGACGTGGAAATCGGACTCTGGAGTGAGGAAAGTTATTTCTTTCTGTCCTTTGGAAGATTCTTACAATAGACACCAACTTGTCAGCTGGGGAGGAGTCCTGGGGATGTTGTCTGTGCAGGGGACTTGGACATGACATGGTGGTGTAGTATAGAAACCATCAGGAAGGAACCATATCGCTTGCTGTGACAAAAGAGGTAAAGTGGGTCCTGTCCTGGGCAGAACATCACATTCCAGCCATGTTAAATGAGCAGGCAGACTTCCTCAGCTGGCAGGGGATGGGTTCCTACATATAGAGGTGTTCCAAGACCAGTGTAACGTGGGGATGCTGAGTATGGACCTCCCAGATACAAGGATCCTCTAGCACAGGGCTCAAAATTTCAAGTCCTGAGCTGCTAGCCAAGCCTCAAGGGTTACTCGCCACCAGTTGCCCCACCCAACCCCTACCATGCCCCGCCCCTAAACACGCCCTCGTAATTTATCTCATGAAATGACACTGAAATGTTTTATGCAGAATTAAGTTCTAAAAATAAATATTAACAACTTTATCTGTGCCTACCAGTGCCGCCTGCCTGTGTCCACCAATGCCACCTATCTGTGTCCATAGGCAGCATGAAGGGCACAGATAGGCAGCATTATCTGTGCCCTTCATGCTGCCTATCTGTGCCCTTCATACAGGGGAACAGAGGAGAGGGAGTGGATTACCGGTGGATGATGAGAGCGCAGAGGAACACGGCTTTCATTTCAATTGCTGTGTGCTCCCTCCGCTCGGCATCACATACAGCCCTGGCCGGGGAACTTTGATGCACGTCACTCGTGATTGGACGAGTGATCTGTCTATCAAAGTCCCGGGACCAGGGGACGGGACTGTGTGTGTCACAGTGAGTGCGGGAAACACACTGCAATTGAAATGAAAGCCACTAGTGATGTTCCCTGTGCTGTGATGAGCCAGCCGCCTGCTCTCTTATCTTCCCCGTGGCGAGCGCTGGGAGAAGGACTCCCATACAACCCCGCATGCCGGTGGGGCTCCGCCCCACCTCGCTCTTTTACTAGCAGCCTTTCCTCGACAGCCCTTTTTGAGGGCTGCTCTAGCACAATGGTTCTCAACCCCTGTCCTCAGGACTTACTAACAGGCCAGGCTTGCAAGATAACTGAAATACAACACAGGTGATATCGTTTGCTGCTCAGTGATTGCAGTATTCTAGTCTGCATCTCCCCAAGGTAATACTTAAAATCTGGCCTGTTAGTATGTCCTGAGAACCACTGCTCTAGCAGAAGCAGTGGATACTTTGGTGGAATCATTACATCCTAATCTATATATTTCATCTCCCTGAAAATTCTACTGCCTCTGCTCCACAGGATCAAGATGGAGGGTATATTGGTGATCTCCATTGCTTCAGACTGGCCCAGGCAGATGTGGTACACCAACCTGGTAAAACTCCTGGCATATGCTGTGTGGACACTGCCAAACTGTAAAGATATTTTGTCCCAAGGACCAAATTTCAATCCTGCTTCTTGGTCGCAGACTTTAATAGCATGATTGTTGAAGCCAAGGTTCTGAGGGACAGGGGCAAAAAAAAAAAAGAAGGGTAGTGTGCCCGTGCGGGGAATGAGTCTATCTGCCAGTTACCAGAGTCTTCAGGGTTACTGAGGACAGCAATGTCCTCAGCTGCGTGTCTCTAGCCACATAAAACTCTGGGGGTTTGTGAGGGATGAAACACATGCCTGGAAACCTACCCTATACCTAACCCCTTCTAAACACTAGCACAACAACCATACTTGTTGTCCTTATACTGCTCCTGTATCTACTGAAACCTCAGAGGGACAGAGTCTGAATATAGTGGGCCCTGAGACACCAGGAAACTCTCCTACGCCTGCTGCTGTTTCTCCAGTGCCCTGTCTATAATGCCAAGTAGTGATGGGCTTGGGGCGTGTTTGGATTGAACCCACCAGGAAGCCGTCACGGCACATTTCCAGACTAGCAGCTGCACATACACACGCTGCCTATGATTGGTGGTGTGCAGTGGCGGGTTCAATCCGAACATGTCCGAGCCCATTCCTAATGCCAAGTAGTGTCTACTCAAGCAGGAGCGCCACACGAATAGGGGCACTGATGCCTGCATTGTCACAGGTCACCATTCTGGTTGCCTCCTCAACCAGAATGACAAATGTATGAGGAGCCACTGATATGGGTAGAAGGACCTTGGCGCCATACGCACACAAGTACTCATTTATCCTGTTGATGCATGTTCAACTGCTACAGCATGACCAAGGTAGAGTTCCACCAGGTGGACATGTCACATATCGGGCAGTGTGCAGGCAAATGGAGTTCCCACTAAATTTACAATAACTGGGTGTGGCCACCTAAAACTACTATGGCCTACCTCAGAAGATCATGTAAGCCAGGATACGATACATAACCAGGTTGAGGATGTGTATCCCTGCTAAGGCAGAGACAGCAGGCTGATGCCATACTTGCACACAACCTTTCCTGCCATAAGATGGAGTAGGGCAAACCATGTCTGGGCCTGCCCCTGCAGAGCTGACAGAATGAATTTGTGCCTCAGTGTGGCTCCTGTCCCCCAGGCATACCAGCTGCAACACTGCATGGCAACAGTTTCCTTAAGCCAGTGTTTCTCAACTCCAGTCCTCAAGGCACCCCAACAGGTCATGTTTTCAGGATTTCCTTCCGATGAAACAGCTGTGGTAATTACAAGGCAGTGAAACTGGTCAAATAACCTGTGCAAAATAATGGAAATCCTGAAAACATGACCTGTTAGGGCGCCTTGAGGACTGGAGTTGAGAAACCCTGCCTTAAGCCACTGCATAGCCTCCTCCTAAACACTTGCAGGGAACTGGTATTTCAGAGGATTACTCACCCAAAGGGGGCATTGTGGAGGAGGAGATGGAGAATGACTGCTCTGTCACCAGCTGTTAGGACGCCGAGTGGCACAACCAACTCCAACAGTGTGTCATGTCTTGCATCCTTCCCAGCTGCCAGCAGCGTTACACATTGAATATTATACAATAGATGTGTAACATTCCTGCCCATATTTGCTGGATCATATGGTTAGGTGGACTCTCCTGCTGACCGCGTGGTCCAGGGACATGGAAACGTTAAATTCCACATAGTGGTGGAGGACAGGGGTGGCCTTACGAGCAAAGAGATGGCAACTGGGGATGCGCCATTGTGGGACAGCACAGGCCTCAAATGTACAAAAGAGGGCTGAATCCACCTGCTGGAAAGCCAGCAATTTTGCCAAGCTGGCATTGAGCTGCTGGGCATGGGGTGGGTGGTGGCCAGGGGCATAGTGCCTCATATGTTCAAGTAGCTTTGGCAGATATATTTGCCTATTGAATGCTGCAGCTGGAGAGGACAGGTTGGGGTTGAAAGAATAGAGTTTGCAGTCTATGCCCCACTGTTACTGATAGAGAAATAATGCCCAAAGGGCTGAATAAAAGCAAGCTAAGGGCCACATTCGGCCCCCGGCCACAGTTTAGAGACCACTGGTATAGGACATAGATTGTTTGCTACCACATCCTTATTATTGAACCAGTGATTCTCAACTAGGGTTCCTCCAGAGGTTACTAGGGGTTCCTTCAGCATTGGGCTATTTCTGCCTCTCAGATAAGTTCCCACTGACACCATTGATCTTTTTATCTATCTGTAAGAAGGTAATTCTTCCCAATGACCACAAGTGTAAGGACCGTTCGTCCCACTGACCACAAGTGTAAGGACCGTTCGTCCCACTGACCACAAGTGTAAGGACCGTTCTTCCCACTGACCACAAGTGTAAGTGTCATGGAGGTCCTGCCAGAAGCAGGCGTCCTGGTCTTCCTGATTCTCGGTTGCGCATGCTCCGCCCTGCAGGTGGCGCCAGAGGGGCTATTTAAACCTGTCAATCGCAGACAGTCCCTGCTGTCTGCTCTACAGCGTTGAGTACCTGAAAACCTGATCTGAAGACTTACCTGTGTTTGACCCGGCCTGCCTGTGACTTCTCCAGTTTTCTGCCTGCATCCGACCCCTGGCTTGTTGTGACCTCTCCTCTGTCTGATCCCTCTGTACCTTGCTGCCAGCCAGTTAACCGACCCGGCTTGTCTGACCAAGCTCACTGTTCCTAGTTCCGGTCCAGTCTGCTAAGCTGATCCAGTTTGCTGAGTTCCTGTGTTCCTGGTTCCAGTCCAGTCTGCTAAGCTGATCCAGTCTGCTGAGTTCCTGTGTTCCTGGTTCCGGTCCAGTCTGCTAAGCTGATCCAGTTTGCTGAGTTCCTGTGTTCCTGGTTCCGGTCCCGTCTGCTGAACGATTCCAGTTTGCTGAGTGTTCCTGATTCCAGTTCGACCTGCTATGTTCCAGTGTGCCTACCATGTCTGCATACCTACCTTCACCTTGGTTGATCCTGCCAGGCACTCGTACCCCTCCTACCTTCGCGCCTGCTGTTACCTTACCAGGGGCCGCTGGTGGGAGCCGTAAGGGAGGCCTTCCTCTGCAAGTCCGGGCTCATCACCGCTAGGTACGTGACAGTAGCAGACAGCCATGTCTGAGCCCGAGCAGGGAGCCTCACCTATGGAGGAACTATGTCGGCACCTGGCAGGATTGGCTGAAGCGGTCAAGAACCTCCAGCAAGGCTACACCCATCTGGAAGAACAAGTGCAGGTCCTCTCCAACCCCTCTGGAGCCCAAGGGGGATCCCATACCTCTACCTCCACTGCTGGGGCAGGATCCTCACCCACAGTTGTCATGCTTCCTCCGGAGCCCAGGGTCCCTACACCCGAAAGATTCTCCGGGGATCGAAGCAAGTTTACGGCTTTTCGTAATTCCTGCGAACTCTACTTCGCTCTGCAGCCTCGCACCTTCTCCTTGGAAGCCACCAAGGTGGGCTTTGTGATGTCCCTGCTTTCCGGAGACCCTCAGAGCTGGGCCCACCGTCTCTTGGAACGGAAAGATATGGCATTAAACAACCTTACTGCCTTCTTCGACGCCATGGCTCAGCTATATGAAGATTCCCAGCTCTCAGTAACCGCAGAGACCGCCTTGCGCACCCTTCAGCAGGGGCGCAGAGCAGCAGAGGACTACGTAGCGGAATTTAGACGGTGAAGCGCAGATACCAGTTGGAATGACGCCGCCCTCCGCCATCAGTTCCGCATAGGTCTGTCCGACCCTCTGAAGGACGAGCTCGCTAGGGTTGGCATACCACCAACCCTGAATTCACTAATTGACTTAACAATCCAGATCGACCGACGTCTCAGGGAACGAATGGCTGAGAGGTCCACGGGCTTCTCCCGCCCGACCTGGATGCTTCCCCGGGCTCCCAGCCATCTGCACCCAGCACCTGTTGCACCTCCAGCCGCTACATCTGACATACCCGAGCCCATGCAGCTCGGAGTGCTTCGTCCTCCCCTCTCCCAACAGGAACGCCAACGTCGCCAAGTGAACAATCTGTGCCTGTACTGCGGGGAACCCGGACACTTCGTTATAAATTGTCCCCTGAAACTTCGTAAGTGTCTTTCAGTATCTTCTGACACTACCAACCCACAGGCCAAGTCCACATCTCACCTTGCTCTCTCTGTCTCGTTACAGCTCCCAGGAAGGACTCTGCAAGTGCCCGCTATTATTGATTCCGGGGCTTGCAGCTGCTTTATGGACTCAGCCTTTGCCATCAAGCACCAGATCCCTCTTGTCACCAAGACCCATGGACTATGTGTGCATTTGGCTGATGGGTCCATCATTAAGTCTGGACCAGTGGTCCAAGAGACCGCCCCTTTACCCGCTACCATCTCCGGAACCCACCAAGAATACTTACGCCTAGACATTATCTCTTCCCCATTGTTCCCTGTGATCCTTGGTATACCTTGGCTACAGGTCCACAACCCTACCATCATCTGGGCCACGGGGTTGGTGACCTTTTCTTCTCCTTACTGCCAGCAATCCTGCGGGACACTCAAAACCCCTGGGCCGGCCACCCTCTTATGTATCAATACGGAGGCTGGAATACGGCAATCCATCCCTGAGGTCTACCATGACTTTCTTGATGTGTTTAGCAAACAAGGGGCAGAGACTCTACCACCTCATCGGGCCTATGATTGCCCCATTGACCTACTTCCCGGAGCGGTAATTCCGTTTGGCAGGATCTTCCCGTTAACAGAGGTAGAACAGGGGGCACTAAAAGACTATATCGATGAAAACCTACAGAAAGGGTTCATTCGTCCGTCTACATCTCCAGCCGGTACAGGCATCTTTTTCGTAGAGAAGAAGGATCATACCCTTCGACCCTGTGTGGACTATCGTGAATTAAATAAAATCACAGTAAAAAACCGCTACCCTCTCCCCTTGGTACCGGAACTATTTCAGAGACTGGGAACAGCCATCATTTTTACCAAACTTGATCTCCGCGGAGCCTACAATCTGGTCCGCATCAAGGAGGGGGATGAGTGGAAGACCGCTTTCCGCACCCGATTCGGACATTTCGAGTACCGGGTAATGCCCTTCGGGTTGTGCAACGCCCCTGCCACTTTCCAGTATTTCATTAACGATGTGCTCCGGGACTTCCTAGATCTCTTTGTCATTGTCTACCTAGACGATATACTAATTTTTTCTTCCTCCCTTGATTCCCACCGCAGGCACGTCAGAAGTGTGTTGGCTCGGCTTCGCCAGCACGGCCTGTATGCGAAGGCCGAGAAGTGTGAATTTGAGCTGGAAAGTATATCGTTCTTGGGACTAATTATCTCCAGCGAGGGCATCAAGATGGACCCTCAAAAGATTGCTGCAATCCTGGACTGGCCAGTCCCGGCGGACAAGAAGGGGATCCAACGTTTCGTTGGATTCGCCAACTTCTACCGCAAATTCATCAGAGGGTTCTCAGCCATCATCACACCCATCACCCAGCTGACCAAACAAGGGATCCGTTTCCACTGGTCCCCTGAGCCCCAAAAGGCCTTTGAGGCCCTGAAGGGTCTCTTTACCTCTGCCTCTATCTTGAAGCACCCAGATTCCTCATTACCATTCGTCCTGGAGTAGACGCCTCGGAAATTGCGGTAGGAGCAATACTGTCCCAAAGACGGGACCAGAGCCTTGCTCCACCCAGTAGCTTTTTTCTCTCAAGTTATCTGCGGCAGAGAGGAACTACGACGTGGGGGATCGGGAATTGCTGGCGATCAAGTCCGCATTAGAGGAGTGGCGTTATCTGTTGGAGGGGGCTGCCCACCCGATTCTGATATTCACCGACCACAAGAACCTGGAGTACCTGAAGGCAGCGAAAAGGCTAAAACCACGACAAGCCAGGTGGGCGCTCTTCTTCTCCCGGTTCTCCTTCCATGTCACTTACCGTCCCGGTTCCAAGAACATTAAGCCCGATGCCCTCTCTCGGATGTTCCATAAGTCTAAGGAAACCTCTCCTCCAGACACCATTCTTGCTCCTGGAAACTTCCTTCTGCTTCAGGAAGACCTACTCTCCCGGATCAAGCAAGCCTCCACTGGGCAGAGACTCCCCTCCGAACCGGAATTGCAGGCCAAAGATGGGCTGTTTTGGTACCAGAACAGGATCTACGTACCTGAAGAGCTGAGAATAACCGTACTGGAACTCTGCCACGACCATGCCCTTGCCGGGCACTTTGGCGTTGCCAAGACCACCGACTTGGTACAGCGTACCTTTTGGTGGCCTCGGCTCCGCGAGAACTGTAGGAAGTTTGTGGAGTCCTGCATAGTTTGTACCCGAAACAAGGGTTACAAATCCAAGGCCTGGGGACTACTGAGACCCCTACCCGTCCCAGACAGACCCTGGAAAATGCTGTCCATCGACTTTATCGTCGAGTTGCCTCCGGCTGAGAGTCACACCACTATCTTCGTGATAGTAGACCGTCTATCCAAGATGGCACATTTCATTCCCATGAAGGGGACTCCCTCAGCTCCCGAAACTGCACAGGTGTTCATCAGAGAGGTCGTCAGACTCCACGAGGTATCAGCCAATATTGTCTCCGACCGAGGGGTACAATTTACCTCCCAGTTTTGGAGATCCCTCTGCAAGGCTCTGGAGATAGAATTGTCACTTTCCTCTGCTTACCATCCCCAGACCAATGGACAGACTGAGAGGACTAACCAGACCCTTGAGCAGTACCTGCGCTGCTTCTCTTCATTCGCTCAGAATGACTGGGTTTCCCTGCTCCCATTGGCCGAGTTTGCCTATAACAACTCTACGCATTCCGCTACCAAGCAGTCCCCATTCTTCGCAAACTACGGTTTCCATCCTACATTCCTGCCCAATTCCCTTCCTGAATGTACGGTGCCCGCAGTCCAGGAAAAGTTGAACTTCTTTTCATCCAACTTCTGCAGGAAACCATTACCAAGACTCAGGAACACAACAAAACAATTTTTGACAGGAAGAGACGGGGTGAATTAATGCTGGCACCCGGCGACCAAGTATGGTTATCCACTTTAAACTTGAGGATGGCATGTCCCTCTAAGAAACTGGGCCCCAAATTCTTAGGGCCATTTCCAGTCAAAAGGAAAATCAATGAAGTGGCTTATGAACTGGAGCTCCCTGACTCCCTCAAGATCCATCCGGTCTTCCATGTATCTCTGCTGAAGCCCTCGGTTCCCAACCCATTTCCAGGCCGAAGTCCGGCTCTCCCTGATCCTGTCATTGTAGACGGGGAGGAGGAATTCAAAGTGGAAGCCATTATGGATTTTAGAAGAAGGAATAACCAGAACCAATTCCTGATTAAGTGGAAGGGCTACGGACCCAAAGAAAACTCCTGGGAGCCTGAGGAGAACATCCATGCTAGAAGCCTGGTGCAGTCCTTCAAGAGATCTCACCCTGAGAAGTTTGCCCGGATGGGCATCCGGAGGCTGCCCCTTGGGGGGGGGCAAGGTCATGGAGGTCCTGCCAGAAGCAGGCGTCCTGGTCTTCCTGATTCTCGGTTGCGCATGCTCCGCCCTGCAGGTGGCGCCAGAGGGGCTATGTAAACCTGTCAATCGCAGACAGTCCCTGCTGTCTGCTCTACAGCGTTGAGTACCTGAAAACCTGATCTGAAGACTTACCTGTGTTTGACCCGGCCTGCCTGTGACTTCTCCAGTTTTCTGCCTGCATCCGACCCCTGGCTTGTTGTGACCTCTCCTCTGTCTGATCCCTCTGTACCTTGCTGCCAGCCAGTTAACCGACCCGGCTTGTCTGACCAAGCTCACTGTTCCTAGTTCCGGTCCAGTCTGCTAAGCTGATCCAGTTTGCTGAGTTCCTGTGTTCCTGGTTCCAGTCCAGTCTGCTAAGCTGATCCAGTCTGCTGAGTTCCTGTGTTCCTGGTTCCGGTCCAGTCTGCTAAGCTGATCCAGTTTGCTGAGTTCCTGTGTTCCTGGTTCCGGTCCCGTCTGCTGAACGATTCCAGTTTGCTGAGTGTTCCTGATTCCAGTTCGACCTGCTGTGTTCCAGTGTGCCTACCAAGTCTGCATACCTACCTTCACCTTGGTTGATCCTGCCAGGCACTCGTACCCCTCCTACCTCCGCGCCTGCTGTTACCTTACCAGGGGCCGCTGGTGGGAGCCGTAAGGGAGGCCTTCCTCTGCAAGTCCGGGCTCATCACTGCTAGGTACGTGACAGTAAGGACCGTTCTTCCCACTGACCACAAGTGTAAGGACCGTTCTTCCCAATGACCACAAGTGTAAGGACCGTTCTTCCCAATGACCACAAGTGTAAGGACCGTTCTTCCCACTGACCACAAGTGTAAGGACCGTTCTTCCCACTGACCACAAGTGTAAGGACCGTTCTTCCCAATGACCATCACACTAATGTATCATGAGTTGCAGAGTTCAAATTTTTAGCAGGGGTTCCCCGAGACCGGAGAACTATTTCAAGGGTTCCTCTGTGTTGAAAAGGTTAAGAAAAGCTGATCTAAACCAAACCACTCCAACCAAACTCGAGAACTTTATCAACACCACAATTCCACATGTATACAAAAAAATTTAGCTTTATTAGTACAAATATAAAAACAGAGTAAAAATGAGTCAAACGACTCATCATGTAATATCTCTGCATTTCCTGCATCATACAAACCTCAAGTAGTCATTTTTGGTTGGTATAATAAATCACGACATTGGTAGCTTGTTACTTCCTCCCAACGCGTTTCACGGGTCAGAGCCGCTTCTTCAGGAAGATATAAAGTAACAGAAGCTCTGAAATGATAAAACGCGATTTCAACACCATGTGTTCAGATGGTAACATGAATATTCCATTTGTTATATTTACAGAAGTCTATGATACGGAATATAGATGAGAAGACTGATCATAGAGACACCAGAGGAGTCCGAGAGACAATTGTATCCCTCATGGAGAGAAGGGAACCAAAACAATCAAAGTGTTCGGAAGGATTGAAGGAAGTTAGATAGTCAGCTATCCACTATATTCCAATGGAGAGAGCTGCAAGAAATACTATGGGATAAGTATAGGATAGATCAATAATATGGATATGGATAGGATTAGGCACCCCCTACTCCCCAAACAGATACTTATATTAACCACTAACCCCCCCCCCCCCCCCACGGAAGATTTACCCCCCTTCATGACCAGGCCATTTTTTGTGATACGCCACTGCGTTACTTTAACTGATATTTGCACGGTCGTGTGATGCTGGTATTTGATCTCCTCTGCATTTTTACATTTTTGCACTACGAACAAAAAAAAGGACCGACAATTTTGAAAAAATAAAATATATATATTTTTACTTTCTGCTAAAAAAAATATCCAATAAAAGAAAAAATCGAATTTCATCACCAATTTAGGCCAATATGTATTCTGCTACATATTTTTGGTAAATTTTATTAATTTTTACTAGTAATGGTGGTGATTAGCAACTTATAACGGGTCTGTGATATATTGTGGCAGACATTTGGACAACTGACACTTTTTGGGGACCAGTGACACTAATACAGTGCACAAACAAGTAATGGCGCACAAAATCCACACAAACAAATATTTCCCCAATTGATCAATAAAAATTAAAATAAATATAATGACAAAAGATGACAGGAAAACTATTGTAGACACCAAAAAGGTCTAGAAATTAAGTCCATAAAGTCTGTCCACATACTGTGATAAATGTGGGAGAAAACAGGGATAAAGAGGATCCACTATGCACAGGGCAGCCATCATAGATGAACAGAAACCATGTTCAGGGAAAACTGAAAAGCAAGGAGAGAGGCGCCTCTAAGTGCAATAGTATAAAACAACTTTTATTTGGAATACAAAGTACACTCACATTTAGGTGAATGAATACAGGCGCATAGCAATGTCAGGATGACGACCAACTGCTGCAAATCACAGGTCACAGGTTTCCTAGCTCAGCAGTGAAGGCAGGAGTGTCTCTGTAGATGTACCGGCCGGCTTCCAGGGACAACAATCCTGTGGGGTGTTGAAAGCGAGGCTTGGAACGCAGATGTGGCTGGATGGCAGAGAGTGACGTCATCAAAAATGGACGCGTTTCATGAGCGTGCGGGCTTGCGGTGTCCTGGCAAGTCGCGCTCCTTTCTCAACATAACATAAGGGCGGAAGTGCATAGGCGCCTATTATAGAAGGAAGGTGAGCTGGGTAGGGTGGTGCAAGAGGAGGGGAGTAGCCAATCAGGGGAAAGAAAGAATGGTCATGTGGTCAGAGTCACAGAAAGCTGCGGCTAAATTAGGTATACATAAAGGAGAAGAAAAGGGAAAATAAAGAGAAGAATGGGGGCGGTGGCTGCAGAGCTGGATACAGTAGTGGTGGGTATAGATCTGATGGAAATAAATAAATAAATAATAACAAAGTGTTAAAGAGCTCTAAAAGGGGGGGGGGGAAGAGATTGGCAACTGACATTAGTGCAGACAGTGCTACGGCAACTAAAGTGAATGGAACATGTCTGAAAAGCCGAAAAGAGGAATTTACTATTGGTAAAAGGGATTACTACAGATAATACAGCGGGAATATACCTGAGAAAATTAAAAGGTATCTCCATATAAATCCTCATGCCCTGACAGTAATGTACAGGGCAACTATATATATAGATGGAATAGGAGGAAGAGGAAGGTTGTTATAAACATATATATATATATATATATATATATATATATATATATATATATATATATGGTGATAATTATGATAATATAGAAGGGGAGGAGGGGGGGGGAAATGGATATTTTAATTATTTTAATTAGATATAAATGGAGGGGTGGGAGGGGCAGGGTCCGGGAAGGGAAGAGTGGGCAATAGGTACAAAAGAAAAAGAATGAACTGAAGAAATATTTGTCATGCTGATAAATATACATATAAATAAATATGCAGGCATATACATATATTGGTATTAAATAATATTCACAAAATATGCGTAAAACATAATAATTATGTTAAAAATATCACCTGACATAAAAGATGTCTAGAGATATTTTTGGGGGGATTATTAAAAAGATACATCCATATACATATACATACATACACACATACACACACATATATATATATATTTTTTTTTTCTTGATAGATATATATATATATATATATATATATATATATACACACAAAAAAAATATATGTATATAAAATATTAATACTAAAAATAGTAAGGATATAAAATATCCAATACATATAGGCCTGTGGATGTATGCAATAGATAATACAATAAATAACCATCGTTGTAATGAAATACAATAAAAAACCATTGATGTAATGAAATAAAATCAAAATGGCAGATGGGGATAAAAACGTTTATAAAATGGTGGAAATCTCGATCCCCTCATTTATACCACCAGGAGAGAGAACATCTAAAGTGTAGATCCAAAAAGTTTCCCTGGCGCATAACCTCTTGAACCGCTCTGCTGGTGTAAATGAGTGGGGGATCTGTTCAATCACCCACACCTTGAGGCCACTAGTAGATTTATTATGGGCCACACAGAAGTGTCTGGGAACACTGTGGGGGTCAGTGCCTCCTTCGATTAATCTCCTGTGTTCCCCAAACCTGACTCGCAAGGCTCGTATGGTGCGGCCAACATATATAAGGCCGCAAGGGCAAATGAGGCCATACACTACAAAATTAGAGGAGCAATTGTAAAACTCTTTAAATGGAAAAGTTTTTCCCTTTGTAGAGAAAGATTTTTGTCCATGATGGACATAATGGCAGGTTTTGCATTTTTTTTGTGTGTATATATATATGTGTATGTGTGTATGTATGTATATGTATATGGATGTATCTTTTTAATAATCCCCCAAAAAATATCTCTAGACATCTTTTATGTCAGGTGACATTTTTAACATAATCATTATGTTTTACGCATATTTTGTGAATATTATTTAATACCAATATATGTATATGCCTGCATATTTATTTATATGTATATTTATCAGCATGACAAATATTTCTTCAGTTCATTCTTTTTCTTTTGTACCTATTGCCCACTCTTCCCTTCCCGGACCCTGCCCCTCCCACCCCTCCATTTATATCTAATTAAAATAATTAAAATATCCATTCCCCCCCCCCCCCCTCCTCCCCTTCTATATTATCATAATTATCACCATATATATATATATATATATATATATATGTTTATAACAACCTTCCTCTTCCTCCTATTCCATCTATATATATAGTTGCCCTGTACATTACTGTCAGGGCATGAGGATTTATATGGAGATACCTTTTAATTTTCTCAGGTATATTCCCGCTGTATTATCTGTAGTAATCCCTTTTACCAATAGTAAATTCCTCTTTTCCGCTTTTCAGACATGTTCCATTCACTTTAGTTGCCGTAGCACTGTCTGCACTAATGTCAGTTGCCAATCTCTTTCTCCCCCCCCCCCTTTTAGAGCTCTTTAACACTTTGTTATTATTTATTTATTTATTTCCATCAGATCTATACCCACCACTACTGTATCCAGCTCTGCAGCCACCGCCCCCATTCTTCTCTTTATTTTCCCTTTTCTTCTCCTTTATGTATACCTAATTTAGCCGCAGCTTTCTGTGACTCTGACCACATGACCATTCTTTCTTTCCCCTGATTGGCTACTCCCCTCCTCTTGCACCACCCTACCCAGCTCACCTTCCTTCTATAATAGGCGCCTATGCACTTCCGCCCTTATGTTATGTTGATGACGTCACTCTCTGCCATCCAGCCACATCTGCGTTCCAAGCCTCGCTTTCAACACCCCACAGGATTGTTGTCCCTGGAAGCCGGCCGGTACATCTACAGAGACACTCCTGCCTTCACTGCTGAGCTAGGAAACCTGTGACCTGTGATTTGCAGCAGTTGGTCGTCATCCTGACATTGCTATGCGCCTGTATTCATTCACCTAAATGTGAGTGTACTTTGTATTCCAAATAAAAGTTGTTTTATACTATTGCACTTAGAGGCGCCTCTCTCCTTGCTTTACACTAATACAGTGATCAGTGCTAAAAAAATATGCACTGTCACTGTACTAATGACACTGGCAGGGAAGGAATTAAACATCAGGGGTGATCAAAGGGTTAAATTGTGTGCCTAGCCAGTGTTTGTGTACTGTGGGGGAGGTGCTTTTACTAGGGGAAGGCATGGATCCTTGTCCTTGCTTTGCAGGAACACAGGATCCATGCTTTCCCTACTGACAGAACGGCGATCTGCCTTGTTTATATAGACAGACCGCCATTCTGGCTCTCTGCCTAATGATTGGCCAGTGCTGGCAGACATTGAGACCGCGGTACCTGCAGATCAGGTCCCGCTGTGTCTAATTAGACACAGCGGAAGTGGGTTGCCAGCGCCCAGACCTGGAAGTGTCGGACCACATACTAGGTACCTAATCCGGAACAGAGCGGCCACCCTGCCGCAGTGTACAGTATCTCAGAAAAGTAAGTACACCCCTCACATTTATGTAAATATTAGACTTGTGCACAACGGAAAAATTTGTTTAGTTTTGTTTCTTTTCGGTCCTGTTGATTCGTAATCGTTCGGAATTTTGCTAGACGGGATTTTTCGTGTTCGGACTAATTTGTATTTTCGCAAGCGACATTTTTCGTTGATTCGGAATGATTCATATTAATGTAAGCCTTATTTTTAGTTGATTTATAATTGGTACTTTCGGTAGAGTACATTGTTTTTCGTTGATTCTGGACACAACTCCTACTTTCGTAACTTTTTTTTTGGGTTCGTTGATTCGTAATTTTCTGTGTCTCTCTCACAACGACGCTGCCTATTATGCCTAATGTGCTTCGAATGGATTTGTACTTTTCTAAATACATAGCGGTTATTTGTAACGATTCAAAATCTCGTATTTTACTTTCGTTTTTTACATGCGGCTATAGCCTCCGCCCCTGTACACCATTTTGAGAGGGAGTTCAGCACGGTGAGGGAGAAGCAGAGAGCAGAGTGAGTGTTATTGTGCTTCCAATGGATTTGTACATTCGTAACTTTTTTCATAACGAATTATGCCGAAGACATTCGGGAATTCGCTATTTGCGATATAATTTATTTCGGATTCGGTCTTATTCGTAGTTGCTTTGTTCGGAAATTCGAATGCTTCTGAATGTCCGAAAGTTTCTAAATTCGGACAAATTTCGATTCGTTACGAAACGAATTGCACAAGCCTAGTAAATATTTTATTCTATCTTTTCATGTGAAAACACTGAAGAAATGACACTTTGCGACACTTCTCTCTGCAGCAAGCAGCTAAGTCTCAGCATCAGCAGGCACCCGCCGCTCCGTTAGCACATAGTGTCAGAGGCGCAGCGGCAGTGGAGGACTGAGTCCCCACTCCCGAATGAATGGAAGCAAGCAAAAGTAGTGAGTGTACAGCTTGTATAACAGTGTAAATTTTCTGTCCCCTCAAAATAACAACATACAGCCATTAATGTCTAAACCGCTGGCAACAAAAGTAAGTACACCCCTAAGTGAAAATGTCCAAATTGGGCCCAAAGCAAACATTCATTGATGGGCGCCGGTGACTGTCTGTGTCCCAACTCCTGAATGAATGGAAGCAAGCCAATATTCATTGATGGGCGCCGGTGAGGCTGCATTTGATGGGAGCTTTATTAAAAAGGTGGGGTTATACATGGGTAGGACAAAGGGGGTGTAGTCAGGGGTGGAGCTCTGTAATGTCGTCATGGAGGAGGGGAAGACGACTCCAGTGGCAACCTGTGAAGCTCTGGTGACCTCCATGCCCAAGAGGGTTAAGGCAGTGCTGGAAAATAATTGTGGCCACACAAACTATTGACACTTTGGGCCCAATTTGGACATTTTCACTTAGGGGTGTACTCACTTTTGTTGCCAGTGGTTTAGACATTAATGGCTGTGTGTTGAGTTATTTTGAGGGGACAGCAAATTTACACTGTTATACAAGCTGTACACTCACTCCTTTTGCTTGCTTCCATTCATTCGGGAGTGGGGACTCTGTCCTCCACTGCCGTTGCGCCTCTGACACTATGTGCTAACGGAGCGGCGGGTGCTTGCTGATACTGAGACTTAGCTGCTTGCTGAAGAGAGTAGGAACACCAGTGACCGAGCGCCCCTAGGCAGCTGCCTAGTGGTAGCACCGGCCCTCCTCTTGTAGAGTGTTGCCGGTCTGCAGTGGTCAGGACTGACCAAAAAGAGGCCCAAGGAAGGAAAACCAGCCAACTGGTGGCAGGGTCATGGGGGAGGGGAAGGCTGGCCTGTGTTGTCCGTTTCAATAGAAGAGCTACTGGAACTGAAATTGCTGGAAAAGTTACTGCTGGTTCTGATAGAAAAGGTGTCAGAAGACACATAATATACCTTCCTAACTATTTACTAATGCTGGCAGCAGAAGGATTAAAAATAGTTCATGAGAGAGTTTAGTTTCGCTTTAATGTGCATAGGATCGGCACTTTTTCTTTTTTTTTTTAAAAGATACATTTTTATTTATTTTCAGTATACAACAGACAACAAACACTTATATGGAGCGAACTTCGCCCAATCCTGTACAAAGATCTGGTAGCTGGTAAACATGTCATATACATATAGCAACCTAAGAATCCTGTGTCAATTTGGCCAAATAGTACCATTCGATGGGAAGGGGCTTCGGTCAGAATCTAAGGAGCAGGTGGTATGGTGCTCTCGGAATTAACGCAAGAGCCCCAAACCTTTAAGATTTTTTCTGACACCCTCTAGCTTCATATGTCGGCTTGTATAAGCAGAATAACATGGTTAATGGTAGTAAGCCAGAAGGCAATGGTAGGTGAGGATTGAGACTTCCAATGGAAGGTTATTGATTTCTTCGCATAAAACAATACTATCCGCAAAAAGGTTTGTACATGCTTTGAGATACCTTCATGGTCAATATAGCCCAGTAAACACCTCAAGGGATTACAGATATTGAGTAACTGCGTTAGGGAGCTAATGAAGGCCGTGACCTCTGACCAGAACTTTCTGATCGGAGCACAGTCCCACATCAAGTGAAAGAATGTGCCATCAGCCATGCCGCATCAGGGGCATAGTGCAGAAGGTAATCTTTTCAGTTTGAACAGTAAACATGGTGTAAAATAGGATCGGTATAGCAGTTTAGTCTGCATTACCTTGTCGCGGGAGGAAACCTGAAGGGGAAGAACCTCCTGCCAGATGTCCTCCTTCAGTTCAGGCATGTCAGCTCTCCAGCTATTGGCCGCACTGCTTAGCCTATGAGTTGTGGAATGTAAAAGGGACCCATAGTACGTAGAGATTAGTTTAGTGTGAGAGGAGTCGGTCAGTAATCGTTCCAGCAGAGATAGTTGAACCACTTTATTACAGAGACCAAACTGCGTTGTCGCAGTATGGCGTATCTGCAAGTAGAGGAAGTAGGGCGTATGGGGTAAATTATAGTCTCTACGAAATTCCTCAAAAGGACGAAACATATTGTCCGAGAACAAGTGCATAATGGTTTTCACACCCCGTTTCGACCAGAATCCCCCATCAGATCTGCAGAAAAATTCTGTTAGATTCGGATTCCCCCAGAGCGGAGTGTTTGGCGAATACGTGTTACTGTCAGTGGAGGGCTGTAGTGAGTCTAAAAAACCCGTAAAGTCATTGCCAGGACAGTTGTACCCTCCCTCCCTCTAAGGGACATGCAGTGAATCAGGTTTTGCAGGGACTCATAGGAGGCAAGTATAGCCGCCTCCAGGGCAGTGGCTGCAATGTTGGCTTCAGGATAAAACCACCAATGTGCATGGGGCCAACTGTGAGGCAATATAGTAGGTCTGGAGGCAGGGCAGAGCCAGCCCACCCTCCAGTACCGGCAATTGTAGGGTAGTCTTGGCAATCCTAACCGCTCCCCCCTCCAGAGAAAGTAAGTATTGAGCCTATTTCCTGAAATTTGGTTTTAGTGACATATACTGGTGAATTGCCCATGATATACAAAAATCGAGGTAAGAAGATCATTTTAAAAATGTTTATCCTACCCCGTAACGTAAGCGGGAGAGTAGTCCATGTTTTAAGTGTGTTTTTCAGTCGTCCAATAGGAGGGTCCAGGTTAATTTTGAGGTAGGAGGAAGTTGTACCATGACTCCCAAGTATCGGAAGGAGCTGACCATTTGTAGTGGGCAAGAGGGGGGGTAGTATTATCGGTGTTGCCTGGTCAATCATGAACAAGAGAGACTTGTCCCAGTTAACCTGGAAACCAGAGAAGTAACCAAACCTCCAAATAATCTCCAGCAGGGCCAGGGGAGACGATTGGGGGTCCAACATGTATATTAACATGTCATCTATGTAAAGAGATACCTTCTCCTCCAGACCCCCAATTGTCAGTCCCATTACCTCCCTACTGGATCTTATCAGTGCCACCAAAGGTTCCAACGCAAAGAGCAGCGGCGACGGGGGGCCATCCCTTTCTGGTGCCTCTCTTTATCGGAAAGGGGTCAGACACGGATGCATTCACTCTTAGTCTAGCAGTGGGCTTCAGATAAAGTAATTGTACCCATCTGATAAAGGTGTTGCTGAATCCAAACTTCGCTAAGACCTCCAGCAGATATGGCCTTTCGACCGAGTCAAATGCCTTGTGTGTGTCCAAGGCCAAAACGGCCCAGGATCCCTTCACATCATGAGTGGTCTGGAGACGGGTAAACAGTCTACGCAGGTTGATAGAGGTCAATCGCCCAGGGATGAACCCAGTCTGGTCTGCGCCAATCACAGTAGTAATGACTGTGTTCAGTATCTGGGCGAGCACCTTGGCCAGAATCTTGATGTCTGAATTAATGAGCAAGATTGGCCTGTATGATTCAGAGTAAGTGATCCTTATGCGGTTTAGGGATGAGAACAATTAGCGCTTCCGACATAGAGTCCCGTTCTCAGAGCAAATTAGACATGTGCACTGCCAAAAAATTTTGTTTTTTGTTTGTCTCATTCATTTTTTTGGCTTTTTTCGGAAATTTGGGAAGTTCCGAATTCTAGAATGTCCAAAAAAAAAGCAAAAAAAAGAATAAAAAACTAAAAACAAATTTTTCGCATTTCCAAAAAAAAAGCAAATCCGAAAATTGAAAAATCCGAAAATTTCGGAATTAACGAATTTCTCAAAATTCATTAAAAAACTAATTTGAAACTAAACGAATTGCACAAGTCTAAAAATTATATACCTTGAGTAGGTGAGGGATGAGCATGTCTGCGAACTGTATATACCACTCAATGGGGAAGCCATCCAATCCCAGAATTTTATTTCTGGCAAAGGATTGTATAGCCTCCCCAATTTCCTCAGCCATCAGAGGAGCATCAAGGAGTGACGCCTGTTCGATCTGAAGCCTCGGCATCGAACTTTCAGAGGGATAGTCATCCAATTCCACAATTGTGTAGTGAGCTCGAGTAGCGTATAGTGAGGAATAAAATGTGACAAAGGCATCCATGATCTCAGTATTTTGTTCTACCACCACTCCCTCCGAGCTCTTGATTCTGGGTATGCTGAATGGCCGATAGTCAGGCTTAGAAAGATACGCCAGCAAGCGACTGTTCTTGTCGCCAAACTCAAAGAGTCGCTGGTTCTGATATAGCAACTTCTTCTGTGTGCGCTCCAAAAGCACCAAGTCCAGTTCTCTGGCCCTGTGCTTCTAGGCAGCATGCGTCTCAGGAGAGGGAGCCACAGAATAAGCAGCCTCCGCCTCCCCCGAGATCTCCTTCCGCATCCAACAGTCCGGATTGAGACGCCTTGAGGGCGTGTCCAATGGCTGCAGCAAAAGAGCAGGATCGGCACTTTAACTGTCAACTGTTTCAGAAATCTGGATATTAAAAATTTGGAATACAGGTAACACACATCATGCGACTATTTCCTTAAAGTACAGGTCAACCCAATCACAAAAAAAAAAAAAAATCTCATATAGGCTTTATCATGTTACAGTTTTTCTCCATTGTTTTGGCTCATTTCTTGAAACAGAAATTACATTCTCAAAACTCTAAGATCATTTGGCAAAACAGTCTTACAGTTCAGCACAACACTGTAATGGCACCCCAAAGTATGAAAGGGGTTAACGCCGTTTAGGATATTCCCTCTCTGGACACACATCCACTGCCGATCCTCCACAGTCAGGCGACCGCTTCCCATAGGATTAATCCTTCCAAACATACGAGACAAACTCTGTATGAAGTTTCCAACTGGACAGACAATCTTTAATGACAAACTCCCAGTTTTATACACAGAGAGGAGGTTCTTACATTCTCCTCAGACAATACACCTTTGACCAGACCTAATTTACATGAGCTAATTAACTACAGTGATGACTCAGACACATGACCTTTAGGCTAGTCTCACTGTCTCCCAATACACATCTGACATCTTAGCAGACACAGGTGGGGGCTGGATGTGGTGACATTAGCATCTAACAGTATGTGTCCCAACATCATGAAGGAGTCACTTTTCAGTTAACCTGTTGAGTTCATAATCAAACAGTAAATAGTTCTTTACAGATATCCTGGGGAATATTGTGGAAAAATATCACTGTCCCATTTTAAAGCAATCCAGGACATATTCTTAATGTCCATTATTTTCTTGCTCACCCTGTGCCCAAAGTGACCCCCTGTCACAAACACTATAACTCACGTGCAAAAGCTCATATCTCTCCCAAAACGGTTCACTCGTGCTTCAAAACCATATGCCTTTCCCATATAAAGAGCCAAGGCCCCCAAAATGACAAAGATTCTTCTCAATTGCTTTGCCTCATTTCTTGAAACAGACCAGATGTGCTGAACCATCCAGGTTGTTTTGGCAAAAGCACCAAGAGAATTGAGAACAACACCATGGTCCACCTTCAAAAGCTCATATCTTTCCCAAAACAGTTCACTCATGTGTCAAAAATAAATTTCTCTCATTCAAATAGTCAGTGCCCCCAAAATGCTTTGTCCCTTAAGCACTGCAAGTCAAAATGTTTAGATGTTTTGTCTCTATGGCAGAGGACCATTGAAATTTCCCTCATGGCCACCTTTCAGTCTTAGCCCAGTCCTTCATTGACAATGGTTACTGTACAGTTTTTGTCTAGCTAACTGAATACAATTGTGTTTAAAACTGAAAAAAGAAAAAGATTTTAGGGTAAGAGTAGCCTCCAAGGTTTGACATCATACATTGCACTCATACTGCCAAGGAAAAATTACTTTACAGTATTGTAACCATTATCATTCACACACAAAGTAACTTCCATACATCAGAGTAAAAAGAAAATGTATACAGCATAATATACGGAAATATAAAACACACAAACAAAAAAAAACAAGGAAAAATTACATTTAGCCTACAATGCTGTAAATAAAGCTGGAGTTTTACAACTACTGTAACATCTCTTCACTGGCCACCGCCCTCACCCTCCTGCCCATCCACACGCTGCTGTCTGGCCACAGATTCTCGTCAATATCACAGCGTATATCCTCCCTTGCGATGCAACGAGGGAAGAAACGGCGTGCATGTCGCAACCATCCCCTACACTGATCTCCTGTAATATCCTCACAGGCAGCGTCCATTGCATGGAGTAGGGACCTCTGATCTTGAGCCCAATGCTCATACACTCTCCACCTCCAAGCGGAGAACAACTCCTCAATAGGATTGAGAAAAGGAGAGTAAGGTGTTAAGAACACCATATCCATCCTTGGATGAGCAGTGAACCAAGCCCTGATAAGCAGGCCACGGTGGAACTTCATATTGTCCCACACATTTATATATTGTGGTAGGTGAGGCCCTATGAGACCTCTCTCATTTTCAGGTATCAAATCCAAATGAAGGTGGTCCAAGAAGATGAGGAGCTTCTGTGTAATGTATGGGCCAAGACTGGGGATTTGAGTGGCCACACCATTCTCAGAAATGGCAGCACACATAGTTATATTGCCCCCTCGCTGGCCTGGGACATCCACCGTGGCCCGGTGGCCAATAAAATTACGGCCACGTATTCGGCCCTTGGCCAGGTTGAAGCCAGCCTCATCCACATACATGAGTATGTGAGAGGTCTCGTTTCCTTCCAATGCCATTATTCTCTACAATAGAGTAAAAAAATAAAACATCAAATCAGTCATACAGAAGAGTCATACACTACAGTTACATAGGAATGTTCTACACAAGTTCAATATACTACTGGCCAGTATTCCAGTGGTTCCAAACCTGGGGTACATGTACCCTATGCAGAGGTACTACAGGGGGGGTGTATATACATATAGGGGGTACAGCTCATATATATATACATATATATATATATATATATATATATATATATATATATATATATATAGCAACACGACCCTCACTCCCATCTTTGGCTCACTCACAGGAGAAAAAGGCGCCCCATGCCACCATGCCCGTTACCCTCTGGTTTGTAGAGGTTAAGCACACTTGTAAGTTACGGGTCTTGCAGCAAGGTTCTCCTTAAAGTTGGTTCTCGTCCCCTAGAATGTAAAGGACAAGTCTCTATACCCCCAAGTAACTCCAAGGTCCACACCAGTAGCAACTCCAACGTAGAGTTTATTTTTCTTATGCATGAATAACCACAAAGTTGAGAAGAGAGAAAAGGTGTTAGAGAAGCAGATCAGATTCAGGCACTCCTGGCTTCGCCACTCGATCCCGAGTGGGTATAGCTCACCCGGATAGTCACCCAATGGCACTAGCAGCCGGCATGAAGCTCGAACAGTCAATCAGATTCCCTTAATAGATGCGATCGGGAGATCCCCTGCCACAGAATCTATAGTGTCCCGAACCTCCTAATGGTCACGTTGTTAAATCACTTTTCGGATGGATGACATCCCTCCAGAGAGTTACTGGGCCCCTTCCTTCACTGTGATCTCTCACCAGTCCTTCGGAACAGTCCTCCCCCAGCCTCCTCTTCCAGATGCGGGTCCCCTCGCAAGGCGGCACCCTGAGATTCCCTTCCCGAAGTGGACTCCAGCTAAAGGTGCTGGGCCCAGGGCTGAAGTTGCATTTCCAGGACTAAAGGTGCCTCGGACTGAGGCACACGTGGCCCCATAGCCTGGAGGGCCATGCACTGAATCTTGAACTCCAGATCCACAGGTTCTAACCCCGAGTACAGGTCCCCGGGGCAGTAAGTCCACCCTGACCAAGTCTTTAAGTTTCCTGGCCAATGGCGTCTGCCCCTTTTGTACCCTCCCCCAGCATGCACAGCGGGCAGACCACAGCTGCCGAGAGAGGACACCCAATCGCCACTCCATCACCTGTGGTTCAACCACGAGTACAAGTGACAGCGCCACCCATACCTCTAAGGGGAACTGCAGGCCAGATGAAAACAGCAGCAAGGCAGAGTCCAACAAATTGAAAGATCCGAGCCAACTACTACTCGAATCACCCCTAAATTTAGTATAGCTGCCCCCTAAATTGGGACCCCCGCTACATATACATGTTTGGCAGCATTCACAATCATGGACAGCACCTGTCAGGTAACTAAACATACTGTTTGTTTGGTCATCTGAGACCAACTCCAACTCCAACTCCTCCTTCGTTAGTCAAGTTCTAGTTGCACCCGACTGTCAATTGCTGTAATCATTTTATCAAATGTTCCAAGAGATTCATATATGGTATTCATGGTATTATGTTCCTGAATATTTTTGACAATTGAACAGACTATTGTGCATGTGATGACTTAAACAAACAATGAAATGACGCTGACACGTTTTGGAGAGAACAACCATTAGACTGAGAATTGACAATCAGTTTAGATCAACAAGATCTATTCACTTGGAAATTGTGCTAAATGTAGGCTACTTGTACTTAATCATTTGAAAGGTGTACTGAGACATTTGCAATTTGATGAAATGAATGAGAAATTCAATTCAGTTGTGAACAATTGCCAAGTGGTTTGGAGATTTGTCCATGTTGTTTTAAGAATGTCATTTCTGTTTCAACAAATGAGCCAAAACAATGGAGAAAAACTGTAATATCATTGAAAACATTTTTTTAAATGATGTAAAGTCATCAGATTTTATTCAAAGAACACCTGGTGATCCTGCCATGGAGTTCCTGGTGCAAGACGCTTCCTGTTATGGGGTATCATATCATATCATGAGGTCTATGTTGTCACCTACACCTCTGGGAGGAGACTCCTTTAAAGGATTGCTCCCCACCCACTGATTACTACCCTACACATCACTGTGGGAGCTGGGAGGATCCTTCCATTGCAGGTCCTCAGGTACAGATTCCTCTCCAGCAAGGAGAACAGTGCGCAGCAGCACAGTCGTGATATCATCAAATCTCACCCCAAATCTGGTGAGACTAGCTGTGACGGACAGCAGCACCTGAAATGATCTTGCACTGCAGATACACACAGCCAATTAACATTTCTAGATGTTCCTTATAAGAATATCCTCACTTCATGTCCACTTTAATGTAATGGGCAACCATGAGCAAAATTTGATGCAACTTTGGATGGATACAACTTGGATATGACTTTGACCAGTGCTGATGGACTGTTGTTGCACAACTGTTGCATTGCATTCAGGTAAGACTTTCATGCAACTTGAGGGTTAACAAGGTATTAAAACAAGGGGACAGGCACCATCCAAATTTAGGAAATTCAAACTCAATTCACTGAAAATAAAAAAGGCAAGACCCTTTAGAGTTTTTAAAAAAGCTTTATTTAAAAAAAAATAATATATAAAAATAGGTTCTGTACACTAAATATTTACAGGTAAAGCGACAACCGGCATCAAGACATCAATTTTCCTTGCCCAGCAGGAAATCATCCATACAGCTCTGCGAGGGGGAAAAAGAAAGTCAAATCTTAACTTCAGGCCAACTCTGATTGTGTAGCATAGGAAGATATTAAAGTAGACTTTACAGGAAAAAATTATTCCCACCCCCCAAGTAAAAGGAAATTAAACAGAATGAAGGAGGGGGGGGCACAAAAACCACCTGGGTTTCTAAATCGCTCCTGTAGGAGCGACGTGTTGCAAAATTTATGCTCCAACATCCTTCCCTGGATACCAGGAGAAGGCAAAGTAGCTGCCGTCATGATAGAGAGATAACGAGACCCGCGGACCCGATGTTCGCTGGTGTCCAGCGATCGTGTCATGGAGCTGAAGAACAGGGAGATGTCAGTGTAAGCACAACATCCCCCGTTCTTCCACTTTGCATATTATTTTATATATACTGCGATTCTGTACTTGCCAAATATGCTGCAGAAATTTCCCTCCACTGAGTCTGGCTGCAGCCATTTTAGCTGTGGGCAGCTGAAGCTGCTGCCTGTTCACTTCCTGGATTTACACACACACACACACACACACACACACACACACACACACACCAGCTCTCATTGGCCCTCTTATGACACCCCCCCCTTCCTGGCAATCGCGAGAGAGAGAGCGAGCGCGAGAGCACGCGAGAGCACGCGAGAGAGAGCGAGCGCGAGAGCACGCGAGAGAGAGCGAGCGCGAGAGCACGCGAGAGAGAGCGAGCGCGAGAGCACGCGAGAGAGCGAGCGCGAGAGCACGCGAGAGAGAGCGAGCGCGAGAGCGCGCGAGAGAGAGAGCGCGAGAGCGCGCGAGAGAGAGCGAGAGAGAGCGCGCGAGAGAGAGCGAGCGCGAGAGCACGCGAGAGAGAGAGCGAGCGCACGCGAGAGAGAGAGCGAGCGCGAGAGCACGCGAGAGAGAGAGCGAGCGCGAGAGCACGCGAGAGAGAGAGCGAGCGCGAGAGCACGCGAGAGAGAGAGCGAGCGCGAGAGCACGCGAGAGAGCACGCGAGCGAGAGCACGCGAGAGAGAGAGAGAGCGAGCGCACGCGAGAGAGAGAGCGAGCGCACGCGCGAGAGAGAGAGCGAGCGCACGCGCGAGAGAGAGAGAGCGAGCGCACGCGCGAGAGAGAGAGAGCGAGCGCACGCGCGAGAGAGAGAGAGCGAGCGCACGCGAGCGAGCGGACCTCCTTCCTCCTGCTGGTGATCCCTCTAGTGATATAAAGATCTATATAGAGGAATCAGGACCTCCTTCCTCCTGCTGGTGACCCCTCTAGTGATATAAAGATCTATATAGAGGAATCAGGACCTCCTTCCTCCTGCTGGTGATCCCTCTAGTGATATAAAGATCTATATAGAGGAATCAGGGAGAGGTGTATGATGTCATAAGCCTAGGCTAGTGACCAGACAGGAAACAGGAAGTGGGCTGTATAAGGGATTTACTGGCAGAAAAAAAATGTTTTACTATTCAAAGTTAAAACGACAACAAGGGCAGAAGATTTAATAGATGGAAAGATGAAAAAATGACTGAAGGTTCCGCTTTAAAGTGTTACTAAACCCACAACAGGCAAATCAGTCTGTATATACAGTAACCCACGCTTCTTAAGCCCCGTACACACGGTCTGACTTTTGGCCAACAAACTTCATTTTGTGCAAGTTGGACCAACAATCAGACCGTGTGTACGCTCCATCGGACAAACTTTGGGGTTTTTTTTTTGTTTTCATCGGACAAAAGTTGGGTCTGCAAACGGACAAACTTTTTCCCAACAAAAGTCAGATGGAGCAAAGTCCGACCGTGTGTACAGAAAACCATCGGACTTTTGTCCGATGGACAAAACAACTAATGTTAAAATCAAACAACAATAGCAGAAGTTGACCAAAGGGTGGCGGTAAAGAGCAGAAAAAAAAACACGTGATGTTGCAAAAGGTTTTGGGAAAGTTTGCAGAAAAGTCCTGTGGTGTGTATGCTATGGGTGTTCCCGACCAACTCCGTTTGGACAAAAAAACCACGGAAAAGTCAGATGGAAGTCCGACCGTGTGTATGGGGCTTTATACTCACTGTGGAACCAAATTGGTTAATCCTCTGCATTGTGTAAAAAAAACAGTTTGGGCCTGTCTTTGATCCTTCCCTTCTTCCACTGTCCCCAATCCATCTCATTATAGAACAGAGGCTAGGGGACAAGCTGCACATGCTCAGTTTGGTGTGTATTGTTGGAGTTTTTTTTTTTCTTGGGAGGGTGCCTGTGATCAGTAAAGTGCCAAACAGCACTATCCAGACAGAGGGTCCCCTGACCTGCAGCCTCATAGGACAGTCAGAGTAAAATGAAAACTCCTCCTACAAGCTTTAACCAGACACTGATAGAAGTCACAAGACTGCTATATACTGCTAATGAGAAAAGGTGTTTAGCAGTTTATAGTTCCTAAAATAATTGCATTTCCATGTTCTTTGTACTGTTGCAGACCAGATATAGGGAATGCAGAGTCCTGGGGAGAGCAGATACAGGGGATCCCCGACTTACAAACAGGACGCTGCAGGGACCATCTGCCGTTGTGCGCATGCGCAGCCCGACGGAGCCTCGGAAAACATCGAAAAGTGTCGGAAATGTCCGTAATTGCCGTTCTGCGCGTCCCGACTTACGAACATTTCCGGCTTACAAACAAGAGGAAAGTCCATAACGCGTCCGTAAGTCGGGAACCCCCTGTATAGTGAATGCAGAGTCCTGGGGAGACTAGATATAGCGAATGCAGGACCCTGGGGAGACCAGATATAGCGAATGCAGGACCCTGGGGAGACCAGATATAGCGAATGCAGGACCCTGGGGAGACCAGATATAGTGAATGCAGGCTCCTGGGGAGACCAGATATAGTGAATGCAGAGTCCGGGGTTTAGTAACACTTTAAGCAAGGTTGGTGACCTGTCTTTTCTCTTCTGCAGTTAGGAGATACAGCTTGGTCACCTCCCCACCCCCAGCCTGTGATTGGTCACAATCCTCCTATTAGCTGTGATAGTACACAGTACCTTCAGTTCCCCAGAACACAACCTCATTTCACGGGCGCCATAAAACAATACAGGACCAGATTTCATCTCACCTGCTGCAGCGCCCTCTCCTTCTTCATCCTGGCATAGAATTGCAGCACATACGGATTGGCGGTTACAGCCTTGGCATCAAAATCCATCACCCGGAGGCCCTCGAGGCTGCGAGCTCTGGAAAGGGCCACGTACGCCTGACCGCACTCAAACACGCGTGATAAGGAGATCTCCACACAGTCCAGGGTCATTCCCTATGGGAAGGCAAGTGTGAATAATTGGGGATTCCCATTACATCCCCTCCCCCTTTCCCTTCTGGGAAATAGGACTCACCTGACTCTTGTGTATAGAGATCGCCCACGCCAACTTCAGCGGTAACTGCTGGCGGGTCAGATAGACTCCGCCCTGAGCTTTGATGACCCAGCGCTCCGTCTTCATCACCTCCGTGGCACCGCAGAGGAAGCGCACCTTGGGCAGGGCTGTGGACCAAAAAGTTTAAAAAGTTCATAAAGAACATAATACTGCATTGATGGAGGGGACTGAAGGTCAGATCCCATGATGCATTGGGCATTCCTTGCTCTTCTCCTGCACAATTGTTGCGATCCACCAGTGTAATAAAATAGAGGGGTGTGACCCCGACACCCCCTCCGAAATCCAGGTGTCACCTATATTGCATATTTACATTAGTCCAACGTAACCATATACAGCATCTCACAAAGTAAGTACACCCCTCACATTTTTGTAAATCTTTTCTTCTATCTTTTCATGTGACAACACTGAAGAGATGACACTTTGCTACAATGTAAAGTAGTGAGTGTACAGCTTGTATAACAGTGTAAATTTGCTGTCCCCTCAAAATAACTCAACACACAGCCATTAATGTCTAAACCGCTGGCAACAGGAGTACACCCCTAAGTGAAAATGTCCAAATTGGGCCCAAAGTGTCAATATTTTGTGTGGCCACCATTATTTTCCAGCACTGCCTTAACCCTCTTGGGCATGGAGGTCACCAGAGCTTCACAGGTTACCACTGGAGTCCTCTTCTACTCCTCCATGACGACATCACAGAGCTGGTGGATGTTGGAGACCTTGCGTTCCTCCACCTCCCTCTCGGCAGGACCGAGCTGAAGATGTACTTCGCCGCGGCCTGGTCTCCCGGAAGTGGGGACAGGGTACCTGTCAAAGACGGGCGTCCGCTCCACCTGAAAGGTGCCAAAAACGTGGCACCCTGGGGGAGAGGAATTAGATAAGCGGAAGTTCCACTTTTGGGTGGAACTCCGCTTTAACTACTTGATTCTAAACTAACTGAAGTTTTTTGTTCTTCACACGTCTACCAATTTCTTTAAGATGAAGTCATAGTTGGCTGTATCGAGTAATTCAGCAGCTCGTTTTAAAACTAGAATTGTCAGTCCCAACTAAAAAGTAGGATAGTATTCCTCGGGGTGGTGGGGGAAGGGAGGCTTTATTAGGGTGTGCACCCTTAAGCTCAAACATGCATGCATGTGTATATGTCTACATATATATGACCCCGGCACAGTGAAAGAGAAGAGCATAAACACTTCTCTTATGGCAGAGCCGGTAAGAGGGAGATCTTTCCCATGTTCCTGCTGCTACACAGACTGATAACACTAATGCACATGGGGTGATTAGGGTGTGCCTGGGCACACCCTGTGCGCACGCCTATGTGCCTCGTATAATGTGCAACTGATCATCAATCGACTTCTGAATTATCTGACGCACCTTTTCCTGAACCCTCAAAGCCAACCACCACGCCACGGGCCCCGTTCACCAATCCGCGAGCCACGTCCAAGTTTTTGGCCAACATCACCTAGGGGGAGGAGAAATAAGATAAAAAAATTATAATATTTCTATGAGAGTGGCTCTGCTGCCTCACTCATTGTATGCTCCACCATCCTCTGCACAGCCACATTTCTACATGCTGCTGGGGAAGTGGGTTGAGTGACCCCATTAGATCCGGCACCTCATCCCTTTTCAGTAGATAAAAGTGGTAAGAGGGAGGTTGGGGATTACAGTGGTGCCCAATACATAAAAGAATATTCATATATACTTAACCACTTGCCGACCAGTGCACGCCGATATACGTCGACACAATGGCACGGCTGGGCAGATGGGCGTACAGGCACGTCCCCTTTAAGATGCGGCATTGTGCGCGCCACGAGCTCCATGAGTCCTACCGCGGGTCCCGCGGACTGGATACCCCCCGATCGTCTCACGGAGAGGAAGAACGGGGAAATGCTGATGTAAACAAGCATTTACCCATTCTGCCTAGTGACAGGACACTGATCACAGCTCCCTGTAATCTGGAGCAGTGATCAGTGTCGTCGTGTCACACATAGCCCATCCCCCCTACAGTTAGAATACATCCCTAGGACGCACTTAACCCCTTTAGGGGTTAACCTGTAGGGGGCGCTAAACTGCCAGTGCCATTTTCACAGTAATCAGTGCATTTTTATAGCACTGATCGCTGTAAAAATGACAATGGTCCCAAAAGTTTCCGATGTGTCCACCATAATGTCGCAATCACGATATAATAAAAAAAAAAAAAAAAAAAAAAAAAAAAAAAAAAAAAAAATCGCTGATCACCGCCATTAGTAGTAAAAAAAAAAAAAAAAAAAATTATTAATAAAAATGCCATAAATATATCCCCTATTTTGTAGACGCTATAACTTTTGCGCAAACCAAGCAACAAAACCCTTTTTTTTTTAACCAAAAATATGTAGAAGAATACGTATCGGCCCAAACTGAGGGAAAAGAAAATAATAATTTTCTTTAGATATTTTTGGGGGATATTTATTATAGCAAAAAATATTGCTTTTTTTTTCAAAATTGTCGCTCTATTTTTGTTTAAAGTGCAAAAAATAAAAAAAACGGCAGAGGTGAATATATACCACCAAAAGAAAGCTCTATTTGTGGGAAAAAAAGGGGGTCAATTTTGTTTGGGAGCCACGTCGCACGACAGCGCAATTGTCAGTTAAAGCGACATAGTGCCAAACCGCAAAAAGCGCTCTGGTCTTTGGCCAGCCAAATGGTCCGGGGCTTAAGTGGTTAAAAATAGAAATGTTATTTTACATAGAAACAATACAAGTAGGGTTCATTAACCGCTTCAGCCCCAGAAGATTTTACCCCGTTCCTGACCAGAGCACTTTTTACAATTTGGCACTGCCTCGCTTTGACAATTGCGTGGTCGTGCGACGTTGTACCCAAACAAAATATGCGTCCTTTTTCCCCCCACAAATAGAGCTTTCTTTTGGTGGTATTTGATCACCTCTGCAGTTTTTATTTTTCGCACTATAAAACAAAAAAAAAAGCGACAGTTTTGAAAAACACACAATATCTTTTACTTTTTGCTATAATAAAATATTCCACTTTTTTTTTTTTTTCAAAAAAAAAAAAAAAAAAAGAAAGGTTCTCCTCAGTTTAGGTCGATACTTATTCTTCTACATAATTTTGGTAAAGAATTTATTTTTTTATAATAATTGCAATAAGAGTATATTGATTGGTTTGCGCAAAAATTATACCGTCTACAAAAATGGGGGATAGAATTACAGCATTTTTATTATTTATTTTTTACTAGTAATGGTGGCAATCTGCGATTTTTAATTGGGACTGCGACATTATGGCGGACACATTTTTGGTACCATTGAAAATTTTACAGCGATCAGTGCTATAAAAACGCACTGATTACTGTAAAAATTTCACTGGCAGGGAAGGGGTTAACACTAGGGGGCGATCAAGGGGTTAACTGTGTTCCCTCTCTGTGTTTGAACTGAAGGGGGGGGGGGGGGAATGGGACTGACTAGGGGGAAGTGACAGATCCCAGAAGAACCGGGATCTCTGTGTTTACACACAGAGATCCCGGTTCTCGCTGTGTCACGAGCGATCGCGGGTGCCCGGCGGTCATTGCGCCCACTGGGCACTCGCATCGGCTCCGGGGGGGGGGAGAGCAGCGGGCTCTATAACTTGGAAAATAAATGCAATAGCCACCCTGCCTAAACATCAGGGTGCTACATTTGGAGTGTTCTGTGCGAACACAAAATTAGAATGCTGGGAAAAAAAAACAAAAACAAAAAAAAAAAAAAAAAAACACCTTTGCGGATTATAACCCAGAGTTGATACTTAGGTCATGCCAAACTGGAAATTTATTTTGCGCTAGGGAAGGGGATATGAAACCTTGGCAAGTCCCAGGAGAAATGGCAAGACTTAAAAGACACCGGCATGACCCCCCCCCCCCCCCAGCAGGGGCATGATGGGATTTGTAGTTTCACCCCCAGCTGCTCTAGGGTGACATACACTACTGGCTCCTCCCCTCCCGTGTAGCAGACATCATTTATTCAGGATTTGTACAATGGGAGAAGACCAAACCAATATCTATCTCTTGCGTCTCCCTCCATCTGTTCTCACCTGAGCACCTTTCTTCAACTGCAGCAGCTGGCCAACCGGACACTGCGCGTCCATCGTCTTCACAAGCATCGGGTCGCTGTCCATCGCCTTGTACGTGTGCGCGTCACCTGTGACGGGACGGTAAACCCGTGAAAAGGGATGACATAAGTAACGGATGGCACAGGATCATGGGAAAATTAGAAGGATGCCAATGGAGGAGAGCATCAAAAAAAAAAAAAAAAAGAAAGAAAAAAAGGGAAGCGGAGGATTCTGGGAGCTGCCGACCGCCATACCTGGTAATTGCTGTAGTCGGCGCTGGTTGGTCAGATCCACGTCATCCTTGTGTGTGCACAGACGTGTGGCCAGGATCCCATCCCGCTCGATTTTATGGTTAGCGGTCAGAAGAAGCTGCCTGGTCACCTCTTCTATACATCTAAGGGGGGGGGGGGGGGGCGAAGATAAAGAACCAAAAAAAAAAAAAAATATCATACATGTTCTGCCAGTCATGGGAAGAAAATTCTCAGTATATAAAACAAAAAACACACAAAAACTTTATTTATATGCAGTGAGGGGCACGCTTTACCAACCCCAACAATGAACTTTTCTTATTTGCGCCCCCACCCTAGCTAAAAATCCTTGTTCTACCCCCCCCCCCCCCCCCCGATAATCGTCCCTGTAAGTAAACAAGAAAATATATGCTTACTACTCCAGCATTGCCTTCCTGCCAGCCCAAGGTGCTTCAACGTGCTCCGCTATGCAAGAACCCGCGCATGCGCAGACACACTGTCTCTGCAAGGTCTATAGGAGGGTCTCTACATGAGCAAGTCCCCCCCCCCACACGTGGGCAGGCTCCCTTCTCTGCCAGTACCCATAGACTGGAAAAGATTTGCGTCCCTTTTGCGCACGTGCAGACACACGATGGGTCTGCTCATACACAAGATCTCTCATTAAAACACCGCCATTAGACACGTGCAGAACAAAAAAAAAAAAAAAACTAAAAATTGTTACGTTTTTTTTTTTTTTTTTTTTACATAAAATTTGTTTCATTAAAATTTGTTTTTGCCATTCGGTTGGTTTATTCAAAACGATTTTTTCCATATTCCGTCGAACTGACCTCAAGTCAACTGAATTCAGAAAGTTTGAATCGATTCAAAATCAAATTTATTCTATTCGAAATGTTAATTTTGGAAGATGTTATATTCTACCTCTTGTTTTTTTTTCTGTTCCATTCTTTCCTATTGTATTCGAAGTTAGAATTTAGGAAGGTGCTTGTATGGTTATATTCTCTTTCTATTCTATTGTTTTTTTCTATTTTATTCTAAATTCGAATTTTGGAAGATTGGTTATATTCTTTCCATTTTATTCTATTCAAATTTATTCTATTTGAAATTAAAAATTTCAGAAGATGGCTATATTCTATTTCTTTATTTTTCTATTCGATTTTGTTCTGTTTTACTTTCTTTTCTAAAAAAAAAAATTCCCTTTTCTTTCCCTTTATTTTCTATGCTTTTATTTGTTATTCTGTTCTACTCTGATATATTCTATTCTTTTATTTTCGATTCTATTTTATTCTATTTAGGAATTCGATTACAAATTCAAATTCAGATTTTGTCCAAAAATGTGTTTTGTTATTTCCGATTAGTTTAAATTAGTTTTAGATTGTCATTTAGAAAATTCGGATACATCCGTATTACGAAAAAAATTTGTCTGGATTTAAATTTGGAACGAAAACAAACCGCACGTTTATGTATACTCAAGTATAAGCCGACCCGAATATAAGCCGAGGCACCTAATTTTACCACAAAAATAAATAAATGGGAAAACGTATTGACGCGAGTATAAGCCTAGGGTGTCCATGCCTAGACTGACGTTTAACATGGGAGTCTATGGAAGGGGGTTCCCGGCTTTGAAAAATCAGTGCTCCATGGCCGTAGGTCCCCAAAAAAAAAAAAAAAAATAATAATTTGCACACTTATAAAAAGGAGAAATGGGGCTATATGTGTGCCAAGTTTCAGGTCCTGGGGACCTATGACCGGCGGGTACCGGGTCCCCAAAAATCACAGGAGAAATTACAGTTTAACATGGGAGTCTATGGAAGGGGTGCCCGGCTTTGAAAAATCGGTGCTCCCCGGCCCTAGGTCCTCCCGGATAACAAACTTTGCACACTTATAGAGGAAGAGTGGGGCTACATGTGTGCCAAGTTTGGGGTCCAGGGGACCTACGGCCGGCCGGTACTGGGTCCCCAAAATCTGAGAGATCAGACGGAAAAAAGGTGACTCGAGTATAAGCCGAGGGGGGGCATTTTCAGCACAAAAAAAAAAAATTATGTGCTGAAAAACTCGGTGTATGTATATATACAAAATTTCTCTTCTAGCTATTGATCCTGCCAGAAACCTTGTAAGCCAATGACTGCTGCACACTTTATCAGTTAGTTGCATTGTTTTCAGCTCTTCCCTTGAACTACAGAACACCTCCCCTGACAAAGCTGGTCCTCCATATATACAGTACAGTGAGGGAGTGCCATCACCCTGGGACAGAGGTGTGTTACTGGCAGGATCACCAGGTGAAAATAAACTAGAAAAAAAGAAAACTAAAATGGCAGTCATCTGGGGTTTAGATACACTTTGATAGCGCTCAGTGAATACGTTTTTCCCACCAAGTGATCGGAGATCCGCTGACGAAATAACGGGAATGGAGTGCTCCGTGCAGACTGTAGGTGTCCATGACTTACCTGCCCAGCCGAATGGCTTGTAGGAGGTTAATAAAGGTTTTATCTGTCTGTCTCCTGACCTCGGTCAGCTCCAGGGTCAGATTTATGCAGCGCCTCCAGCTCTTCGCCTGTGAGGAATAAAAAAACCTGCGGAGTTAGAAAAGAACTTCGGCGGTGCCCAGCTCCGGCCACTGAGGTCTGATCTTGGACAGAGAAGTTTTACTCGGTAAAAATAAAATAATAAAAATGTTAATAAAAAAAATAAAATGCTTGCGTGTGTAACTGACCCAGGACCGTGTGCCACAACGGACTATACACCGACATCCTAAAGGGCGATATTGCAGAATCTGGTAGATGCTGGAGAGCCAAATCCCCAGACAGGGGACTGTATTAATGAGATCTTGGTGCCAAGTTCCCCGGGTCTGTACACCCACTGTGCCCTTACTAGGAGGTTCTCATCATCCTTGTCCTGAGTTCCCGGGTCTGTACACCTGCTGTGCCCATTATGAGGGGTTCCCACCATCCCTGTACTGAGTTCCCCGTTCTGTACATCTGCTGTGCCCATTATAAGGGGTTCCACCATCCCTCTGCTGAGTTCCCGGGTCTGTACACCTGCTGTGCCCATTATGAGGGGTTCCCACCATCCCTGTGCTGAGTTTTGAACGGCACAGGGAAGCATTAGAGCCTCTGTCAGATTTGTATTTGTCCCCACTAGGACAGCATAGGAAGTGATGAGAAATCTCTTCCATGGGGACACAACATGTGTGTGCTCTTCACCCAAGGTAACCCAGACATATTGTACAAGGAAAAGTGCAAAGAAACTTGTGCAACTCCACCCAGGGTTTTTTTTTTTTAACTGTGGCACAGCCGGGTGCGCATGTCTCACTGCACTGTCCTGCATAGCCGAGCAATCTTCTGGGACCTGTGATGTGTCCCAGAAGATCGCAGGGAGGAAGGGACGCCTAGGCGGCCCAAGCGGAAGTGGGAGCTCGTCGGTAATCGTGATGCATCGCGGAATCAAATCGAATAGCTTACCAGATAATCGAATCGTGAGACCAGTGAAGAGGTGCACCCCTATCAGATACACAGACATATTTGGGAGTCAGATGACACTTCTTACCTGGAAACAAAACTTGGTCTGGCTGGAAGCTTGAGTGACCGGCGGAAGCTGTAGGAAGTCTCCGCAGATGATGAGCTGGATCCCTCCGAAGGGCTCGTCCCGGCCACGTACAGCTCTGTAAGAGACACGGTCACCCTTCAATATTCATCAACTGGTCATTGGCTCTACAAACTCCCAATACGGGCTTGTACATACCGGGCTACGGTCTCCAGCTTGTCAAAGAACTCGCCCTCCACCATGGAGATTTCATCGATGATCAGGTGACGGCAACTTATCCAGTGCTGGCGGACTCCGGGCCGCATCGCCAATTCAATACACTGCTCCAGGGGAGCCTTCCCAGAGCCGATACCTGCAACACAAAAGACTATTATCCAAGGTACTCCAACGTAAGAAGTGGGGTCAGCAGTAAGGAGTTCTTCTCTAAAGTGCACCTGCAGCAGAAGCCTACAGCACTGGCAGGAAGAGAAGAAAGAAGAAAGAAAAAAAAAGAAGAGAAGAAAGAAAGAAAAAAAAAGAAGAGAGAAGAAAAAGAAAGAAGAGAGAAGAAAAAGAAAGAAGAGAGAAGAAAAAGAAAGAAGAGAGAAGAAAAAGAAAGAAGAGAGAAGAAAAAGAAAGAAGAGAGAAGAAAAAGAAAGAAGAGAGAAGAAAAAGAAAGAAGAGAGAAGAAAAAGAAAGAAGAGAGAAGAAAAAGAAAGAAGAGAGAAGAAAAAGAAAGAAGAGAGAAGGAAAAAGAAAGAAGAGAGAAGGAAAAAGAAAGAAGAGAGAAGGAAAAAGAGGAAGAGAAGAAAAAGAGGAAGAGAAGAAAAAGAGGAAGAGAAGAAAAAGAGGAAGAGAAGAAAAAGAGGAAGAGAAGAAAAAAAGAGGAAGAGAAGAAAAAAAGAGGAAGAGAAGAAAAAAAGAGGAAGAGAAGAAAAAAAGAGGAAGAGAAGAAAAAAAGAGGAAGAGAAGAAAAAAAGAGGAAGAGAAGAAAAAAAGAGGAAGAGAAGAAAAAAAGAGGAAGAGAAGAAAAAAAGAGGAAGAGAAGAAAAAAAGAGGAAGAGAAGAAAAAAAGAGGAAGAGAAGAAAAAAAGAGGAAGAGAAGAAAAAAAGAGGAAGAGAAGAAAAAGAGGAAGAGAAGAAAAAGAGGAAGAGAAGAAAAAGAGGAAGAGAAGAAAAAGAGGAAGAGAAGAAAAAGAGGAAGAGAAGAAAGAGGAAGAGAAGAAAGAGGAAGAGAAGGAAGAGGAAGAGAAGGAAGAGGAAGAGAAGGAAGAGGAAGAGAAGGAAGAGGAAGAGAAGGAAGAGGAAGAGAAGGAAGAGGAAGAGAAGGAAGAGGAAGAGAAGGAAGAAGAGGAAGAGAAGGAAGAAGAGGAAGAGAAGGAAGAGGAAGAGAAGGAAGAGGAAGAGAGGTTTCTGTGCTACATAATTACACAGAGAAGGGAAGCGTTACTTCCCCCCCCCCTTACGTTTAATGTAATTTTATTCCTTTGGGCCTGGCATGCACCTAGATATTTACTAACCTGCAAACGCGTGTAACGTGGTGCCACCGATATGACAGGCCGCCACTCCTGTACTCGCTGTGGCATAAGTGCTTTTTGGAGGAAGTGCGCCGATGATTCTCTTTAGCAGATAAGACTTCCCTGTGCCTGGAGGGAAAACAAAATACCAACATGAAGAAGAACAGGGAGAGAAGACGATATATTATACAGGTCAACTGCCGCCACCGAGGATACCATTCTAGTCACTGAAAAGTGTATAGCGCAGTAAGGCCCCTTTCACACTGGGGCGGTTTGCAGGCGCTATTTAGCTAAAAATAGCGCCTGCAAACTGAGCCTAAACAGCGGCTCCTTTCTCTCCAATGTGAAAGCCCTGAGGGCTTTCACACTGGAGCGGTGCGGTAGCAGGACGGTAAAAAAAGTCCTGCTAGCCGCATCTTTGGAGCGGTGAGAGGAGCGGTGTGTTTACCGCTCCTTCCCATTGAAATGCATGGGATACCGCCCGCAAACCGCGGCTGTAGCCGCGGTTTGCGGGTGGTATTAACCCTTTATTGGCCGCTAGCGGGGGTTAAAACCGCACCGCTAGCGGCCGAATAGCTCAACAATCCCGACGTTATAGCGCCGCTAAAAATAGCGGCGCTATACCACCACCGCCCCAGTGTGAAACCAGCCTAAGAACTATATTAAAAAAAGACTATATATTTATTACACACACACACACAGCTTTTTTTTCAACGGGAACGCGGACGAGCACAGTTCCAGCACTGACTGTATGTAATGGGAAGGGGTGCTGGGGTGTGCTGCAGGGTTAATTGATGCTGGCTGCTGAGGGATCTATTTTTTCAGGGGGGGGTCCTATTAGTGCTGGGGGTGGGTCTTATATTGCTGAGGGGTCAGTTATTGCTGGCTGCTGAAGGGTCTAATGATGCTGGCTGCCAGGGGTCTATTGTTGCTGCTGGGTGATTTTGTTTTGGGTTGCCCGTTTTATGGGGGGGGGGGATCTATTGAATGAATGAGTGACTTGTATAGCGCTACACATGCGAACTGAATCGCCTCTAGGCGCTTTTTGCAGCCAGTGTCTGCTTGGCTGGTGCGGTCATTTTACCTCGTAGGATCTCGACATGCTTGGGACACACAGTCATACAAACATATATACTGGGCTAATTTGGACAAGATCCAATTAACCTACCAGCATGTCTTTGGAGTGTGGGAGGAAACCGGAGTACCCGGAGGAAACCCACCCAGACACAGGGAGAACATGCAAACTCCAGGCAGCTGGTGTTATGGTCGGGATTCGAACCAGCGACCCTTTTTACTGCTAGGTGAAAGTGCTAACCACTACACCTTTATTGTTGCTAGAGGGGGCCTTTTTTGTTACTGACTAAAGGGGATCTATTTTACTGCTTTTCTTGTTATCATGAACAAATTCCATACAAATTACTTATCACCACAAAAATGATGCTTGGTTCTGTATTCTCTAAAGGGGCAGTACTGGAAGGTGGGTAGGGGGTGGAACTAAGGAATGGTGCTCAGAGGTGGAGAAAAGGGGCAACTCAAAAAGGGGGGAGTTCCTGCACCTATTCTCTGAGAAATAAAAGGTAGGGGTGTGTGTGTGTGTGTATATATTATATATATATATATATATATATATATATATACACACACACATACACACACACACATACATGCATACATACATACATACACACACACACACACACACACACACACACACATATAAATTATATATATATAAACTATATATTCATGAGAATATCAGATCACAGATCCATTTCGGGTGGTTCTGACCAACCTGCACTGCCAGTGAAGAAGACGTTTTTCCCGCTGAGGACGGTGCTGAGAACCAGAGACTGTTCAGTGGAGAGGTTCATCCGTTGCGGCATGCTGAGCGTGGGCTTCTTGCTGGGACGCAGCTCTGAGATCTGAAAATGTTGGTTTACAGTCACATATACACATATGCGTTTTAAAGGAAACATAAAAACACTTTTAGCCACTTGCCCTCGGGAAGATTTACCCCCCCTTCATGACCAGGCCATTTTTTATTTTATTTTTGCAAAACGGCACTGCGTTTTAACTGATAGTTGCACGGTCATGTGACACTGTACATAAATGAAATTTATATAATTTTTCTCCCCCCACAAATAGAGATTTCTTTGGGTGTTATTTGATCACCTCTGCGGTTTTTATTTTTTGTTAAAAAAATAAATAAAAATAAATAAAATTTTGAAAAACAAAAACGTTTTTCATATTTTGTTATAGAATTTTGCAAACAGGTAATTTTTCTCCTTCACTGATTGGCAATGATGAAGTGGCACTGATGGGGCTGCACTGGTGGGCACTGATCAGCAGCACTAGAGAGCACTAAGGGAACCGATGTCTCTCTAACAGAAGCCATTTAATGGCTTTCTCCTTTCCTTCACGCTGACAGCTGATCGCGTAGTAAAGGGCCACTGTGATTGGCCCTTTACCCTGCGCTGTGATCAGCCGAGTCCCAAGGACTCTGCAAATATAGCGCCCCGATGGCGGTGCGAGAACGGGAGGACTTCCGTGTACCCCCTTCTGCCAATTTAGGCCCGCGCTGTAGCTGTCTTTTGGCTAAAGCGTGGGCGCAAAGTGGTTAAATAAAATAAGATCAATATTTTTTAACTTTCTGCTAAAAAAACATATCCAATAAAATAAAGTCTTCATTAATTTAGGCCGATACGTATTCTGCTACATATTTTGGGTAATAAAAATCCCAATAAGTGCATATTGATTGGTTTACACGAACGTCATAGCGTCTACAAAACTAGGGGACATGTACACTGGAATTTTTATTTATTTATTTTTCTTTTATACTAGTAATGGCGGCGATCAGCGACTTATAGCGGGACTACAATATAGCGGCAGGCAGTTTAACACTAACTGACACATTTGCTGGCGGCCATCCATTGACAGACACCCGCTGGATTGGCTGCGACAGATCACAGCCAGCGTGTGCCCCCCTACCCGGAAGTGCTGGACCGTGTACTAGGCATGTGATCCAGCACAGAAGAGCCACTCTGCTGCTGTACGTGAGGCGGGTGGCAAGGGGTTAAACCATATACCGGTACATCTCAAGTAAACTGCAGAGTTATTCAGGTTCCTCTCTTGTACATGTAAATGCTGCAGCAAGTCAGATAGACTCCACCTCATTTCCTGGCTGAAGAACCTCCAGAACCCTTTCGCCTTTTCCGCCCCAGCCTGTGTGTCCCTGGCCCACCCTTTTCATTCATCGTAATGAAAAATTGAAATTGAAGCGCCACACCACTGCTAAGAAGTGCAGATACATTTTTATTGCATGAAAAAGTCAGAGGTACAACCCAAAAAGTATCCAATACGTTTCAAGGGTCAAAGAGCGCCCCCTTCATCAGGGCTTGATTGAAAATACAGTAAAACCTTGGTTTGAGTGTAACTTGGTTTGAGAGCGTTTTGCAAGACAAGAATTTTTTTTAAAATAAATTTTGACTTGATATACAAGCGATGTCTTGATATACGAGTAGTGTCATGTCACAACTGAGTATAAAAGAGAAGAGAGGCGCCTCCAAGTGTAGCAATATGGTTACATTTAATGAAGGTACAACATTTAGCAACTCACATGGTTGATGATTAAAAACGACACATCCAAGTATGCAGACATCCGGGGGAAAGATGTCCACATAGCCCATTCTCCACACCGCCTCTGACGTCGTCCCTTCCACGCTGCTCTCCACGAGCGGTTCAAGCCTCGCTTTCAGGTCGCTCTACTGCAGGGTAGTCTTCCCGGTCACGATTGCAGACTGACAGCGGTGAGAGCCGGCGGTGTGGAGGATGATCTATGTGGACAGCTTTACCCCGGATGCCTGCATACCTAGATGTGCCTATTTTAATCATCAACCATTTGAGTTGCTAAATGTTGTACCTTCATTAAATGTAACCATATTGCTACACTTAGAGGCGCCCCTCTTCTCTTTTATACTCTGGAGCTCCTGCTGGATTTTGCTTCTATCAACCTTGTGGATGGACATTTTATGGTTACACAACCTGGTCACATTGCTATAATCTTTTTATATGGACTATAAACTGAAGGACCTATGAACAAATGGTTGTGGAACAAATCATTTGAGTTTCCATCATTTCTTATGGGGAAATTTGCTTTGATATACAAGTGCTTTAGATTACAAGAATGTTTCCGGAAGGAATTATGCTCGCAATCCAAGGTTTTACTGCAACGTTAAACCAGAAGTGAACTGGACCTACAATGATATTCTTCTCATCAGCTCAGATCAGCTTCAGGTGAGGACATCGCGGCGCCCGGGACAGGTAAGTGTCCGTATTTTAAAAGTCAGCAGCTGCAGTATTTGTAGCTGCCAACTTTTAATTTTTTATTCCCCGCCCCCCAAGCGTAATTCTGCTTTAAGGCTGGGTTCACACATATGCGATGCAGGAACCTGCGCGATTCAAGCATCTCTCCTGCAGGCACAGGCCTTGTCAGCAGCTTGTTTGGCCAAACTCTTGGACCCCTGAAATACTTTCTTGGGTTGGACCCCTGACTTTTAATGGAATAAAGTTGTATGTGGACCTCTAAGCATTGGTGTGAAGCTTCAATTTCAATCCTTGTTACATTACATCACAACCCATGGAGACTGTGGAGATCCTCTGGGGTGTAGAGGGGAAACGGATCATTTACACCAACCTTAATACAGTGCAACCTTGGATTACGAGCATAATCCATTCCAGGAGAATGCTCGTAATTCAAAGCACGAAACGAAAAGCTGAGTTAGGCTTACCGGTAACTCCTTTTCCGAGAGTCTTCCAGGAAAGCCCATGAGACCTAGGGCTCCTCCTACCAGGACAGGAAACACGTTCCCCCCACCAGATAAAAAGGGTGGTCCTCCAGGCCCCATATCAGTCTTCTCGAGAACCATAGGACAACCCTGAAAAACCCATGCATAACATACATAACTTCCAGACAACACCGGGTGGGAATCCGGCTGTCCTGGAAGACTCTCAGAAAAGGAGTTACCGGTAAGCCTAACTCAGCTTTTCTCTCAAGTGTCTTCCAGGACAGCCCATGAGACGATGAGCCAGAACTTACCAGTCTAGGGTGGGACAACTGCCTGAAGGACCTTTCGACCAAACGCCTGCTCCTGCGCAGATAGGAGATCCAGGCGATAATGTTTCATGAAGGTCGAAAAACTGGACCATGTGGCAGCTTTGCAAATTTGTTCCGGTGAGGCACCAGCCCTCTCAGCCGAAGACGTAGACAAAGCTCTTGTTGAATGCGCAGTGACAAAAGGTGGAGGAACTGCTCTAATTTTGTAAGCTTCAGAGATGGCTTGCTTTATCCATCTAGCCAATGTGGCTTTTGATGCACTCTTACCTCTGTGCGTACCTGAAAAAAGGACAAACAAGGCGTCTGTTTTCCTAAAGGTCTTAGTGACCTCAAGATAGACGAGGAGAATCCTTCTCACATCTAAAAAACTAAACTTCCTTTCTTGGTCGCCCTGTGGTGAACTACAAAAGGTTGGCAGTACAATGTCCTGAGATCTGTGGAATGTACTGGCCACTTTAGGCAAAAAAACGGGATCCGTTTTCAACACAACCCGATCCTCAAAAATCGTGAGGAACGGCTCCCTCACCGATAAGGCCTGTAACTCGCTTACTCTATGAGCTGAGGTAATTGCTACCAAAAAATTGACAGTTACTTACCGTTAACTGCTTTTTTAGGGTATCTTCCAGGACGGCACACCTGAGAGATGACTGGTCCACCTGACAGGAAACACAATCAACACATGAGGTTAAAAGGCCCCTCCCTTCCCCTGCACCTCAGTTCTACCAAAGTAATAGGTTATCCGGGTGCCAGAGGGAAACTCTACCCGTAGTACTTACATCAAACCAGGGGTGGGAAGTAGGCCTGCCGTCCTGGAAGATATCCTAGAAAAACAGTTAACGGTAAGTAACTGTCAATTTTCTCTAGTCATCTTCCAGGACGGCACACCTGAGAGGATGGACAAGAAGTTCAAGGCCTACCTTAGGGTGGGACCACCGCTTGTAAGACCTTCCTTCCAAACGTCAGATCCTGAGGCGATAGTAGTTCCACTCTATAGTGCTTTAAGAAGGTTTCCTGCTTCGCCCATGTGGCTGCTCGGCAGCTCTGTTCTATTGAGGCCCCTGCTTTTTCTGCCCAAGAGGCCGCCAAAGATCTTGTTGAATGAGCTTTAATGTTACCTGGTACTGGGGAACCTGACTGCTCATAAGCCATACCTATGGTCTGCCTAATCCACCTAGCCACTGTAGATTTAAAAGCCTGCCCTCCCTTCCTAGGGCCGCTAAATAAAACTAAAAGGTGAGTCGACTTCCTGAAGTCCTTCACTCTGTCCAAGTATGTCAGCAAACATCTCCTGACAGCCAAAAACTGTAATTTTTCCTCTCCTTTGTTCTTTGGGTTTTCACAAAAGGAAGGCAAAATGATCTCCTGCGACCTATGAAACTGTGATGCGACTTTGGGAAGAAAAAGTGGGTCTTGCTTTAGCACCACTCTATCTTCCAGAATCAACAGAAAAGGCTCTTTACTTGACAAGGCCTGCAGGTCACTTACTCTTCTGGCTGTTGTGATGGCCAGTAAAAAGGCTAACTTAAGCGTCAAAAATTTAATGGAGATCTCCTGAGCTGGTTCGAAAGGCGCTTTCGTCAACGCCTCCAAGACCAATGTTAGATTCCAAGGGGGGAATCTTTTAACCTTTATGGGGGTTAACCTCTCCCTAGCTACTAGGAACCTCCTAATCAGAGGCTCTAACGTGAGCCTCTGGTCCAAAAATACGGATAGAGCAGCTATCTGTACCTTCAGGGTATTTGTGGCAATTCCTTTGTCCACCCCTGCCTGTAAAAATTCTAGTATCACTGGTACCGAAGGACTAGACACTTCTCTATCTTGACACCAGTGAGAAAAAGTATTCCAAACCTTTGAATATATCCTCCTAGTGACTGGTTTTTGACTACCTAGGAGGGTCTCAATCACTTTATCGGAGCATCCTTTGCCTCTGAGAATCTCCCTCTCAAGAGCCATGCCGTCAACCTGAAGAATCCTGGGTTGGGGTGGACAACTGGCCCCTGCAGAAGAAGATCCTGCCTGGTTGGGAGGGGAAAAGGAGGGGCCACCGACCATTTCTTCAGAGTAGCAAACCAAGTCCTCTTGGGCCACCAAGGGGCTATCAGAATCAGCTTGCACTCCGAGTTGGCCAGCCTCTGTAGAACCCGAGGAATCAAAGCTAGTGGAGGGAAAGCATATGCTAGGTGACAGTCCCAATTCTGAGCTAGAGCATCTATTCCCTCTGAACCTCCCTCTCTGGTGAGAGAGAAAAAACGCTCCACCTTTCTGTTCCCTCTGTGGGCGAAAAGGTCTATCTCCGGAACCCCGAACTCTTGACTTATCTGGAGGAATACTCTCTGGTTTAGTTCCCATTCCCCTTGGTGAATGGGCTGTCGGCTCAGGAAATCCGCTACCACATTGGTGGTCCCTCTTATGTGGACCGCCGATATGGATTGAAGGACCCCTTCTGCCCAACTCAGAATCTCCAGGGCTAGACTTAGTAGCCTTCTGGATCTTGTACCCCCTTGTCAGTTTAGATAGGAAACTGCTGTCACATTGTCCGAGAGGACTTGGACGTCTAGTCCCTGAACTCTGCTTTCGAAGGCCTTCAGAGCCTGACCCACCGCAAGCTCCCTGTAATTGGAGGAGGCCCTTGCTTGGATCTGGTTCCAGGATCCCTGCGCTTGGAGGTCCCCCAAGTGAGCACCCCAACCCCAGGCGCTTGCATCTGCGGTAATTTTTATAGGGTTCCACTGGGTCCAGAGACGACCCAACGTGAGTCTGTCCTGACCCAGCCACCAATCTAGGGAGGCCCTTACCCTTGCTGGAATGGCCACCTTCCCATCCAGAGACTCTGTCTTCTTGTCCCAGGAGGACAGAAGGAAAAACTGTAGCTCCCTGGAATGGAGCTGAGCCCAGGGAACGGCCGGAATACAGGCAGTCATTAGGCCAAGGACCCTCATGACCTGTCTGCGAGAGCAGTCCCTGGGTTCCAATAGAGAGGAAACTGCTGATATTACCTTTAACCTTTTTTCCTCTGGGAGAAAAAGCTTCTGAGCCCCTGCGTCCACAGAGTATCCTAGGAAAGTTTTTATCTGGGATGGCACTAGGGACGATTTTTCCCTGTTTACTATCCAACCCAAGTTCTCCAAGGTGCAGATCACCGTCTTTACGTCTGCTGTCACTTGCTCTAAAGACTGTCCATAGATCAGGAGGTCGTCTAAATAGGGTATCAGAGATACCCCCTGTAAATGCAGGTAAGCTACAACCTCTGCCAATATCTTTGTGAACACTCTTGGGCTTGCAGCTAAGCCAAAGGGAAGTGCTCGGTATTGCCAGTGTTGTATACCCTTGCTTGTCAGGACTGCAAACCTCAGCAGGGATTGGTGTTCCGGGGCAATAGCCACGTGGAGATACGCATCCCTCAGATCCACTGTGGCCATAAAGGCATCCTTCAATAGATGTTTTCTCACAGTATAAATGCTTTCCATCCGAAAGCTCTTGTGTATCAGAAACCTGTTCAGCTTCCTGAGATTTAATATCAGGCGAAATTTTCCTGACGGCTTCTGGACCACAAACACGTGGGAGTAAAATCCCTGGTAGAGCTCTTCGGGTGGAACGGGAACGATAACCTCCTGGTCCGCCAATCCCTGCAAATTGTCCATGAACCCTGCTGCTCTCAAAGGTTCTTTGGGGAGATGGGTCAGAGTAAAATTTTGAGGGGGAAGGAGAGGAAAGTTCCAGACGATATCCTGTCAGGATATAGGGGCTTTCGGAGATCCTTCGCCATTGAGGGACAAATCGAGAAAGTCTCCCCCCTACCCTGACGCTGGCGTCACTTTGGCTGCCTGCTGGCGTCCTTGGGTCCGGAGAAGAGCAGGCCACCCTTCTGTCCGCCCTTTCCCTTCCCCCATCTTCTATTGGTGTCTTTCTTGGCCCTGATTAGGAGGGGCACGAAAAAACTTTTTGCCTTTTTCTCTCTTGGCCTTAACCGGGAACTTTTTCCCCTTCTCTGCAGATCGCGATAGGACCTGATCCAGACCAGGGCCAAAAACCTGGGAACCTTCAAAAGGTAACCCGCAGAGCCGTGATCTGGACATAGGTTCCCCCTGCCATGACTTAACCCAGACCGCTCTTCTTGCGGAGTTCAGGAGGGCCGCTGACTTGGCTGAGGTTCTGACCACCTCCACTGTCGCATCAGCCAAATATGCTACTGCTTTGTTAATTATTTCTAGAGAGTCCATAACCTCTTCGGAATTGTCCCCTCTAGAAACATGGCCAGAGAGCCTACCTAGCCAGGCATTCACATTCCTGGCTACGCAGGCAGATGCTAGTGCAGGAGCCATGGCTGCCGCATTGGCATCCCATGCTCTGCGCAGAAGCGTTTCAGCCTTCCTATCCATTTGGTCCTTAATGCTACCCGAGTCCTCAAAGGACAAATCGGATTTCTTAGAGACCTGAGAAAGGGCTGCATCTAATTTGGGGGTCTTGAAAAACTTCTCTTCTTCTTCCTCCCCAAAAGGGAACCTTCTCTTCCAGGTTTTTAGCTTAAGGACCTTCCTTTCCGGGTCCTTCCACTCTCTCAGAATTACCTCCTTAAGGGTTTGGTGTACTGGGAATACTCTGGACTGAGGTTTTCCTAAGCCCTTATACAACTTATCCCGGGCTGTTGTCTGTACTGGAGGTTCTGGGATATCTTCAGAGGCATAAATTGCCTTAAGCAACTGTCCCATGTCCTCCACGGGAAAGAGATGCCTAAGTTTAGGACTGTCACTGTCCTGGCTTTCAGGGTCTGAACCTTCCCCCTCCTTTAATGAGTCCTCTTCTGACTCCTCTGGGTCCTCAAGCTCATCTACTCCTGAAGTAATGGAAGAGGGAGGCCCATGTGGGGTTCTCTGACCTCTGTCAGATGTGTCCCCCTGAGATGAAGTACCTTCTCTAGAGGACAGAACCTCTCTGCCACTAGTGCTATGGTCTTCCTTAGATGCAATAACTGTCTTAAGGGATTGTAACGTAGTCAGCATCTCTGCCTGTACTGTAAGGAAGTCCCTCAACACCTGTGAGGTTTCCTTACCCGACAATTTATGTATGCACCTGTAACAAAAAGGCTTTGCGTGATCAAGTAGGAGCTTTTCGTTGCAATTCCCACACCTTTTTGTTCTAGGGGGAGGGGTACTTTTGCTTTTAACCTTGTGGGCCCCTTGAGCAGATCCACTGGGTTCTAAGGAGACAAAAAGCTAAGACAGCACTAGTTTTTTAGCAAGCTGTACTTTCTCCTGCCCCCCCCCCCCCCAAGGGGTGTGGGTAAGACCTCCCTTAACCAACCCCTTGTGAATAATAGAGGAAAGACTCACCACTCGTGGTCCCCTCCTGGGATGCAGCCACTGCTGTGTCCTCCTCTCGCTCCATTCCTGGTCTCAGCTGGTTCCTACTTCCTAGGAGCTCTGCTGTGAGACTCCAGGCGGTGAGAGGGGCCTGTGGGACCTCCGCCTGGCTCCACCAGATTTTTATGGCCAGGACGCCGATCGGCGCCATTTTGCTGGAGTCCCGCCGCCAGAGGTAGTCCCATTTTGGCCTCTAGTGTCCGGATCCGCCATTTTGGCGTGGACCGGAAACCGGAAGTGATGTCGCCCGGAACCGGAAGAGGCGCCATCTTGCTCCACCCGACGAATGCTCACTCCTGCCTAGGAGTATTTCCAGCATTCCCTATGGAGCTGCACTGTCAGGAAAATGACAGCCTTCCTCCTCCAGCGGCCTGGACTCCTGCAGACCCTCCGGTTCCTTCATCCCCCAAGTACCCTAGACTGGGTGGAAGGTAGGTGGGGAGGCATGTACCCACAAGAGATCCGGGAAACGCCCCTGTGCCCGGGAGGCTCTTTACCGGGGAATACCACCAGTCATTGGGAACCCCCCCTGAGAAGGGACTGATCCCTGGCTGGACCCGCAACCCTCCCGGCCTTGGCGTCCAGCTCTCAGGGGGGAGACCATCCGCTACCGACTTCAGGTCTGACAAAAATAACAAACATTTCGCTGCCGGGAAAAACAATCAAGAACTGAGGTGCAGGGGAAGGGAGGGGCCTTTTAACCTCATGTGTTGATTGTGTTTCCTGTCAGGTGGACCAGTCATCTCTCAGGTGTGCCGTCCTGGAAGATGACTAGAGAAATTTTTTTTTAAAGTAAGTAATTTAACAGAAATATCCTCTAGGGGCTCAAAAAGGAAATTCTACCAAAGTTTGAAGCACCAGGAACAGTTTCCAAGTTGGACAACTTCTCACCACTACTGGCCTGGCCCTAGAAATGGATTTGAAAAATCTAGCTATAGTGGGATTTTCCCAGGAGAGAAAACTGGAGGAAAACACTGATAGCTGCCGCTTGTACCTTTAAAAGGTACTAACTGAAATACCTTTGTCGACACCCTCTTGAAAAAATTCCAAAATAGAAGGAACATCATGAGTTAATCTTTGATTTTCAGATAACCATGAATTAAACTTTTTCCAAACCTTGGAATATATGGCTCTAGTGACTGGTTTCCTGCAATTGACCAGGTTCTTGACTACTTTGTCAGAGAACCCCTGGGCCCTTAGTATCTTCTCTTCAAATACCAAGCCATCAAGTTTAAGGAAACCACCTGTGGGTGCGACACTGGACCCTGCGATAGCAAGTCCTCTCTCTTCGGAAGCCTCAGCAGAGGCTTCGAGACCAGAGTCTGCAACAGGGAAAACTATGGCCTCTTGGGCCAGAAAGGGGCGATCAGAATAAGGTCTGTTTCTTCTAGGAGAAACTTCCGGAATAAGTCTGATAGGCGGGAAGGCGCAACAGAGGCTGAATGTCCATGGATTCGCCAGAAGATCGACCCCCAATGATTGATCTGCTAGGTTCAGAGAAAAGAACTCCTCTGTCTTGCGGTTGTCCTGGTTTGCGAACAGATCCGCTTCGGGACAACCCTGTAGCGACTGAGATAGTCTGCCAAGCAGTTTTGCGTCCCCTTCAGGTGCACTGCCGTAATTGAGGCTAGATTCCCTTCTGCCCATGATAAAATCTCCTGGGCAATTGACTGAAGAATCCGACTCCTCGTACCTCCCCGTTTGTTGAGGTACGCAACCGTTGCGATGTTGTCGGATAGAATCTGGAGATTGTGACCCCTGATCTCCGTCTGAAAAACTAGCAAGGCTCTCTGAACTGCTAGCAGCTCTCTCTGGTTCGATGAAGCTCTTGCTTCCCTCAAGGACCATTCTCCCTGTGCGACTTTGTTGCCGAGGTGGGCTCCCCATCCCCAGGAACTCGCATCTGTAGTGATCCTCTGGGATATAGGAATGGACCAAGGTAGACCTCGTTAGATGAAGGTTTGTCCTCCACCACCACAAGCTTCTTTTTACTCTGGTAGGTAATAAAACCCTTGACTCCAGAGACCTTGCGTCCCCGTCCCAATTTCTCAAAAGAAACCTCTAATGGTCTTTGATGGAATCTTGCCCACGGTACTGCAGGAAAGCATGAGGTCATCCGACTTACTGCTCTTGCCACCTCTCTCAGCAAGACTGATTGATTGGTCTGCAAAGCTGAGACTGTTTGCACCATCTTTGAGACCTTCTCTTGTGGGAGAAAAACGTTTTGGTCTACTGAGCAAAAGTCGTATCCCAAATAAGTCACCTTCTGGGCCGGAATCAAGGAAGACTTCTCTCTGTTTATCAACCAACCCAGGGATTGAAGGAAGTCCTGTACAGTCTGGAGATCCGCTGATAACTTTTGGTAAGACTCCGCCACCACTAGGAGGTCGTCCAGGTAGGGGATAATAGTCATCGCCCTTAACCTTAGAGGAGCCAGCGCCTCCCCCAAAACTTTTGTGAAAATGCGTGGGGATGAGAACAGACCGAAGGGGAGGGCTTGAAATTGGAAGTGCCGAATCTCTGTTCCCATTTTGACTGCTATTCTCAAGAATTTTTGGAAGGCTGGATGGATAGGGATGTGAAGATAAGCATCCCTTAAATCCAGAGTGGCCATGAAGCAGTTTGGGTAAAGCAGGTTCTTGATTGTGAACACTGTCTCCATACGGAAGTGCTTGTACCTGATCGATCAGTTTAGAGACCGAAGGTTCAGAATAAGCCGATACTTCCCTGATGGCTTTCTGATAACAAAAATATGGGAGTAAAACCCCTTGTTCTGTTCTGAGCGGGGAACAGGGATCAAGACTTTCTGATCTAGCAAGTCTCCAATTTGGAGACCCAGAGCCCTCGCTTTTTCCCCGATCTCGGGGAAGGGAGGTGACCAATAGTTGCTCTGGTGGTTGGCAAGCAAATTCCAGCCTGTACCCCTTGGCCACTAGATCCAGAATAAATGGACTCGAGGTGGCTGCTGCCCACTGTGGGAGAAAGGCCCTCAATCTTCCTCCCACTGGGAGACGAGCGTCACTGTGGCTTGGCGGGTTATTGAGGAGGGTTAAACAAGACGCCCCCTCTACCTCTGCCTTTGTGTCCTCCGGTCCAATGCTTCCTGGGCCCATTGTCCTCTCTAGGACCTTGCTGCCTACCTTGGCCACGAAAAAAATAATTCTGGCTGTCGGCTTTTTCTTGTTTTCTGGAAAGGCCTTCTTCTTGTCGGCCGTACGTTCCAGTGCCTCCTGCAGACCTGGGCCAAAAAGATGATCCCCTATTAAGGGAAGCCCACAAAGGCGCAACTTAGAGGCTGCATCACCTGACCAGGTTTTAAGCCACAAGCTTCTTCTGGCCGAATTCACTAAGGCCGAAGTGCTGGCTGACATTCTTACCGACTCTGCGGAAGAATCAGCTAGATACCCTACGGCCCGAAAAAGGAGAGGGAAAGATTTTAGAATCTGCTCTCTAGAGGTACCTGCCAACAAATGGGATTGTATCTGTGTTAGCCATATTTCCAAATTCCTGGCTACACAGGTGGAGGCCAGAGCTGGTTTAAGATTCCCCACAGCTGAATCCCATGCTCTGTGAAGGAGGATATCTCCTTTCTGGTCCATCGGGTCCTTAAGCGTGCCCATATCGTCAAATGCCAGGTCCGAGTTCTTTGAAACTTTTGAAAGAGGTGCGTCCAACTTCGGATTTTTATTCCACGGCTGCGCTGCAACCTCATCAAATGGAAACCTTCTTTTTAGGCTACCAGAACAGAAAGGCTTTCTCTCTGGATTTTCCCACTCCAGCTTGATAGTATCAAGGAGGGAACTATGCACTGGAAAGACTTTAGATTTCTTTCTGTGCAGACCTTTGTACATAAGGTCATGTTTGGACAATTGTACCTCCTCCTCTTCCATTTCAAGAGTTGTGTAGATAGCCTTTAATAAGTCATCTACATCCTCCAGAGATAACTTATATCTCGAGCCCCTAGAGCAGGGGGTCTCCAAACTACGGCCCGAGGGCCAGATGTGGCCCTTTGCTAGCCTTTATCCGGCCCTTGGGGCACTATTCCTCCAACTTGACACCAACAATGGGGCACTATATCTTCCACCGATACCAATAATGGGATACTATTTCTTCTACTAATAGGGGAAATACTCCTCCTATTGACCACCAACCCTGAGGCCATATTTATTCTCACTGATGCTGGGCCCGTGACATTTTCTGCCCCTGCTGGCAACAATCCGGCTTTGCTAAAGTTTGAAGGACACTAAAGTGGCCCATTGTTTGCAAAGTTTGGAGACCCCTGCCCTAGAGGATTCTCTATCCCTGGGCCCTGTCTCTGACCCTGATTCTTCTGGAGAAGAACGGGCAGATCTGGCTTCAGTCTCAGAGTCCTCACTCTCCACTGAGGGGCGCTACTGACTGAAGCCTTTCTACTAAGGGACTGACCCTCTGCGGGAGCCTGAAATCTGTCAATTAGATTTTTAAAAGAGCTGAATGTAGATACAAGCTCATCTCTAACGGACGTCAGCATCTTCTGACAGGAGGCTGCTGGGTCATCCTTTACTAGGCTCTCTATACAGGTGCGGCAAACTGCTTTGCTCCACGAGGAGCTCAGTTTGTTTCTGCAAACCGCACATTTTCTCTTAGGTGGCTGCGCTTGGGCCTTGTCCTGGGTCTTGGTCTGCAAGACAAAACAAAATGACCCAAAATAAACATCTAAACCACCAAACACTCCATAACACCACGTGCAGGAGGGAGAAAAATGTGTCCCCTAACACCAAAATCCTATGATTGGGGGGGGGGGTAAAAACACTCACCAGGGTAGCAAGAGAGTGACAAGACAAACACTCCAGGCTTACCTGAGAGGTGCTGGTGTTGGAAACCGCATCCGCTGCCTGTGCAGGTACTGCAGCAGAATCCATCTGTCCCACAGCCTGTGCTGCTACTACCAAAAAAAACACCAGCAGGCCAGCGTCCCCTGTTCGCGCCATTTGAGACAGGAACCAGCGTCTCCGGCGCCCGATGATGACGTCGTATGACCCGGAAGTGACCCTCGCCGGATACTTCCTGTGGGCCAGTTTGGAGTGCAGAAGCTCTGCCCCCTCAAGCGCCGCGGCTTCCTCTTTCCCCTGCACAGACCAGCCACGCTGTCGGCGGGGAAAGGATGCCACTATGCTGCTTTATGCAGCGTGCGCTCTGGGGCCCGATATAACCGCGGTCCTGGCCCTCCCCAGGCACAGAGGACAGCAGATACAACCAGCTTCCCCAGCAGAGACACTGCTTTTGGCGAGGAGGAGGTTAGTACACAAAAAGTACCCCACCATCATTTTAGAGCCCCTGCTCATGAGACCTAGGGTACCAGGTTCCAGCAAACATGTTACCCCCCGTCCGGAGGAAACACGAATACTGATATGGGGCCTGGAGGACCGCCCTTTTATCTGGTGGGGGTAACGCGTTTCCTGTCCTGGTAGGAGGAGCCCTAGGTCTCATGGGCTGTCCTGGAAGACGCTTGAGAGAAAATAATTTGTTCCACATTGACTTCTATGGCATGCAATACCGCATGTGGCCAGAGGTGGGGGCGCTGGAGAGCCTCGGAAAGGCTTGGGGACAGCTCGGCTGAACTCGGAAAACCATGGAAAAGCTCGGAAACTGAGTATTTCCAAGTTTTTCCGAACAGCTCCGGTGCTCCCGCACCTCAGGCCAAATGCGGTACTGCACACTCCATTAGCTTGAATCCTGCTCGTTTGCGAGACACTCACAAACCGAGTCAGGATTAAAAAAAAAAAAGTGCTCGTATTGCGAAACGCTTTTTAACCGCGTTACTCGCAATCCGAGGTTTCACTGTACCAGCAAAATAAACCTACAGGTCCAGCACTATCTTTCCACAAACTTTCCTCATTGGACACTCACCAGACTGTTCTCAGAAGACTCCGTCCTTGCCCGTTTTTGTGGACATCCATTGGCTACATTGGGCCCTCGGTTGCTCAGCCCCTTCCCCTTTATGGGGGTCTCTGTATTGGCTTTGGCCCGCATCTCATTGGCTTTCTCCACGTCTTTTTTCTGCACGGGGCTGATGGTCTCAAACGCGCGGGGGAGCCCGGCCAACAGCCGCATTCGGTCATTCACCGGCTTCTCCTTCTTCCCGGCTTCGTGTTTGATCATCAGCGTCCTCATGAAGTGCTTCAGCTTGTCGGAGGGGCAGTTGGAGATCAGCAGCTGGACGTTGTCTGGTTGGAGGACGATGGAGCTCTTCCCATCTCGGATGAAGCGGGTGAAGAGTTGGATCTGTTTGAGGGCGAAGTTTTGGGGGAGTTTCCCATCGCTCACCTGCAGGCACAGCTCCCGGAACTCGTTACGGCCCAGAGAGGTCAGCGCGTTGCGGATGACTTTCCTCTTGAGCGTCTGGCCGGACGCATTGAGATATTCTATGGCGACGCTGCTCTGGATCTCTGTGGATAAATGGTCGGCCAGGTTCATCTTCGTCCTAAAACAGGAAAAGAAAAAAAAAGAAAAGAAAAAAATCAAAGTAAAAGTACCATTTGTGATGTCCATCTCAGGTCTATCTTCCTGGAGTCACGGGGCAGCCAATCCTTGAATGGGAACTTTGGTTGGAATTAGGCCACATTGTATATCTGTGATGGGGAGACTAGATAGAACCCCTTATTAGGACCTGCCTGGTATCAGAGCTTTTCTTATATAGAATTCCTAAAAGGCCCCCCTTTAGCTATTAAAGAGAAACTATAGTAGCGCCCCCCCAATGATAAAATATTATTCATTTTAAAATATTGTTATAGGTTATACTTTTAAAATAAAATAAAAAATGTATAATATTTTTTCTTATTAGAATATTAACAGAATATTGAAAAAATAAATAAAAAACATTGTAATAAAGAAAAAAAAAAAAGAGGAAGGAAGGAAGGAAGGAAGGAAGGGATTGCTGCACAAGAAGTTATTTAAAAGCGGAGTTCCACCCAGAAATGAAACGTCCACTGATCTGGTTCCTCCCCCCCCTCCGGTGTCACATTTGACACCTTTCGGGGGGGGGGGGGGGGAGCAGATACCTGTGTAATCCAGGTATTTGCTCCCACTTCCAGTGAAAGATCTCTGCATTATCCACGGATATCTACGCCATGTCCGCCCCCCCCCCTTCGCTGTCTTCTGGGAGACACACAGGTCCCAGAAGACAGCAGGGACCAGTCAGAACACGCAGCACGACTGATGCAAGGACGGACTCTGCTGGGGGCACCTGATGGCATCTGGTGGCAGGCGACACGCTTAGGGCTCCCACTGATTCAGCATTATGGTGAGTTGAATGATTTCATTTTATATTACAAAGGAAATAAAATAAATAATGCGCTTCAATCAATCATTCTGACACCATAACAACCATGGTCCCGGGATGATTGAAACGCTAACACCAGGTGTTTGGAGTATCTTTATCTGCTGATAGTTAAACTATGGAATACACATATTGCTATTGTGGTGTAGGATCTAGGCCTGCTGTCTGTCTCTCCCCCTCAGCCACGCCCACTATTCCGTGTAAACTACACCCATTGTCCGCCACAGCACGCAACGCCTTTTTATTTTTTTCTATGCCACGCCCACAAACGCATACCCCGCCCCCTAATTATAATAAGATTTTGCCTACAGCCAAAAAAGTGTCCTTATGATTTTTTTTTTACAATGTTGGCAACTATGCAGATGGTCATTGGCAAACTTTGACGGGCCTGGACATGCACAGTCTTTAGCAGGGGGACCTTGCGTGCGCTGCAGGATTTGAATCCATGACGGCGTAGTGTGTTACTAATGGTTTTCTTTGAGACTGTGGTCCCAGCACTCTTCAGGCCATTGACCAGGTCCTGCCGTGTAGTTCTGGGCTGATCCCTCACCTTCCTCATGATCATTGATGCCCCACGAGGTGAGATCTTGCATGGAGCCCCAGACTGAGTGAGAGTGACCGCCATCTTGAACTTCTTCTATTTTCGAATAATTGCGCCAACAGTTGTTTCCTTCCCACCAAGCTGCTTGCCCATTGTCCTGTAGCCCATCCCAGCCTTGTGCAGGTCTACAATTTTATCCCCGATGTCCTTACACAGCTCTCTGGTCTTGGCCATTGTGGAGAGGTTGGAGTCTGATTGAGTGTGTGGACAGGTGTCTTTTATACAGGTAACGAGTTCAAACAGGTGCAGCTAATACAGGTAATGAGTGGAGAACAGGAGGGCGTCTTACAGAAAAAATAACAGGTCTGCGAGAGCCGGAATTCTTACTGGTTGGTAGGGGATCGAATACTTATGTCATGCAATAAAATGCTAATTAATTATTTAAAAATCATACAATGTGATTTTCTGGATTTTTGAAGAGTACCTATGATAAAAATTACAGACCTCTACATGCTTTGCAAGGCAGAAAACCAGCAAAATCGGCAGTGTATCAAATACTTGTTCTCCCCACTGTATATATAATCTCTCTATCTCAGCAAAAGGGTTGCTGGTTTGAATCCCAACCATGACACTACCTGCCTGGAGTTTGTATGTTCTCCCTGTGCTTGCGTGGGTTTCCTCCGGGTACTCTGGTTTCCTCAAACACTCCAAAGCAGTGGCGGTGCATCCATAGTGGGCGCAGGAGCACCACCCCCCCTCTCTCTCCTGCGCCCATCACTCATGTCAACAATACATAGGTTCCTGCAATGCATGAACCCATGTATTGTCGCCGGAGCTGCCCACTATTCAGATGGCTGGCCCCCTGGTGAGCGCCCGCCATTTGAATAACAGCGACTGCTTGGTTTTTGGAAGTGCCTATCAGAGCCAGCAGCTCTGATAGGCTTCCCAATTACAGCCTGTGGGCTCTAATCGGCTTCCAAATAGTTAACCAGGGGACGCACATGGTGTGCGTTCATTGGTTAACACTGACACGCGTCTCAGCCAATCAGGTTCACCGGGTCTGGTTACCGGTAACCTGATTGGCTAAAAGTGACATCGAGGGCGGGAGAAGACTTCGAAGGAGCGTGCTGACCCGAGGAAGGTAAGTGCCGGGCTGGGGACAAACTGACGGAATTTGGGGACAAAATGGCAGCATTTGGGGGGGGGGCTGGCTGTATTTGGGGAGAAACTGATGGCATTTAATGGGCACAGTGGTGGCAATTGATTTTTTCTCAATTTGTTTGCGCCCCCCCAAAAATTCTGAGCACCAGCCGCCACTGCTCCAAAGACATGCTGGTAGGTTAATTGGCTCCTATCTAAATTGTCCCTACTATGTGTATGTATGAATGAGAGTTGGGGACTTTAGATTGTAAGCTCCTCGAGGACAGAGACTGATGTGATTGTACAATGTAGCAGTGGCGGTGCGTCCATGAAGGGCGCACGGGTGCCGCCCCCTCTCTCCTGTCACCCCCATATGACCATTGGATAGATTCATGCATTGCACGAATCTATCCATGGCTGTCGCTGCCACCCCCTATTTAGGCGCACCCGGAACCCTTTTCGGGCACCGAGATTACGGCGGGGGTGTATTTTTGAAGCACCCGATTAGAGCCGTAGGCTCTAATAGGCTTCAAAATAAGTGAACTGCGAATCACGTTTTTGGGTCTGTTACCTGTCACCTGATTGGCTGAAATGACAGGCGCCCCTATTGGACGCCTATCAGGAGGAGAGGACAGGAGACGCAGGAAGGACCCCGCTCGCCGCCGTCACCCGCTGCCCCACAGAGACAGAGTAAGTGCTGGGCAAGACGGCGAGCAAGCGGGGGGGTCACACTGGCAGCGTTTGATGGGCACACTGGCTGCAATTGATGTTTTTTTTTTTTTTCTTTCAAGTTTTTTCAGTTTGGTTGCACGCCCCCCTCAAAAAAAAAAATAAAAAAAATTGAGCACCAAATATATACACACACACACGTTTTCAATCACAGCCCGATAAATCTACATTACTGAGCAACTACAAAGAAAAAAAATTATATATATATTTATTATTAGTAAAATAGAAAAAAATATATTAATTATAAAAAAAAATCGAGTTGAATTTCTGTGACTTCAGCATGTGTGTGAATAGAGATCTGCAGAGAGATCCCCTCCCCCATGTCTACCTGGGTGGGGAGAGTCTCTTCTCCTAGGATCACCCCCCCTCTCTATCGGTCCTTCCCCGGCACTCACCTCCTCCGCTCTCCCCTCCGGTGTGATCTCCGCTCCGGCTTCACCGCTGCCTCTCCATCCTACAAGTTCAAATTTGCCGGCGTGGCTCATCCGCCAATCAACGGAGAGACCTTTAAAAAATCAGCCAATCGGCAACCACCGAAATCACGCCCATAGGACCGTTGGCCGTCTGGGTTGTTTTGGTCACGTGATCGAACGTGTAGCCCCTCCGCCCTCCGCCATCTTAGATGAGGGCAAATCTCCTGTAAAGCCGCTGTTACCGGGAGTTCTGCAAAAATACTTCGTATCATTATACTCTTCTTACTAACTCATCAAATGCCGTCCCTCCGTGTTATTATACGGGGGGGGGGGGGTTAAAACATAAAGATTTGCTCATTTTTAGTAGCACGTCTTTATTCGACGAATTGTTCTTTTTCAATAGCAAACTTTATCAAACATGTTATCATTCATGTTCTTTTCAATAATGCTGGTATTGGTCACGTAGAAAAATCCCCCTCTAGTTGTAGCTGCCATGGTAACTGACTATTTATTGTTGCCATGGTGACCGCAAGCTTTAAAACAGGCACGTCTAAGGGCAGACCCTGCGGGATGACAATATTCTGTCAGGCACCTATGCAGGCGCACGGCGAGGGTCCTGGTTTGTGTGAATTTCTGTCAGACACCTGCATGGGCACACGATGAGGGCCTTAGGTAAGCGAGATTTCTTGTCAGGCACCTACAGGGGCACGCGGCGGGGGTCCTGACAGTCTCCATGGTAACGGGACGCGCTAGATCTCCGTGAGGAAGAAGATGGCGGCGGCTGCAGCGGCGGGAGGCCGGGAGAGAGCGGTGCGGGATGAGGTGACCCTGAACGCCATTCACCGGGAGACCATCCGGAAGGAGAACCGCTGCCAGAGGCTGGTCACCGAATTCACCATCAACCCCTTCCATCAGGGTAAGCCTGTAACCATGGCAACCGGAGACCCTGGCAACCGGAGACCCTGGACAACAGAGGGGGAGGGGCATTGTGTTCAGTGCTGTCTCTGCCGGTGACAACCCCTCCCCCATTACTTGTCCCGGTGTCACCAGAGTGTTTTTTTTATTTTCATAAAATGTATTATATATATATATAGCACACAGATCCTTTACCCTGCTTACCTCCACAAGCAGAATGGGACACACCATTGCTTGCATAGAAACTTAAAGCGGAGCTCCACCGGAAAATATTTTTTTAAAGCCAGCAGCTACAGCTACAGCAGCTGCTGGCTTTTAATATTTGGACACTTACCTGTCCTGGAGTCCAGCGACGTCCGCAGCAGAGGATGAGCAATCGCTCGTCACTCTGCTGCTCCCTCCGCCATCCTCGCTGAGGGAACCAGGAAGTGAAGCCCTGCGGCTTCATGCCCGGTTCCCTACGGCGCATGCGCGAGTCGCGCTGCGCCGTTCTGATTGGTGCTCCTGTGTTCTGGGAGCCGAGTGTCTCCCAGAACACTACGGGAAGTCTGGGGGAAGTGACGTCACTCCCGCAGATTCCCGAAGAGAGGACTCCCGGATGTGGGTGAAAATACCTGTCTTAGACAGGTATCTTCACCCCCCCCCCCCCCTGAAAGGTGTCAATTGTGACACCGGAGGGGGGGAGGGTTCCAAATAGCAAAAGTTGCTATTTAGGGTGGAGCTCCACTTTAATACGAAAGTTAGAGAGAGAGAATTTTAACAGGGAGGCAGGTTCAGGCACGCGGCACTTAACAACCACTTATCTCCACTCAGTCCTGAGTGGGTTTTGCTCACCCGGATAGTCCCCTTTCACGGTCCTAGCAGCACGGAACATTCACTTTAAATTTCCTAAGGATACGATCAGGATATGAACTTCCGAATCCCGAACTTCCCAGCACTTGAGACCTTAGGTGCCAGTGGGCACGTTGCGAGGCTTTTGGCGGATTGTGGAATCCTTCCCTCTGATAGGCAAAACCAGGCCTCTCCCGAGACAGTGACTTCCCTCACCGATCCCCGCGGACAGGTCCTCCCCTGGTTTCCTCTCCTTCAGAGCGGATCACCCCCCCCCCCCCCCCACTTGGGAACCCTGGGACTCCTCTTCTGGTGTAGGCCTCAGCTAAAGGTGCTCGGCCTATCTGGAACGATGCAGCCTCGGGCTGAAGGTGCCCGGGACTGAATACACACACACACACACACACACACACACACACACACACGTACCCCTGGCCATGCGGGCCACCGGAGGTGCCTCGGACCAGGGGGTCCTCCGGATCACCTCCGGACCTAATGGCGTCCGCCCCTTAAGTACCCTCTCCCGGCATGCACAGCAGGTAGACCACGCCCACTGCACGGCCGCCGAGAGAGGACACCCAATCACGCTGCAATGCCACCTGTGGTTCAACCTGTGACCTGGGCGACAGCGCCACCCACAGGTCAAAGGGAACTGTACTGCCAGGCAACACCACAACAAAGCAGAAACCAGTTTAAAGAATTCAAACAGCCTGAGCCTAACTATTAGCTCAGGTTACCCCTTAAATTTAGGCATAACGACCCCAATTATGGGGGATCCGCTACACATATATATCACACACACACACACACACACAGTGCTTTTTTTCAGCGGGAACCCGGGGGAACGCAGTTCTGGCACCTCCAGCAATAAATGTATGTAATGGCAAGGGGTGCTGGAGGGTCCATTGATGCTGGCTGCTGAGGGATCTATTGTCACTGCTGGGGATCTATTTTTGCGTGGAGGTCTAGTGTTGCTGGGTAAATCTATTGTTGCTAGTGGGGGGGTTATGTTTCTTGGGGGGAGCAATTGTTGTTGGGAGGGATCTACTGTTGAGGGAGAAGTCTATTGTTGTTGCCTCCTGGAGGGTCTATTGATGCAGTCTGCTGGGGATCTATTGTTGCTGGTGTGGTATTTTGTTGGGGGGAGGGGGTCTTATATTGTTGTGTGGGGGCTCTATTTTTGCTTGGGTGAGGTCTATCATTGCTGTGGAGGGGGGGGGTGTCTACTGTTGCTGGGGTGGGGTCTATTGTTGCTCACTGCAGGGGATCTATTTTACTGTCTTTCTTTGTTATCAACAAATTCCGTGCAAAATCACTTAGTAGCAAAAATGATACCTGGTCCCGTATTCTATAAAATGGGCGGTACTGGGTGGTCAGTAGGAGGTGGAACCAAGGAACAGTGCTCAGGGGCAGGTAGGGAGCAGAAAGGAAGGGTGAAGGTCAGAGTTGTGTGTGTGTGTGTGTATATGTGTATATATATATATATATATAATCGATAGAGAGAGAGAGAGAGACACACACACATATATATATATATATATATATATATATATATATATATATATACACACACACACACACACACACACACACACACACACACACACACACACACACACACACACACACAGTTTTTTTTTTTTTTTACTTTATTGCTGTCACAAGATTCCTGACATATAACAGTACAGTGCAGGGGACGGGTTCTCTTTGTGTATTTTGTTATATTCCGCACTGCTGCCTCCCTTCAGGTGGTCCCAACTGGAACCGTCTTATAAAGATTTGTATTCTAGGTGTAGGGTTGGTGGTGCTGCCTGTCACCCGAAGAGTGATCCTTCACAGTGAATCACTCTTTCTGGGTGAGTGTGCAAAAAAAAAAAAAGAGGGGTAATTCCCACTTCCGTCATCTGAAAAGTGAGCCTGTATTCTGGTCACTTTTCCCAAGTAGAGGGTGGGGGATTTATCACGTGTTATGAGAGTGCTTTCTGTGGTTTGTTGAGAAAAAATATTTTTTTGTGTTAATTTTGTTATGTGATATTTATATTCTTTGTGCTCTGAAAATAGATGTACAAGTAGAGAATTCTGATATATTTTTCTTATCTGGTCAACATTTTACTTTCTGATTAAATCTGAGATATCAGACATGATGACCCTTCGCACTCTGCGATACCTTTTTGCTGGACTTTAAAATTTGAATATAATTTCAAACTTATCAAATTTTTTTATTTTATTTTTTTATTTTTTCCAATGAATTTCTTTACGGGACTCTTATCTTTTATATTTATTTTTATCTCTACCACTTATCATGATTGTTTGTGTTTTTTTTTTTTTTTTATTAATTGTTTTATTCTTAAATTCTTTCACATATAAGGAACTATTATTCACATGTGCCTGTAGATGAGGGAAGCTTAACCACTTAAAGCGGAATTCCACCCAAAAATGGAACTTCCGCTTTTTGAAATCCCCCCCCCCCTCCGGTGTCACATTTGGCACCTTTCAGGGGGGAGGAGATACCTGTCTAATACAGGTATTTGCTTCCACTTCCGGTGCATAGATAGCCGAGCCACCCGCCTGTATCTACGCCCCTTCCGGTGCCTCCTCTGTCCTGTTCCCCCCCCCCCCGCTGTCTTCTGGGAGACACACAGGTCCCAGAAGACAGCGGGGACCAAAGGGATCGCGCAGCGCGACTCGTGCATGCGCAGTATGGAACCAGAGTGAAGCCGCAAAACTTCACTTCCTGATTTCCTTACCGAAGATGGTGGCGGCAGCACCCGAGAGGCGAGGGATGGATCGGCTTCGGGTGCCGACATTGCGGGCGCCCTGGACAGGTGAGTGTCAATATATTAAAAGTCAGCAGCTGCAGTATTTGTAGCTGCTGACCTTAAAAAAAATTTTTTATATAAACGGAAGGCGATTGAACAGAACTAGTGTAACCTTACTCTCAAGAACATGGCGAAACAGATAAAATAATCAAAAATACCCCCCCCCCCCCCCCCAAAAAAAAAATCCCCAGTCATCAGGGGTCTGTAACTATATATAAAAAGGGCAGTCACTCTGAAATTCGTTTTTTATTTTTTTTATTAGATTTGGCTTATAACAGTTAGTAGAAAATATAAATTTTTTCAAATTGTTTTGGTCTTTTTCTTTTATATATGTAGGGGCCTCACCCTCTCTCTCTTCTTTAGTGGATACTTTGGCTTCGGTCTAGGGGTACCTTGGAGGGGAGAGCGAGGTGCACCACGGCCCATGTCCTCTAGATTACAGCATGTAGAGGTGAAGGCCAGTATCAGATTACACCCGGGCTGTGTATACACTCAGAGCCAAGTCTGTTCTGCTGATAACCCCCTTTGCTCCCAGTAATTGGAGTACCACACACTGAAAAGGTCCAACACGTATTTATTCCATAACGGCAAACAAATAGTCCTTTGCGAGAAGACAGTTTGAGACCCATAGAACAGTTCAGTATTGGTGGGGAGTAGGTCAAGGCACAATCCTCGAAGAAACTAAACCATTGAGGTTTCACCAACGGTTGCTAAGCACAGTGGCTGTTAAATGGACTTTTTTGGCTTCAGAGTCTCTTCCAGCGACTCTAACGGACAGGAACTGGAGTTACCATCGCTACGTTGCAGCCCCTGTCAGGGGGAAGACATCCCTCCAAGGGAACTACCGGAGGCCCCGCCGTCACCGGATTACTGCTGTACCGGGCTATCCGGAAGGGTTACACTCCCCCGGCCTCCTCGCCTCAGATACGGGTCCCAACACCTTAGGGCCCCTAGGACTCCTCCACCCTGGCGGAACCCAGTCGAAGTTACTGGGCCCCAGGCCTTGGCCATAGTACCTCACCCCAGGCTTAAGGTGCCTGGGATGGACTCCATCCCTCGCTCCGGCCAGGTCAAGGGCACCTGGGCCCGGAACTCCGGAGCGCCAGCACCCAGGCTGAAGGTGCCTGGGTGCGGCCGCATCCTCCAACTCTGACCCCCGAGCTCTTTTATCTCCTCTCCTTTTGCGTCACAGCGGGTTCCCCGCCCCGCTGTACCGGCGCCAGGAAAGGACAAAAAGGTACAGTCTTGCGGTGCGGGTTCAACTCCGACCCAGGGCGACAATGCCACCTGCAGGCCACAGGGAACCTCACACCACCAGAGTCCTCCAAGAACCACAAAAGGGATTCTCAGATTCCCTGACAATTAGTACATCTGGGTTAACTAACCCAGATGCTCCCCCCCCCAAATTTAAATACCCGCTACATATAATTTTTTTAAATAAAACCCCAGTGGTGGTCAAATACCACCAAAAGAAAGCTCTATTTGTGTGGAAAAAAATTACCGGTATATAAATTTCATTTGGGTACAGCGTTACATGACCGCGCAATTACCAGTTAAAATAGCGCAGTGCTGAAAACCAAAAAATGGTCTAGTCATGAAGGGGGTAAATCCTTCCAGAGGTCAAGTGGTTTTTAGAAACCAATCGTCTTTTTTTATTTCTCATTGTTCAGAACTGGCCAAATCTTATTGCTACGGAGTTAATGTATCACAGTAATTAAAGCACGCCTTCCACCTCAGTAAGAGGTCCGCCTATTTAAATTTCCTCCCCCGCTATCTCTCTGAAGTGCTACATATCAGTACCAGGGGGAGAAATGAATAATACAATTCCCTGCCTTTCTCCAGAGTGCCTAGGTGGAGGGTGACGTCATCCCGCTTCCAGACAGATTTCTGTTGCGTAGTCCAAATCTTGCAAGATGATCCTGTACTGTGCTGCAGCATCTTTTCATGAGATTTGGGATACTCATCATTCCCTGGGATCCTGATGGCAGGAGGATGACATCCACCCCCCCCCCCCCCACAGAAGTCATAGAAAGGTGAGGTATATTATCTAAATACCCCCGACAGGTGTGTTAATGCAGCATTATAGGACCCAGAATAAGCAGATCTTGCCACTGAGGTGGGAAGTTTGCCTTCGGTTTCCACTAGTGCGACTTGGGACTGAAAAGTCGCACCCCATGATTTCCAATGAGTACCGTTCATATCTGTGTGACTTCAAAGTAGTTCCTGCACTAGCAGAGAACAAAGAAGCACACCGCTCCAGGCAGAATCAGGTGCAAGGTAGATCACAGGTGCAGAGCTCAGTTCCTGCACTACTTTGGTCCCACTTTGATGCCACTTGAGGTCCCTAGACCTCAAGAATACACAGGGATTGCTTCAAGTCACATCAAAATCGTGCGACCTTCAGGCCCAGTGGAAACCTAGGCTAAAGCTCCAAAACATTCTATGAACTGAGCAGAAATATATGAAGTTGGTTCTGAATTTTTAATTTTTTTTTCCCCTCTCCATAGTTCATGCCGTTACCGGGAAGCCGATGGCAAGACATGACAATCAGAATGAGGTCGCTGATGGTAAGATCACCGCCGACAGCAAGGGCCAATCACAGCTTCCATAGACTTTGTCAGAATAAATCCATCACTTTGTCAGTTTAGGGCAAATGTGTATTCTTCATAAACTCAATGTCACATTCCTGGTTTTTAAATGGGCTTGAAAAAATGTCGTCGTGTAATCTCCCCTATAAACCTTGAGTGCCTAGGAATCAAACAAAAGCTGCCTGTGTGTGGGGGCAATATCAATGTGGGAAAGAGACCGGGGGTTATAGATTGACTGTGACAGCCGTTTACAACCAGCATTCCTTATCTCTCTGATAAATTAACACTGACCACCAATGTAAGGAACATTCTTCTCACTGATCACCAATGTAAGGAACATTCTTCCCACTGACCACCAATGTAAGGGACATTCTTCCCACTGATCACCAGTGTAAGGAACATTCTTCCCACTGACCACCAATGTAAGGAACATTCTTCCCACTGATCACCAATGTAAGGGACATTCTTCCCACTGACCACCAATGTAAGGAACATTCTTCCCACTGACCACCAATGTAAGGAACATTCTTCCCACTGACCACCAATGTAAGGAACATTCTTCCCACTGACCACCAATGTAAGGAACATTCTTCCCACTGATCACCAATGTAAGGAACATTCTTCCCACTGATCACCAATGTAAGGAACATTCTTCCCACTGATCACCAATGTAAGGAACATTCTTCTCACTGATCACCAATGTAAGGAACATTCTTCTCACTGATCACCAATGTAAGGAACATTCTTCCCACTGATCACCAATGTAAGGGACATTCTTCCCACTGATCACCAATGTAAGGAACATTCTTCCCACTGATCACCAATGTAAGGAACATTCTTCTCACTGATCACCAATGTAAGGAACATTCTTCCCACTGATCACCAATGTAAGGAACATTCTTCCCACTGACCTCCAATGTAAGGAGCATTCTTCCCACTGATCTCCAATGTAAAGGGCACCACGATTTTCAAGATACACACTTCTTTTCTGGTCATTGTTATCCACAATTGACTGTTCATAGTAACGCCCCTTGAGCTGTAGATATATTCTTTTTGAGCAGGGCCCCCCTGAGACCTAAAGTTATTTCAGGGGTTCCTCCATGGTAAAGTTGAGAAATGGTGGACGATGTTGATTAATGAAAAATAAAATGTTTTAAAAACTGAAGATTTTTGTTTACTTGCACAGAAAACTTCCTGAAGATATTCCATCACAATGCTCTGGAGCCAACCAAGAAATACACGGAACCTCAAACCACCAGCCAGGAGATTGGTTGGATCACACAGCCATTGGTAGGTATTTTATACCACCAGCAGGAGGAGATCTTAAAAGGAACACCTAGAAAAGCAGAATGCCGTTCTCTATTAAAGTCACAGTAAACCCAAAAGCAAACCTTATATTGCAGCTTACCAGTTCTTAGATTATTATTTTTTTAGGCTCTCTATCATATATTTTCACCTGGTGATCCAAGCAGTAAGTCCCGGCAGTAACTTATCCAGCCAAATTTATCAGTTTAAATGGATGAGACAAACCACTTAACACTGGCAGAGGTGCTTACTATGATCAGCTCTTATTTATCCATATAAAACTTTTATCCCAAATAGGAAAAAAAAAAAAACTGTTTGCTGTAACTGCTTATAAAGTGTGAGCTGGAGTTTGGCTTCAATTTGTATCTAAATCTGCTAGTAGATCTAACGCACCCCTCCCCCCTAGACTGACAATGCTGTGGTCCAAAAGGTGCCCCCTGTGCTCCGCTTTAAAGTGATTGTAAAGTCAGGTTTTATTTATTTTTTCAACCTAATACATTAAGCATTCACTCCCCCTCCTTTACCTTACTTGAGCCCCGATCTGATCTAGCAATGTGCACAAGCCATGGGCGTCCGCTCCATAGGGCAAGGAGGGGGCCCCCCTGGAATCTAGCAGGGGTGGATTGCGGGTGAGTGCCGTGGATGGAGAGAGCACTCGGTGGGCAGGTGATATAGCGTGCGGCTCCGCCAGCTAAAAGAGTGGGCGGCGCGGGTGTCTGCGGCGCGGCTTGTGCGGTGTATCACCGTTCCCGCACGCGGCCCGTGAGCTCCACTTCACTGTGCATTCCACGGCCCGGCATAATTCTCTCTCCAGCTGCCTGAGACACACGAAACAGTGCAGTGAGTGCACTGCAAAACGGAGCGAACTAAACCCACCCCTCCTCCTGTGCTGTAATGTTTTCATGTGCACAGAGGAGGGAAGGAGGCACACGCCGTGACCACCTGTACCGAGAGGCGAGCGCACTGGTCTGAGTAATCTAAAAGTGAGTCTTTTACAGGGGGGGGGGGGGCATGAAGAAGAGGTTGAGGGATGGGACAAGCATAGAGTTCACTTGGAATGATTTGGGGGAGAGGATATATCCATGAATGGGGGGGGGGGCAGTGTAATGTAAAAGGGGTCCAGTGGTGCAGGGTGCTGTGTAATGTAAAGGGGTCCAGTGATGCAGGGTGCTGTGTAATGTAAAGGGGTCCAGAGCTGTGGGGTGTTGTGTAATGTAAAGGGGTGCAGTTGTGGAGAAGGGGTACACAGTAGGGACAAAGAGATATTGAAAGATGCAGGGGGCACAGTGGGGTGTTTTCACATTTTAACGTGGGGGGTTGCTTTTAATCCCTGCTAGCGGTCGATGAAAAGGGTAAAATGCGACTGTGTATCGGCGCTGCCAAAGTGCCCCCCCCCCCCCAAAAAATTTTTTTTAGCGGACGCCCATGGCACGAGCGCAGCAACTCCAGCTGCTGTCGCTCTCCACATTGGACAGATGATTAGCAGCCATTGGCTCTTGCTACTATCAAAAGCTGCGACACAGGTGCCCCCATGGAAAGTAGCTTCCTGATGAAGAGGGGCCTGGATCACCGGCAGGCACCCCAGAAGAAGAGGATTGGGGCTGCTCTGTGCAAAACCATTGCACAGAGCAGGTAAGTACAGACAGGCTTATAAAAAAACAAAACGTTTACAACCACTTTAAAGAGGGTGTAAACCTCTGAAATGAAATCTGAACAAAGCATAGCCCTCTAAATGTGTATTTGTCACTACTCAAAGCACAGAGTACGATTTCTGTCTGCAAGAGTCACGTCTTGACAGTTTATGCCGACACCATCCAATCCCAGGAGACGGTCAGGAGCTCATTTGAGGTCTTCCTTCTTCTTTCACAGATTAGTATTGACCGGACAGACAGAAGACTACATCACCAGCGCCAGAAAACCGAGATCACCACCTACATGGAGGCTGCATGGAAAATGAAAGAGCAGAGTGTCAACCTACAATAGTACTAATCATTGGATATCCGGGGGGGGGGGGGGAACTTTACAGACAAGGGAGTGGCCATCTTTGCTTCAGTTTCATCTGCAATTGCCATGGTGTGTCCCATATGATCTGCTGTGACACCGCCCATTTGGTGGCTTTATAGTTTGATTGAAAGCACAAGCAACTGTGACAGTTATCATTTACCTAATAGAAAAAGCTGCGCTGTGTTACACCCACAGCCATATAGGAGTAGGTACACTCACAGATAATAGTGAAAAGGAATTAATACTAAACCATATATTGGTATGTGTGAAACAAATGCCTCATAATCAGAAATGGCTTATCGAACCTCAATCTGTGTGACTGTGAGTATGACCTAAACAAAAGTAAATATATAACACTTACACCAAGACTAAATTGGAGTCAAGAAAAAAATAAAATAATGAAAAAAGTGATTTCAATCCGTGTATGTAAAAACTAAATAAATTGTTAAACAAGAGAGAAACACAAATAATGATCCTCAGAATTCACATTGATAGTCAATATCGGTGATTTAGATGGCAAAAGGAAATGTCCATATGGATATTAACATTAGAAGGTCCACGGTGAAAAAAAATAATATTCCACAGCACTCAGAGAAGTGATGATAGAAAAGTGCCTCCACCTAGGTACACACTGCCGCTTACCAAATAGATGTGATCTCTTAAGCCTCGTACACACGGTCGGACTTCAAACAAACTTTTCCGTGGATTTTTGTCCGAAGGGAGTTGGCCGGGCACACCCATAGCATACACACGACAGGACTTTTCTGCAAACTTTCCCAACATCACGTTTTTTCTGCTCTTTACCGCCACCCTTTGGTCAACTTCTGCTATTGTTGGTTGATTTTAACATTGGTTCTGGGCATGTGTATTTGTACTTGGGACAAAAGTCTGATGGATTTCTGTAGACACGCTAGGACTTTGCTCCATCGGACTTTTGTTGCCAAAAAGTTTGTCCGTTTGCAGAGCAAACTTGTGTCCGATGAAAACCGAAAAAGTTTGTCCGATGGAGCGTACACACGGTCGGATTTTTGGGAAAAAATGTGAAGAAAAAAAGTTGCGCTACCAAATATAAAACGAATGTAATAGGCTGCCAGCATTAACAATCAGACATATTGTAAACAAGAAAATAAATAAATGCGACGCCGTGAAAATTGATATGAGAACCAATTCTAAAAATAAAAAAATTGTCTACACCTGCTAAGTGTGCAAACGTGACCTGTGAAAAATGGGGACAAGTGAATGTGACCTAATGTAAGATATGGCCTATGAAGCCGTGATCACCATGAATCTAACTAAAGCCCCGTACACACGGTCGGACTTTTGCCCAACAAACTTAGTTTTAAGCAAGTTGGACCAACAATCCGACCCTGTGTACGCTCCATCGGACAAACTTTTTTTCGTTTGGTTTTGTTTTCATCGGACAAAAGTTGGGTCTGCGAACGGACAAACTTTTGCCCAACAAAAGTCCTATGGAGCAAAGTCCGAACGTGTGTACAGAAAACCATCGGACTTTTGTCCGATGGACAAAACAACCAATTTTAAAATCAACCAACAATAGCAGAAGTTGACCAAAGGGTGGCAGTAAAGATCAGAAAAAACACGCAATGTTGTAAGAAGTTTAAAGAAAGTTTGCAGAAAAGTCCTGTGGTGTGTATGCTATGGGTGTTCCCGACCAACTCCGTTCGGACAAAAATCCACGGAAAAGTCCGATGGAAGTCCAACCGTGTGTATGAGGCTTTATATACACAGAGACCAAAATACACATACATTAATCAATAAGCATATAGTCGACATGGTGGTATTATGTAAATATAATACTGTGAAAAGAAAAATGTGTCAAAACATTAAATGGGTATGTGAAGTCCATATATAAAGATACAATATACTATATAGGATATGCTGGAAAAGGAGGAATCAGTGTAACTCTGCATCAAAAAGCCACAGTAGCCCATATGAAATGGCTATATTGTTGGTGAATATTGAGGATGCACGACACCGGGGGAGAATTAAATACTCTTACCCCTAAGTATGGACTCACACGCCAGCAGCGGTGGGTCAAGTAGGCATAAAGATGATCCACTCGGATACACGTGTAGACTGGAATTTCCTGTAGGGAATGGCGTCCTGCACCAGCAACCAAAAAGGCATCCACGGAAGATTGGAATTCTCCTGTCTCAGTATCCCCAAGACCCAAACATCCAGAAATCGATATCCACCATGGAAAGGAACAAGAGAAGCCTCCACATAGTATAGATCCGTCGAGTGGTGTATGGTAAAAAAAAGCTTGTTTATTCCAAAAACGAACACATCAAACAAAAAGAATAATAAAAAAAAATGTACAGGCATCCTAAGGGCAGCCTGTAAGGTAGTGATCACAAAAAGTTCATGTATGGCGTAGTAAGGCTTGAAGCAGGTTCATGTTCCCGACATGTTTCGCAGCAGTGTGCTTCAACTGGGGCATCAACTTGCAAGTCCTGTTCCAGCAGATTTCAGTCCATGAGCAAAGTGATCTACTGGCTCTCATAACTTGACAGGTCTTCCTTTGGTTGATGGTACAAGAGAGCTCAGCTCCATGCCTGCCTTGTGTGGATTTTTTGGAAAACTTGCTCATTTTGAAGTTTGTTGACAAAAAGTCAGACCGTGTGTTAAAGTGGTTGTAAACCCTGTTAAGATATATTTTTTTTAACCTGCAAGACAAAGGCATAATGAGCTAGTATGACTAGCATACTAGCTCATTATGCATCACTTACCTTAGATCGGGGCCCCCGAAGGCGTCCTCGTCTCCCTCCTCCAGCTGCAAGGTTACTTCCGGGTATCGACGCTCCAGCCAATCACAGCGCCGCTACGGCGCTGTGATTGGCCGGAGCGGCGAAGACGTGACTCCGCGCATGCACGCAGGAGCCGTCAAATCCGGATTTATGAATGGATTAACCCTATGAATGCGCCGTTGTCTACGGCGCGCATGCACCGTAGACATCGGTGCATGTCATTTTTAGCAAATATCTCCTAAACTGTGTAGGTTTAGGAGATATTTCTTGCACCTACAGGTAAGCCTTAATCTAGGCTTACCTGTAGGTGCAAGTTGCAAAAGTGGGTTTACAACCACTTTAAGTTGCAGGAGATCAATACACGCATATGGCTAATAACCCAGCCTGGGGTCTCTGTATTGTGCAGTAAACGCCTCAACTTCCATAGATGTATTCCTCATACAGCATATCGGATTCAGCGTATCACCACATAAGGACACTGTGGCAGCATTCTGCCTTTAACATCATTGCAGCTCCCATTACAATATGTCTGGAGGGCAGCATTTTCATTTTCTTCTTACTGTTCAGAACAACTTTCTGAGAAGACTTCAGTCTCCCCAACAATGAGATAACAACCCAGTCCTTGCAGTGATGTCTCCAGTACAGATCATTTAGCAATCCTCATTTATGAGAGTAAATAGGAATGATATCAGTGTTATCAATATATGTCCCTGTGTAATCTTCAGCAATGTACAGGAACTGATCTTGTAATCCTGTAAAATAAATCTCCCTCCACTGTCAGCTTTCAGCTCCTCCACTGCATGCATTGAATGTAACTGTTTAGTGGAAACTGTTAAATTGTTGGTTTAGCCCTGGTTCATACTGGTGCGATTTGACATGTCAAATCGGCGATATTTGCCGCAAATTGCGGGCAATGGCACCGTCCTAATCGGTGCGACGCCGCATCTGCGGCGCTGCACCGATTTCAAAAAGTAGTTTCTGTACTACTTTTTGCGATTTCGGCCGCGATTTACATTGACATCTGTGTCAGATGTCTTTGTAATCGGGACTGCCAGCGGGAGTGAAATCGTGCGAGTTCAGCTGAACTCGCACGGCTTCACTCCCGCAGCCCCAGTGTGAACCTGGGCTAAGTTCCACCTTAGCCCTCAGGTTCAGTTGCATGACAACTCGCGCCCCATTAACAGCAATGGAACTATTCTAATTGGTGCGACTCAAGTAGCTCAGACTTAGAAAAAGGTTCCTGCACTACTTTGGTGGAACTTCGACACGACTTGCATTGACTTCTGTTAAAGAAGTCATATGCAAGCCGTGATGAAGTCGCACAGGATGTCAGATTCACGCTGGGTACACACTGGTGTGATGTGGGAAACCTTGCGAATCCTGTGCGGCTTCCCGCATCACACCTGAATCGCAGACGGTTCACACTGACATCTGTGAACCGCTGCGAGTGTCTATACAAAGTTAATGACGCACCCAGATCTCAGAGCGAACTGTGAAATGGTACAGGAATTGGATCGCATGGGTGTGAACATCCATGTGATCCAATTCCAGTGCGGACCAAAAAGGGTCCTGCACCATTTGGGTCTGAATGCAACGCAAATTCAGCCATACAGTTTGTATGGCTGAATTTGCATCGCACAGACATTGCATGTGATCTGCACAGCAATGCGAATCACGTGCAGTGTCTGTGTTCGCACTAGCGTGTACCCAGTCTTAGGCTAGGTTCACAACTCCGGCAGATATGGCTCGCAGCAGGGGGTCCGGTGCATTCCTGTTCTCCGTTTTCAGGGACTCATTTTTTTGGCCTGAATTCGGTCCTTTAAAATGTTACTAAACCCAGTAATATGAAAATAGAACATCCGCCCCCCCCCCCCCCCCCCCAGCTTATACATTTTCTTTTTACATTAACCACTTGAGTCCCGGACCATTTTGTAGCTAAAGGACCAGGCCCCTTCTTGCGATTCGGCACTGCGTCGCTTTAACTGACAATTGCGCGGTCGTGCAACGTGGCTCCCAAACAAAATTGACGTCCTTTCCCCCCCCCACAAATAGAACTTTCTTTTGGGGGTATTTGATCACCTCTGTGGTTTTTATTTTTTGCGCTATAAACAAAGATAGAGCGACAATTTTGAAAAAAATTCAATATTTTTGCTATAATAAATATCCCCTAAAAATAACTTTTTTCCTCAGTTTAGGCCGATACGTATTCTTCTACATATTTTTGGTAAAACAATAAAATAAAAATATCGCAATAAGCGTTTGATTGGTTTGCGCAATAGTTATAGCGTTTACAAAATAGGGGACAATTTTATGGCATTTTTATTTTTTTACTAATAATGGCAACGATCAGCGATTTTCTTTTTTTAATCGTGACTGCGACATTATGGCGGACACATCGGACACCATTGTAGTTTTTACAGCGATCAGTGCTATAAAAATGCACCGATTACTGTGAAAATTACACTGGCAGTTTAGGGTTTAACCTGTAGGGGGCGCTAAATGGGTTAAGTGTGACCTAATGTGTGATTATAACTATAGGGGGGCGTGTGACGTCACTGATTGACATTCCCTATGACAGGGAACAGACGATCAGTGACAGGCTCACTAGGAAGAACGGGGAAAGGTTTGTTTACACTTACCTCTCCCCGTTCTTCAGCTCTGTGACCCGATCGCGGGACACCGACGGCGATCGGATCTGCGGGCGCGGTCACAGAGTACCCGACTGGGTCGCGAGCACGCCACCCACATCTGTGCATATTAAAGGGGACGTACCTGTACGCCAATATGCCCAGCCGTGCCATTCTGCCGACGTACATCGTCGTGCGGCGGTCGGCAAGTGGTTAAAATACTGCCGCTCTACCTTTTTTTTTTTTTTCTGATGATCTGTATACCACAGTTACATCATCTGCACAGGTTCTCCAGTGCTGAGTGTTCAGGTAGGAGGAGCTTTCCACTATCACTATAGCCTGTATAAACGCTCACATGTGTGAAGTCAATATCATGTGACCTGGCTAGCTCTGAGAACAAGAAAACATTCTCTCCAGCATAAAAGACAACTGAGCATGTGCAGGTTGGCTACCCAGCCTGCGTTAGCTGGCCTTCCCCAGCTAGTCGGTGCAGGAGAGGGAGGATCTACATATACAGGATAAAACAGCCTTTTTACACAATGCAGAGGATTAACCCCTTAAAGGGGTTTTAACCCCTCTGTTTTTTCACCTTAGGCAGGGTTCCACCCATTTTTGAGAGGTGGTGTAAAACGGAAGACAACCTCTCAACACCTAGTTTTTGGATATAAACTTTTTTTTCCTTGCCTTTTTGGAAGTACCGAGTGTACTTCCGATCCAGCAGGGCCACGACATCACGTCCTCTTCTGCAACAAGCTCCTCCGTTGTCTTCTAGGACCTGTGCGTGTCCCAGAAGACAAGCTTGTCATTCACAAACCGCCACGCAACTCGCGCAGTAGGAAACCGGCAGTGAAGCCGCAAGGCTCCACTCCTGGTTTCCCTTAGTTGGGATGACGGTGACGGATCGGCCTCGGGGGAGGGCGACATTGCGGGCTCCCTGGACAGGTAAGTGTCCTTATTAAAAGTCAGCAGCTAGTGTTTGTCTTTTCAAAAAAATTCGGCTGGAACACCGCTTTAATGCATTAAGGTGAAAATACTTCTGACAGTGACTGGCCCCCCAGCCCCCCGTTTGTTCCCTCAGCAGAGACGCGCTGTACCTCTCTGCCCGGGGGTCTCGGCTCTTGATGGGATAGATTGATAGCAGTGTAGCCATTGGCTCCTGCTGCTGTCAATCAAATCCAATGATGCAGGGGGCAGAGTCCGGCATTCTGTGTCTATGGATGCAAATGCTGGACTCTGGGACATTTCTGTTTAGCCATCAAGCTTTCATTGCCTATGCATTAATGCCACTCTAACAGAGACATTCTCTGCAAATAGCTTTCCAACACACAAGTACAGTAAGTATAAACAGACCTGATTTGCTAATAACTTGCATCAGCTCAGGTTTTTCATGCGCTGTGGGGCATTGGCATCCTATTCAAAAAATGAATGGACTGCTGTGACACAACACTACATTGCGAGTTGTGAAGGGGCGACTTAATTGCCACATCAAAACAACAACGTAACCACTTCAGCCCCGGAAGGATTTACCCCCTTCCTGACCTGCGATTCGGGACTGCGTTGCTTTGACAATTGCGTGGTCGTGCGATGTTATACCCAAACAAAAGAGGACGCGCTTTTTTTCCCCATAAATAGAGCTTTCTTTTGGCGGTATTTGATCACCTCTGGGGTTTTTATTTTTTGCGCTATAAACAAACCAAAAAAAAAAAGCAACAATTTTGGAAAAAAAACAATTTTGTACTTTTTGCTATAATAAATATCCCCCAAAAAATTTAATTTCTTCATCAGTGTAGGCCGATATGTCTTCTACATATTTTTGGTAAAAATCACAATAAGCGTATATTGATTGGTTTGCTCAAAAGTTATAGCATCTACAAAATAGGGGATAAATTGATGGCATTTTTATAAATTTTTTTACTAGTAATGGCGGCGATCAGCGATTTTTAATCGGGACAGACATTGCAGGGGACAAATCGGATACTCTACACTTTTTTTTGGAACCAGTGACATTTATACAGCGATCAGTGTTATAAAAAGCCACTGATTAATGTATAAAATGTCACTGGAAGGGGTTAAATGTGTTCCAACTGTGGCTGACTAGAGGAGGAGAGAGATCGTTGTTCCTACTTGGTAGGAACACACTGTCTCCTCTCCCCTGAGGATTTGTGTTTACACACAAATCCCACACGCATCAGCTCCGGGCCTGCTACAGCGTCTTAAAGAGCAGACATACAGCTACGTGCGGGTGTGATCGCGCAGCCGGTCAGGAAGGGGTTAATTATCTTTGCCTTGGTCCTACATTAACGGTTTCCATACCGGGCACTTTTACACCCCCAACCCCCCCCCCCCCGGCCAATTTTTAGTGCTCACACTTTGCATGACAATTGCGCAGTCGTGCAACACTCAGCCCATATGAATCCCCCCCCCCCACAAAAATTACGGCAAGTGTTTTCTTGCAGTGGTATTTAATCAACACTGGGGTTTCATAAAATTTACATTGCCGCCCCCAGTGGTTCGCAGATGTCTGTATGAACCAATGTGCGATGCGGGAACCGAGACTAAACGTTTTGTGTAGTTAAAGTGGAAGTAAACCCATCCATAAAGCTGTTTAATTTCCGGCACGTGCCGGAAATGTAACACTCCCATTGGTTGTGCTCTCAACCAAACTGTCAAACTATCCAATGGCTGGTGTCATATCTGATCACATGTGCAGCATCATGGCAGTTGTAGATTAAACAGAGGCAAAGATGGCAGCTTCCTTGGCTCAAAACGATAAGGGAGTTTACTTCCACTTTAAAGTAGAACTAGTCTCGGTTCGGGCATCGCACACTGGTTCATCTGCGAACCACTGGGGGGGGGCAGCAATGTAAATTTTATGACACCCCCAGATCAGTTTGCAGATCACAGTCCAAACTGTCGAATGCTACAGGAATCGGATTGCATAAGTGTGACCACCCATGCGATCCAATTCCAGTGCGGACAAAAAAAAAAAAAGGGTCCTGCACCATTTTGGTGCGAATGCAATGCGATTTCAGCCAGCCATACAGTTTGTATGGCTAAATTTGCATTGCACTTGAGAAAGTGTGGGTGGGATGGTTGGATAGAGTCTCGGGAGAAGTGGAGGTGTAATAGTAGTACATAATTAGGGTTTGGCGGGGGATAACTGGGGAAATGAAGGATAGGAAAGACTATGTTGTAAAGTGGGAGTCATAACTCTTCCAGTGTTTATTCCTGTAGATTTACAGGTATTTCAGGAAAAAGGGAAAGACCTTTTGTTTTCTTTTTGTAGTTCGATTTTTGTAATACAATTAGCTCATTTATGTTTGGACAGTGATGTTAATATAAAAGCTTTTCCTGTTATCCGGGGGAGGGGAGGAGGAGGGGGGTAGGAGGGAAGAGGAGAGGGGGGGGGGGGGGAAGAGAGAAGGTAGGGACAAGGAAAGGAAAAAAGAGACATGATTTGATTATAAGATGCTGAATATGTTGAAATGCGCAAATCATAGTGTATGAAAATGTGTACTGTATTATGTCACTGTATGCTAATGATGATATGTACAATAAAAATTTACCCTTTAAAAAAAAAAATTTTGCATTGCACAGACATCGCATGAGATCTGCACAGCAATTGCGGTCGCACAAGTGTGAACCCAGCCTTAAAGCTAAAGACACATCTGGAAAGAGACAAATTCTCATAAGTGAGAGCCCCGAAATTGTATCCATGACATTTATATCAGAGAAGTCGCTGATGATCCTGCTCTGTTCTCCAAAGGGAAAGCACTTTAGCACATATACATTATACTTATATATTTAATAGAACCAATGACAAATAGCTTTTTATATAAAAACAATGGTGGCTCGAGACTAGCATTGTCTCTGGAGATCTATTATAGTCATGTATGTCCTTTGTCATCACTGAGAATAGTGATAATAGAGTAAATCCATCTCCAGCGTGATGCCCAAATTCCCAGATTTTCAGTCACTTGTTCCAGCCAGTGGTTGGCGGAGGATAAATGGCCACTATGTGCGAGCTGGTAGCGTATGCCGGCGGTGATTCTCATCTCTTTTTATTCTTCATCTTCTGTCTCACATTCTTACCCGGCCGTTTCTGAAGAGAGAGGAGAACATTAGTCTTTGGTAATACACAGAACACTCACCCATCTCTGCTGCACATTCTACTCACATTGGCATTCTGCCCGCCCTTCTTCCCGGGCCTGTGAGGACCCTTCCCGTGTGCCACATTCGCTTTGAACCGCGACACGTCATTAAAACTCTCCTTTGTATTCATTTTCGAGCCTTTCTTCCTTCCTCCAAAGCCAAACTTCTGGTCTTTGTACTTTCTCTTGGCACTAGGTCTTAAAAAGAATAGAAAAATACAACGTAAGGATGTATATGTCCCTCTGTCTGGAAAGAAAGACTTTGAAGAAAAATACAACATAAAATGCCAAAACACCATCATATATGAGCACCAACACACTCATAAATGGCTCCTCAAGAAAGAAAAAAAAACAAAAAAACAAAACACTGTCCTTATGACACTGCAAGCAGATTATATGCTTCCTGGTAAATTAGTTGCGATGCCCTCAAATGTTACTAAACCCACAACAATAAATTCAGTCTGTATATGCAGCATAGCATGCTGGTTATACTCACTGTGGAGCCTAAAGGCTTAATCCTCTGCATTGTGTAAAAAGGAGGTTTGATCTCTGATCCTCCCCTTCTTCCACTGTCCCCAATCCATCTCCTGACAGTGGAGAGCCTTGGGGGCAAGCTGTACACGCTCAGTTTGGTGTGTATTGCTAGGGTTTTTTTCTCTTACTGTCCATGGACTGACACAGCATCTTTAATCTTGACAAAGTGGGTTATGTCCCTGCTCATAGGAGAAGACAGTCTTCTCCTCTGAGCAGGGACATAAACCCACTTGTCAAGATTGAAGAGGCTGTGTTCGTCCATGGACGTCAGAGAAATTGATTTTACGGTGAGTACAAAAATCCTTTTTTTTTTCCTTTCTTGGGAGGGTGCATGTGATCAACACAGGGCCAATCAGCACTGTCCACACAGATGGTCAGGGGTCCTGCATCCTCATAGGACAGTCACAGGAGAATGAAAACTCCTCCTATAAGCATTAACCAGACGCTAATAGAAGCCATAAGACTGCTATATACTGCTGTCAGAAAAGGTATTTAGATTTAGCAGTTTATAATGACTAAAATAAATGCATTTCCATGTTCTGTGGGAGAGCAGATATAGTGACTGCAGGCTCCTGACTCACAGTTAAAGTATAACTAAAAGGCAACATTTTTTCTTTAATATTGGAGAGGGATTAGAACACCTGACAGTTTTTATTGCCGTCTGTGCCCCCATTGGGGAGACTCGCCCTCTCTGTGTCCTGTTTACCATTATCATTGAAAGAGAAAGGAAAATCCCAAATTTTGGGTTGTCCCCAGCAAAAAATAAAATAAAGGGGAACTCTTCCAATGGGGACACTAGTTCTGGTGACCTGGAGGTCCCCCAAGGAATTCCTTTAATTTGCGGGGCTTTCCTCTCACTTTGTTTGACTATGGGACAGGAAGTGAAGGGAAATCTCCCCAAAAGGGACAACAATGGTGGGAAAAAAATAAAATAAAATCCCACAGGGGTTATATCCTTACCTTAAACTGGATACACACTATACAATTTTCTTTGGATTCCCCCCCCCCCACACCCTTTTGATTTACCAAAACTAGGGTTGTCCCGATACCAAGCATTTGCCTGAGTACTTGTACTCGGGTAAATGCTCCCGATGCTTCACCCGATACTTGTACAGTCAGCGGTGATCGTGTGTGGGGGAGTTACAAGCAACTGTCACCGCTGTATAGATGTAAAAGTCGCCTGTCTGTCTGTCAGCGGTGATCAGCGCTTGTAACTCCCCCACACGATCACCGCTGATTGTCCCGTATCCTCCTCCAGCCCCCCTCCACTTTGCTGCTGCCCAGTCCCCCCCCCCCCCCCCCGATCTGTCAGGATGGAGAGCGGCGGTAGGAGCCGGTAAATCCGGCTCCTTACTGTTTGCAATGTACAGAGTCAGTGATCACTGACTCTGTACATTCACATAACTGAAACATCGTAAACTTTGTTTACAATGTTTCAGTTTATGAATGGAGAGAGAAGCCGCCGTCTTCTCTTCATTCATTTTCAGCGCAGCTGAGAAAGGGACTGGGGAATCTGTGTCCTTAGTCCCTTTCTCTGTCTCAAAGGGGAGAGGTCAGAGGTCTGTTAAGACCCCTGATATCTCACCAAAGCCCCCCAACAGGGCTGATAAGAAAAATAAAATAAAAAAAACAACAACACACTGACACTGGTGACCACCCCCCCCCCCCTTTAAAAAAAGAAAGAATTATAAAAAATAAATACAAAATAAAATTGTAAAAAATAAAAACTACTGACACACGTGCCACTGTCACATGAGATTAAAAAAAAGTATCGGCGAGTACTTGAAAAAGTGTATCGGTACTTGTACTCGGTCTTAAAAAAGTGGTATCGGGACAACCCTACCAAAACCATAGAATAGGAGGTCAAACCTAAACAACAACTTGTATGCAATCAGGCAGGCCCTTGCACTACATGGTTGAAGGTAAATCTAAAGGAAGTTGAACAACAGAAGTTGTATATAGTGTGTATCCAGCTTAAAGCCCCATACACACTATTAGATTTTCTGCCGATTTTTGTCTTCAGATTTACCAAAAACATATAATATGAGGTCAAACCTTAAGAGTTTCAATTTGTATGCAATCAGGCAGGCCCTTGCACTACATGGTTTTGATACATCTGAAGACAAAAATCTGCAGAAAATAGTGTGTATGGTGTCTTAAGCCTCATACACACACAATACGATTGTTGGCCGGGGATTGTCTGTTGACAGACTGTTGTCCTAAAATCTGACCGTTCGTACGCTCCTTTTGACAATTGCTGTCCAACTTTTCGGCCAACAAATGTTGGGAGGACAGGCTAGTAAATTTTCGGCGGACAACGGTCTGTTTTCAGATTTTCTGATGGTCAGTACACAAATCCGACACACAAAAGTCGAAAGTACAAACACGCATGCTCGGAATCAATGCTCAAACACGAAATTAGCAGAAGGGGCCCAAAGGGTGGTGCTCAAGAGCTGAAATTCCTCGTAGTACGCCACCACTTTCGTGTTTGTTGGCCGACAATTGTGTGCCGTTATTATTCAAGACAAGATCCAGCCACACGCCCTGAAGACAAAAATCTGGCGCTCAGTTGGCCAACAATTGGATCGTGTGTACAAGGCTTTTAAGCCCCATACACACTATTAGATTTTCTTCAGATTTACCAAAACCATGTAGTGTAGGGCCTGCCTGATTGCATACAAATTGAAACTCCTAAGGTTTGACCCCATATGGTTTTGGTAAATCTGAAGACCAAAAAAAACTGCAGAAAATCTAATAGTGTGTATAGGGCTTAAGAGTTTCAATTTGTGAGCAATCAAGCAGGCCCTCGCACTACATGGTTTTGGTAAATCTAACGACAAAAATCTGCAGAAATTCTAATAGTGTGTCTAAAGCCTCGTACACATGGTCGGACTTCCATCAGACTTTTCCGTGGTTTTTTGTCCAAACGGAGTTGGCCGGGAACACCCATAGCATACACACCACAGGACTTTTCTGCAAACTTTCCCCAAATTTTTTCCAACATCACGTGGTTTTTCTGCTCTTTACCGCCACCCTTTGGTCAACTTCTGCTATTGTTGGTTGATTTTAACATTATTTGTTTTGTCCATCGGACAAAAGTCTATGGTTTTCTGTACACACGGTCGGACTTTTCTCCATCGGACTTTTGCTGGCCAAAAGTTTGTCCGTTCGCAGACCGAACTTTTGTCGATGAAAACCAAAAAAGTTTGTGCGATGGAGCGTACACACGGTCAGATTTTTTGGCAAACTTGCTCAAAATGAAGTTTGTTGGCAAAAAGTCAGACGGGGCTTTAGTCTTACGCTATCTAAAATGAAAAAATATTTGGCCTAATAGCAAGTGACCCTGTCATGATATATCCAACTATATATAGATATATAAATAAATGTGGCCATACTTTTTTACCCACAATAGAAGAAATATTGCATTATACTCGGTCGGTGTGCATCTCCTACCCTCCCCATCCCTTCTCCAGCCTCTACCAATCTCCGCATTCCACACTTCTGGGCGTGTCGGATATTTGTCTCATGCCAAGTACTGGTATGGGGTGTGTAGAGCCAACTGAACTCCCAGTGCTGCCCAAATCTCTTTTGTAAGGGTTGCTGTGAAGGCTGGGCCCTGATCGCTCTCCATCACCTCTGGGACCCCAAATCTACATACTAGCTCACTCAGTAGTTTCTTAGCCGTGGTCTTGGCTGTCATGTTTGTAACAGCGTAGGCTTCTGGCCAGCCGGAGGACATGTCCACCACCACTAGGGCATATTCATATCGGCCACTTTTCGGCATCTGTATGTGATCAATCTGTATCCTCTGGAACGGATAGAGGGGTTTCGCCAAATGCTTCTGCGGTGTCTTTTCTGTCCTCCCCGGGTTGCATTTTGCACATACTGCACAGTAATTTCTGGTTAGGGTGATTATCCCTGGGGCCCAATACTTCTTGCTGATCAGTGAATTCATTAAGTTCTTAGAGAGAGATGTGCAGGTCCATGTGCCCATTGGACGACTGCTGGATACATATATTTTGGTTAACAGGTTTTCCCTCTCATCAGATACAGATCTCCATCGTAGTCTGCTCCTTTATTGATCCATTCCAAGTGTTCTTCTGTGTGAGCCGCCCTTTGCATAGAGGCTAGGTATTGCCTGTCAGATGGCACATGGACTGCCAAGGGCACCTGCGCTGAAGATTCACTCTCCTCTTCGGCCACTTCAGCCGTTTTCCGTTGGTCTTTTGCTGCTCGTTTGGCAGCTATATCCGCCAGGTGGTTCCCTCTGGCTTAAGAATTCAGTTTACCATGTGCTTTAACCTTCAAGACAGCCACTTGGTCAGACAGGAGTAGCGCATCCATTAACTCCTTGATGGCTGGGCCGTGTTTCACCAGTGTTCCGGCCGCTGTCAGAAATGCTCTAGCCCCCCCAGGTGATACTGAAGTCATGAGCCACTCCCAGGGTGTACCTTGAGTCTGTGTAAATGTTGGCTCTTTTACCTTCTGCCATCTTACACGCTGTAGTGAGGGCTTGGAGCTCCGCTTCCTGAGCAGATACAGTTGGTGGTAATGCTCCTGCTTGTAGAATTTCAAATGCATAACCTGTGTGGTAACTTGCCTCCTTCATCTGCATATCTGGAGCCATCCACAAAAAGTGTGTAGTCAGGGTTTTCCAGAGGAATTTCACTCACTGTAGGGAAATGTGTGGTTTCCATGCGCATCATTTCAAGGCAGCGATGTGGAGCAGTACAGGGGTCTTTCTTCACCTTCTCCTTGTCCCCCCATTAAAAATGGCAGAAGGGTGGCCGGGTTGAGAGTGAGATACCTTTGGAGTGTCACATTGTCAGGAAGGAGGAGGGAGATTTGCAACCGAAGATGTCTGGCGGTGGACAGGTGGCGGGGTTGCACCTGATTCAGGATGGCAGCAATGTCATGCGGTGCCAGAAGAAGCAGGGGGTGTGCTAAAACAAGATCTGAAGTTTTTTGTCCAGCAGTGCTTGGGCAGCAAAGACTGCTCTTAAACAGGAAGGATCACCCCTAGCCACGGGGTCTAAGCGGCACGAATAGTACCCCAATGGGTCTAGTCCGTCCTCCATGTGATTGAGCTAGAACCCCTGTGGCGTGGCCTTTTCATTCCGACACAGTTTAAAGGGTATTCCATAATCTGGAGGCCCAAAGCAGGATCTGTGGATATTGCTCGCTTCAGCAGAAAAAAAATTGTCCAGGGCCTTGCTTGACAGGGTAAACAGCACAGACTTGAGAGCATCAGAGCGGTTGCATGAGGATCGATGCATCAGGGATCCACGCCCTGCAGTAAGTTGCAGAGTCCAAGAAAAGCATGCAACTAAAAACAGTTCCTTCCTCTGGTTTCTAGGTCACTGCATAGTCTCTGGTGACATTGGTGTTGAGGCTGCAGCAAGGGAAGATAGGAGACGCAGGCCACTGACGAGGTGAACATACCGTCATTTTTATAGTGGGGACCTTACTACAGGAGTTTTGTTTTTTTTTTAAACACAAAAAGGTCAGAGAGAGAGAGAAATATATTTTATATATATATATATATATATATATATATATTATATATATATTTTATAGATATAAATCTATATCTCTCTCTGAACCACAGGACTCCACCAGGTAAATACAAACAATTTATTATTAATTTAAAAATATTTAAATGCATTTTATATATAACTACCATAATGAGCTGAAAGGCTTAATACTGTAATGAGACTCGCACTACGAGGCAGAAGGTAAGTCCTACGAGTCAACGTAGTCTCCTTTCCTGAACATGCTTACAGGAGCAGAATGATGATCTCATCATTGTGGCACTGCTTTCCACTTCTCAGTCAGCAGACAGGCGTGTGCTGTAGATCAAGCTGTATTATTATTATTGGCATTTATATTGAGCCAACATTTTACACAGAGCGTTACATACTGTATAGTCACGGCACCTTACAATCTAAAGTCTCTATCTCACGCATATACAGTACACATCTAGAAAACCAGAGTACCCAGGGGGAAGCCATGCAATTTCAATGCAGGTATTGTCCTGGCCAGGATGAAAACTGAGGACTCCAAAGCTGCAAGACACGCGATGATGACTAAGCCGCTGTGCTGCCCATTTAACAACACTGGGAAATGTTAGGAAACAGTCAGCTGTTTGTACACTGACTGAACAAAATTATAAATACAGTATTGCACTGTTCAGATTCAACAGCCCATAAAAGTGAAAGTGGTTGTAAAGGCACAAGGTTTTTACATTCTGTGCATGAACGTAAAAAACCTTCTGTGTGCAGCAGCAATCCCCCCTCCCCCAATTACTTACCTGAGCCCCTTCTGAATCCAGCGATGTCCATGGGGTCCTCTCCGGGGACTCGTACTCCTGATTGGTTCCCACTGCTGCCAAAAGCCAATCAGGAGATGGAGGGGCCGAGCCACAGCTCCGTGTGTGAATGGACACACACAGCCGTAGGTCAGGAGTGCTTGCTCTGGGGGCACCCAGCAGGAGGGAGGGGCGCTGGCGTGGGACCTGAGACGAGGAGGATCCGGACTGCTCTCTGCAAAACCATTACACAGAGGAGGCGAGTATGACTTTTTTTTTTTTAGTTTGTTTAAAATAAAACTTTAATATCCCCTTAGGTATTTTAGCTGTAGTGATATCACCATAGCCGTAAACCAATACATTTTTATTGGCCAGCAAATATACAGTGCGTGTGCTCTTACCCTTTTTTACCCTTTCCTTGTGTAGCAGGGGTTTTCTTTTGAGGCTGGTCTCCTTCTAGAAAATCCAGTTTATCAGACAGGCCTAAAGAAAGACCAGATATGTTATAACACCATTAAAGAAAAACAAAAAAATTCAGTTAAACTAAAAACTTTGCCCAACATTGCCTTCTTCCTAACCTCAAAACAATGAATGGTTTGGTGTTTAAACAGTCAGGCATTAAACTTTGGCACTGGCTGCAACACCATAGTAACTCCACACAGACTCGAAGGGGCCGTACTACACTACAGAGGATATAGGGGTATGGCCCTATTCAAGTCTGCTGGCAGTTACAAAGAAGATTTCAGCCCAATGTTTGTGTGCGATACCACCCGGTACCTCGTCATCCACAGCTGGAGGATCTTCCAGTTTTGTTTCTGTCATATTTCTTACATGGCAGAGAGGCTCCAGTCTGCAGGTGAGAGAGCTTGTGTGGGTTAGGATGCCAATTGTGGCAGTAGCAGCAGGATCAGCAATGATGATGTCATGATGTCTCATGTCCTACATCAGGGGGGTCTCCAAACTTACTAAAGAAAGGGCCAGTTTACTGTCCTTCAGACTTAAAGCAGAGTGGAACTTCTGCTCATCTGAACCTTCTCCCCCCTCCGGTGTCACATTTGGCACCTTTCAGGGGGGAGTGCAGATACCTGTCTAAGATAGGCATTTGCACCCACTTCCGGGAGTCCTGTCTGCGGGTATTCTGTCACTTCCCGCAGAATACCCGTTGTGTTCTGGGAAACACTCGGCTCCCAGAACACAACGGGGACCAGCGAGTACAGCGCAGCGCGACTCGCGCATGCACCGTAGGGAACCGGGCAGTGAAGCCGCAAGGTTCCCTCAGCGAGGATGGCGGTGGGGGCAGCAGAGTGACGGGCGATTGCTCGTCTTCTGCTGCCGACGTTGCTGGACTCCAGGACAGGCAAGTGTCCTAATATTAAAAGTTTGTAGCTGCTGGCTTTTAATATTTTTTTTTCGGCGGAGCTCTGCTTTAAGGGGGGGCCGGACTGTGGCCAGTGGGAGTAAACAATGTATTAGTGGGAGAAATTGTGCCCCACTGTTGGAGTCCATGGCAAGAATTGTGCCTCAAGGGCCAGAAAAAGGCACACAAGACTGCAGTTTGGAGACCACTGTCCTACACAATGAACGTTTGACCACACCCCCTGTGACATCTACTTTATGCATTAGATGTACCATTGGCAATGAACTCTTCCTGGGTGACCAATAGAGAGTCTATGTAACCATATCTATAATTTCCTTTCCTTGGGTAATACTCGCCTTTCTGGTATTTTTTAATCTGGTTCATCATATTAGATTTCTCCTTCTGTCTCTTCTGTATAACTTCAACTTGTACCTGTAGATCAGAGAAAGATCGTCATTTGGATCCAACACTCAGGAAAACGATAAATAAAATAAACCCAAAACTAGGCCTGTAACAAGCCACGTCGGTCACTGACCTTTTTGCCGTATTTCCGCAGGGCTCGCAGCTGTTTGGCTTTTTCTGATTTCTCCATCGCCTGCTGCTTGGTCTGAAGTTTATGCCGAATCTAAAAAATACAAAAACCAACTCGAAACCGTCAAATGTCAGACAGTAGTTTGTAAAGTCCAGCATTCAGAGGACAAGCAGTGCTGTCAGCCAGCATTACAGTTATACAATCAGAAGTCTTATATCCCTTTGGCACAATCATTATCTTATTCAATATACAACATAGCAAAGGGAAACAGGGCAAAGTAAATACAGTAAAACCTTGGATTGCGAGCATAATTCGTTCCGGAAACATGCTTGTAATCCAAAGCGCTTGTATGTCAAAGCAAATTTACCCATAAGAAATAATGGAAAATCCGACGATTCGTTCCACAACCATTTATTCATCAGTCCTTATATAGTCTATAGTCCATATAAAAAGATTATAGCAATGTGATAGGTTGTGGAACCATAAAATGTCCATCCACAAAGGGAAGCCTCCACAAGGGGATTAGAAGCAAAATCCAGCAGGAGCTACAGAGTATAAAAGAGAAGAGAGGCGCCTCGAAGTGTAGCAACATGGTTACATTTAATGAAGGTACAACATTTAGCAACTCACATGGTTGATGATTAAGAGAGGCACATCTAAATAGGCAGGCATTCGAGGGAAAGCTGTCCACATAGACCATCCTCCGCACCACCGGCTCTCAACGCTGTCAGTCTGCAATGGTGACCGGGAAGATTACCCTTCAGGAGAGCGATCTGACAGCGAGGCTTGAACCGCTCGTGGAGCGCAGCGTGGAAGGGATGATGTTGATGGCGGTGAGGAGGATGATCTATGTGGACAGCTTTACCCCGGATCCCTGCATACTTAGATGCACCTGTTTTAATCATCAACCATGTGAGTTTCTAAATGTTGCACCTTCATTAAATGTAACTCCACTTAGTGGCGCCTCTCTTCTCTTTTATACTCAGCTGTGACTTGACGGTACGCTTATATCAAGACATCGCTTGTATATCAAGTCACAAAGTATTTAAAAAATGTTACTTGTCTTGCAAAACGCTCTCAAACCAAGTTACTCTCAAACCAAGGTTTTACTGTAATTCTCCTAAAAAGGTTATCCTCTGATCCACCATTCTAACCCCCCCTCCCCCCCACTGACCCTTTCCATCCGAGCTGGAGATAACAGAGTTCAAGTGTTACTAAAACCCAGGACCCTGCATTCACATTCACTATATCTGGTCTCCCACGGAACATGGAAATTGCAATATTTTAGTAACTATAAACTGCTAAAAACCTTATCAGCAGTATATAGCAGTCTGGTGACTTCTATCATTGTCCCGTTAAAGCTTGTAGGAGGCATTCTTATTCTCCTCTGACTGTCCTACGAGGCTGCATGACCCCTGACCCTCTGTCTGGACAGTGCTGTTCACATGCACTCTCCCCCAAAAAACAAAACAAAAAAATAAATAAATTAAAAAAAAACACCCTCTAGCAATTCACAAACTGAGTATGTGCAGAGTGCCTACAAGGCTCTGTGCTATCAGAAGATGGATTGGGGACAGTGGAAGAAGGGTCAGATCAGAGAAGACAGGATCAAACAGGCTTTCAACACAATATGGAGGATTAACCCCTTAGGTTCCACAGCGAGTATAACAAGCATGCTTTACTACATAGACTGATTTTACTGTTGTTGGTTTAGTAACACTTCAAAGTGCATGTCCAGGCAAATATGAAAAACTAAAGTGAAGTAGAAAGTATTGTAGCTTTAAAGCTGAACTCCAGCTTTTCATACACTTTACATAGTAAAAAGCTGGCCCAAACGATTTGTGTCATTCACCAACATGTGAGGCCGCTGGATGTGCGGTATTAACCTCTATGTAGCTGAGGCCACATACAGCACTGTGTTCCGGGTGCGAGCCGAGGCTACCCGTCTCATACCCGGAACACAGTAAAGTCAATCACAGCAGCGCTCAGCCAGAGAAAGTGATGTATTCTAGCAATGAAAACAAAGCTTCCTCTGATTGTCGAAGTCAGAGAGGCGGGCTGATGATGTCACAACCTCTGACTCAGCCAATCAGAGGAAGCTTTGTATTGCTAGAATACATTGCTTTCTCTGAATGACTAAAATCCGCTGTAAAAAGACTTTACTGTGTTTTCCGGGTATGAGACAGGAAGCCTCGGCTTGCACCTGGAACAGTGCGGTATGCTGTAATGTGGCCTCAGTTACATACAGTTTATACCACACATCCAGCTTTAAGTAGTAGTGTCCCTGATGACATCAGATGCGATGAAACCTGTATGGCGGAGCCAACTCACGTGACGTCACCATGCTTGTCTGAAGTGTTTGGATTGTTTGTCGGGAATGGCATTTTCGCACTGAGTGCTTATTCATTTTAAACGTGTCAGTAGTTTATCCGCTTTCGGCTTTTAAAGTTTTATACAATTTCACACTATTTGGAGTTTCCCTACTCTAATTTCATGATATGGTGCACCATTTGGGAACATGTGGATGGCACCATTCTGATTCATATTGGAGATTAGGAGATATCACAGGATCTTCGGTGAATGGCTTCTATAGAGATCCTTCAAGGATGAAATTGTGATCTACATGCCGATTTGGCCCTGTAATAGGGCCCAAAGGTTCCGGTAAGAGTCTTCGTAGTTTGAGGTGATGGTGCCCCTTTAGGATCACAAGTATTGGATCAATAGCATTTATACCAGCACAGTGGTGGATTTCTTTACACAATTCGGACCGATATGCATTATATTATATTTTTTTATTTTGCACTGTATTTATATATTACCACTTTGTTATTTAAAGTGGTTATCGCACTTATACGAGTTATAAACTGTCACATAAAGCACGGCAATCTGTATCCAGATATCAATCTGTAGTGGGGGAGGAACACAACAGTTGCTTGGAGCTGGGCTTAAGGTTGGTATTGACATCAGTGGATGTGCCGATGTATCTCTTGGCATGGAGGAGAGCCACACACTTTAAAATTTGCCGCTGCCTAAAGTGTTAGTTCGCCTTTTGTCGTTCCACAACAGCTGGAGGGCCACAGGTTGAGCACCCATGCTGTACACCAGGGGTAGGCAACCTCGGCCATCCAGCCATTTTGAAACTACAAGTCCCATGAGTCATTGCAAGACCCCGACAATCACAGGCATGATGGGATTTGTAGTTTCACCACAGCTGGAGTGCCGAGGTTGCCTACCCCTGCCGTACACCCTCCAGTCCCTGCTGTACTTACCTCCAGGGATGTTGAGCTGTTAGTGCAGCGGATCCAGGGATGTGAAAAACCCGCTCTTCTCTGTGCAGCGCTTTCAGGATAGTCTATAGCGATTTTTATTGGCCACCGCCTGCACAGAGAATTGCTCTGGTCCATCCGGCAGGGGAGGTTGTACAATGTTTGCTCACCTTTTAAATTTTCTTCTCCAAAATAGGAACACTTTAAAACCTTACAGACTACCTACCTTCTGCATGTGCTGGTCCGTCTTTGCCATCTCAGCAAAGTAATCATCCGGGCGCCTTGTGGAAACTTTCAACTTCTCCAGACGTGGCAGAGCGAAGAGCACAGCCGCCTGCGCTTGACGGTAACTGGGGGAAGGATAAAGAAATGGAAAAAAGGAGCGTCACCTGCTGGAATTTAACTGCATGTGCTCCAACACAGGACTTCACAAAACTAGAAGAACAAAGTGACGATTGCTGCTGTGGAGAAAATCACTGGCAGCTCCCAAGCAAAGGCTTTTTCAATAAAGCAAAGAGCAATAAAATGTTAACCACTTGCCCCCCTCCGGAAGATTTACCCCCTTTCATGACCAGGCCATTTTTTGCGATATGGCACTGCGTTACTTTTACCGACCATTTGCGCGGTCATGAGACGCTGTACATAAAATAAAATTTAAGCCGTTTTTTTCCTACAAGTACAGCTTTCTTTTGGTGGCCAATATGTATTCTGCTCTATGTTTTTGGTAAAAAATAAATAAAATCTCAATAAGCTTATATTGATTGGTTTATGCAAACGTTATAGTGCCCACAAAACTATGGTATACATTTTTAATAACATTATTATTAACGATGATAATAATAATAGTAATGATAATATTATTAAACATAAATGATAGAGACACACACACACACACACACACACACACCTTGGATTAGGAGCATAATCCGTTCCAGGAGAATGCTCGTAATCTAAAGCACTCGCATATCAAAGCGAGTTTCCCCATAGAAGTCAATGGAAACAAAAATAATTTGTTCCGCATTGACTTCAATGGCATGCAATACCGCATGTGGCCAGAGGTCGGGGCGCCGGAGAGCCTCGGAAAGACCCGAGGACAGCTCGGCTGAACTCGGAAAGGCTCGGGAACGGAGTATTTCCAAGATTTTCCAAGCAGCTCCGGCGCCCCCCCCACCTCAGGCCAAACGTGGTACTGCACACCGCTGTGGCTTGAATCCTGCTCGTTTTGCGAGACAACACCCGCAAACAGTCAGGATTTTTTAAAATACAGTGCTCGTATTGCGAAAAACGCTCATTAACCGCGTTACTCGCAATCTGCAGTTTCACTGTATATATATATATATATATATATATATATATATATATATATATATATATATATTATAAAAATGGCAGCGATCAGTGACTTATAGCGGGACTGTGATACTGTGGCGGACTATCGGACACTGACACTTTCCGGGAACCAGCGACACCAATACAGTGATCGTGCATATTTTTAGCACTGGTTACTGTACTAATGACACGGGAAGGGGTTTAACATCTAGGGCTATCAAAGGGTTAAATGTGGGCCAAGCCAGTGTTTGTGTACTGCTTTCACTAGAGGAAGATATTGGTTCTAGTCCCTGCTTTGCAGAGACACAGGATCAGTTCCCCCCCATCAGAACTGAGATATGCCTTGCTTACATAGGCATATCTCAGTCTTTTACCAATAATCGGTGGTTGCCGGAGGACATTGGGACCCGCAGGTCGGCTTCTGCTGTAAAGAACTACCCCTGCAGGTGGAGAGATACAGGACACACATACACACACACACCCACATATACACACGTGATCTGCCCTGTAGCAGTAAAAATAAAAGTGCTATAGTGTGAACAGCAAGTGTTTAACAAATTACATCAGTCTAGACAGACTCCATGCAGTGACCTGCCACTGTCAGATTCCCAGGATCTGCCTCCTCCCCACAGTCCATGCAAAGTCGTCATGAGCTTTCACATCGGCAAGCAAAAGAACAAGCAAGGTCACAGAGACATCCTTCGTTCGTCTAATATGGCTTCACCCGACATGGGTACTAAGACCATATTGTGGGCAAAACGCATCAGTGGCAGAGCCAGATCAGATGGGTAAAGGATGTGTCAGAGTGACCTCTCTTGTTTTACTGTCCACTTGTCAAGAGTTCATCACATTTAAAAAAAAAAAAACCCCAGCAGTGTGCAGCTTGAATTTATCAATGCAAAGAGTACTGAGCAGAGTTTGGGAACCTCCAGCACCCAATAACTAATCAGATAAGCGTCCCAGCTGTTCTAAACTGATGAAAGCCAAAATGTGGTTGGTGTGGTTGTGACAAACCCTGCCCAGGGAGTACCGTGCTATCCTTGTGTACTAAATGTGCACAGGAACTCTTTATATATGTACTTTATATTCCGAGACACAGTGAGCTGCATAAGACATGTTTTATCTTTAGAAGTTCAGTAGTAAATCACTCACAAGCACATTTCCCTCTGGAAATCATCCTCTGCATTGACTTCGGAGCTCTGAGCCGCCTCCACCACTTTCTTTTCCGTCTTGTCAGGTACCGGAGCCGTTGTCACATCGAGACGCTCCAACCAATCCAGATCTTTCCTGAGATCCTGAAGGCATTGTCTTAGTCCATCCTGAGGAGGAACACGGACGGCATGTTAAAAAGTTATGAAAGGAAGAGAGAGAGAGTGCGATAAGCTTCCCTTTATAATGGAAACCTCTTGGTTTACATTTGCAGTTTGGGGGTGGTGATAAAACCCAATAGATAGGACATGTTTTTATCACCACCGCCCCATCCGTACCTGTGGCCAGGGGTGTACACACAACACAGCAGGAGTTACATGCCCTTTCATAGTGGGTGGGTGTACCACCTGCCAAGCATGACCCATTCAAGTGAATGAGGCCACTCTGCTTTAACCCCTTTGGACCTCGCACAGGCATGCAGTTGCATGGCACTTTCAGAGTCGCCCTATTTACTTAAATGGGTTGCGATTGGCAGGTGGTAGCTCCCACTAAAAACAACAAGGGGGGGGTTTAATTCCTGCTGCAGCATGTGTACACCTTTGGCTGCTGCTTCAGCAGATAAAAGGGGCAGGGGGTGGTAAAACCACAACAACCACAGGGTTTTACCACCCCCCCACCCCAACTTTACATGTAAATAAGACCTAAGGCCCAGTGATTCAGAACTTCTGGGGGGAGGCGGGTGCCTTTGTCTCCTCGGGAGAAAGGAAGCCGCTCAGGTGTGGAAGTCCCCGGAATTACCTCCTCCCAGCAACCAAGGGTGCAAGCAAATGCAAATGAAGAAAGAAAAGTCTTCTGGACGCAGCACTCCGGTTAAAAAGCCTTTATTCCAAAAAAAGGGTTCAGGAAACCAAAACACACTGCACAACACAGCAAACTGATCACATCTGGCTAACGCGTTTCACACTATTAAAGTGCTTACTCATAGCTGCCTTTGTCTCCTCGGCGTTGGGCCTCCCAAATATAATTCACCCCAAGAACTGCCTACTAGGCATTTTTGGTGACTTACACCTATCAACGCATGCCAAGAGACTGCTCCATATACAATGTTTTTTTTTAATCATAAAAATATTCTACTGTCCTGGAAGGGTGCACAGACCTCTTTGAAAGCCCTTTGGTTGAAACTTATTAATGACTCTATCCAGCTATATAAGCTTACTTTTGAAATCCGGAAACGGACCAAAACCTTTCATAAAATTTGGGGTAGGTGGCTGGCTAGCCCACTTACTCTCTCTCAGCACTAACTGAAGTACACTTGTTTGACCAGTGGTAGACCATGCCCTAAGGATCTCCAACGTCTAGACTCCCACCTTTGCTGTGCCCGTATTGGTCTACATGCACACACACACAATATATATATATATATATATATATATATATATATATATATATATATATATATATATATATATATATATATATATATATATACATACATACATACACACACATACACACACACACAAAGACCTAAGGGTGCTGCTGCTGATTCACAAGTGAAGCAGGCACTGCTGCTCCTCTGAAAAGCGATCAAAGTGTGTTTGACAGGTGGCGAGATGTTGCCTCCTCACCACCTGATTTAAACCCTTGATTAACATGCAATGCACGCGATTGCAACACGGTAGTACCGCGATTAGCGGTTCAAATCAGATGTGAGGAGGCGACACTGTGCCTGGTGATCTTTGACTTCTCCCGTGTTGTTAAGTCAGATCTCCACCTTTTTAAGGTTGTCTACCTGTTCTAGAGGTTGCTAGGGGTCCCCTGAGAAATTTCTGTCTCTCAGATAATTTCCCACTGACACCATTGATCTTTCTCGTTATCTGTAAAGAGGGTAATTCGTCCCAATGACCACAAGTGTAAGGATCATTCTTCACACTGACAATGAAACTAATGTATCATGAGCTGTAGATTTAGTCATTTTTAGCAGAGGTTCCCTGAGACCAGAAAGTTATTTTTATAGGGGTCCTCTGTAATGAAAAAGGTAGAGGAAGATCGAAAGCATACCTTTCCAATATAGGTGTATAGTGACTCATATGCTTATAGCAGCGCAGCTAACGATCACCTCAAAGTGGAGGACATCTAATGCATCAGACGTAATTACTAGTGTTAAAGCTCAATATCTTTACGAACATTTTTTTGCATACTCCTCTTAACTCCATGCCCTAATTTTTAGATAGATGCCAACTTTGGATGGCAAAATTTTCAGAAACTCCTCTGTAAAATACTGACCCTGGGTTCAGTATATTGCTTAATGCTGACTTATAACAAAAACAATGGTGGTACTGTTTAATTTTAATTTTATTTAAAGTTATTATTTCTTTGTTTTGTTTTTCTTTGACCCCTTTGTATGCATTTTATCGTTTGCTCCTTATGCTCATATATGGCCCAATATCACCAAGGCTCCGATTAATAGATTGGTTTTTACTTTTTCACTGACAAGTACTATGCATACGTACTAGGGATCGACCGATTATCAGTAAGGCCGATATCAGCATTTCCCCCCCCCCCACAAAAAAATTGGTATCGGCCTCAAATTAGACTGATATTACCGATATTGCTTTAAAGTGGAAGTGAACCCTCCTATTGTTTTCAGCCAAGGAAGCTGCCATCTTGGCCTCTGTTTAATCTGCAGCATGCACATGTGATCCATTATGACACTGGCCATTGGATGGTTTGACAGTTTGGTTGAGAGCACAACCAATGTGACAGCTAGCATTTCCGGCATGCCGGGAATGTTAACTGTTTTTTGAAACTATAAAATAGATGGGTTTACTTCCGCTTTAAGGGGTTTCACTGGAGTGATGCATGCAGCCGCAGCCATCACCCCGGTACTGTTCTTTAGAGTGGATGGTCAGCTTCATTGTAATAACAACCGATGCGGCTCAGCAGCCGCTTGGCTGTCATTACAAGCAGCGGGAGGGGACACCCCCCCCCCTCCCTACACTGGTCGCCCGGGCTCTCCTGTCCCACCGGGAGGCCTGAGCAACCAGCCGGCACGTCCGCCAGCTGGCCGAAGACATGAACAAAGCCGATGCTTCGTTCGGATCTCTGATCTAGTAATCCCGAAGCGATGTCATGACATCACTTCCCGGATTACTGGCATCTCAAAGGCGCCAGTTTAAAAAAAAAAAAAGAAAGTATTCAAAGATGCTGATCTTGACGTTTTGAATACTTCCAAGTGCAGAGGAGGGGTTTGGAGGCTTATAGAGTACCGATCCCTCCATAAAGAGTACCTGTCACAAGGCATGTTTACATTCCGTGTGACAGCAATAACAGTGATAAAATAAAAGTTTGAAAAAAATAAATAAAAAATTTAATGTACAGAACATTGGCACATAATTTCGGCTATCGGCCTGAGAGGTGGCCGAAATATCGGCACCGGAAAAACGATATCGGTCGATCCCTAATACATACCTTACTCATAAGTTCTTATATTCCTCAAATTATTTAAATGAATATTCTACTGTCATTACCATTTTGTTTGTATCTTGTCAACCGTTCAGCTTCAATAAAAACTGAATTGAAAGAAATAAAAAAAAAAAAGTAGAGAAAGGCGGGTGTAGAACATGTAAAAATATAAAACCAGCACACCTAGGAGTTTGTTGCAAAGCTAAAGAAAATTGCAAGATTACACAACATCTGGAGTCACATAAAAGGGTCTTGCAATAAAACTTTCGGCTTTAATGCAAAGCTCCTAGGTGTGCTGGTGACATTTTTTTTATCCACGTTTCTGGCAAGAGGCAAAAGAGAAGCACCGCGATTCAGTCCTCACCACATCATTGGAAGCTTTCGGTTTTCCTTCCAGCACCACATTTAATCCCGGCTTCAGTTTTCCCTGAGCAAAGGCTTCTTGTAGCTGCAACACAATGAATTTGTAGGACAAACTTAGAATAGAAATGCAAAACAAAAAACGCAACATACCATCCTTCTAAGCAGCAAATTAGGTGGAATGTTACCCGGATTTTATCATTTAGAGCAGTGGTTCTCAACTCCAGTCCTCAGGGCCCACCAACAGGCCAGGTTTGCAAGATAACTGAAATGCATCACAGGTGATATAATTTGCTGCTCAGGGATTGCAGTATTCTAGTCTGCATCTCCCCAAGGTAATACTTAAAATCTGGCCTGTTAGTGGGTCCTGAGGACAGGAGTTGAGAACCACTGATTTAGAGGCTTCCAGGATGAGATCTTTAGACGATCCCCTAAACACGGCCGTTTTCTTTTAAGCTGGAAAGCCTGAGATCGCTTGTGTTTTTATTTATCTCGATGCTTTCCAGCCTAGAGGAGAGATGTGGGGTCTTATAGAGCCCAGATATCGCTGTAAAGAGGACCTGTCATGCCATATTCTAAGGGATGTTTACATTCCTTGTAATAGGAATAAAAGTGATCAAATTATTTTTTTTTTTTTTAAGGAAAGTTTTTAAAAGAATCCCTGCATGCTCTTACACAGAAGTGACCGCATACGTAGGCCGCGCCTGCATATGTAAAAACAGCGTTAGAACCACGTGAGGTGTTGCCACAAACCTCATAATTCTAGCTCAAGACCTCTGTAACTCTAAACTGGTAACCTGTAAAAAGTGTCGCCTATGGAGATTTTTTAAGTACCGTAGTTTGTCGCCATGCCACGAGTTTGCGCAGTTTTAAAGCGTGACATGTTAAAGCGGAGCTCCACCCTAAAGTGGAACTTCCGCTCATTCGTTTCCTCCCCCCTTGGCCCGTGATGTCACCGCAGGGCTCCCTCCTCCGGCTGCCGGGCCAATAGGAGAGAGGAGCGGGGCCTCATGCATGCGCAGTAGGGTTCCCGATGTGGAGCCGAAAGGCTACATTGCCGTACTCCCTTACCCGCAATGGCGGCGACAGCACCCGACAGCTGATGGAAACATCAGCTGCAGTGCCGACATTGAGGGACTGCAGGACAGGTACGTTTCCTGTTATTAAAAGCCAGCAGCTGCAGTATGTGTAACTGCTGTCTTTTAATGTATTTTTTTTTTTTGCCCGGAACACCACTAAGTATCTATTTACACAGCGTAACTTCATCGTTTATATTATACAAAAAAAATGCCCTAGATTTAGTGTTTTTGAAATAAAAATCGCATTTCAAAAATTGCTGCGCAATTACAGTGTGACATAAAAAAAAATGCATGAACGCCATTTTATTCCCTAGGGTCTCTGATATAGGATATAAATAAATAAATATGTTTGTGTGTTCTGAGTAATTTTCTAGCAAAAAAAAAATGATTTTTACATGTGAGAAATATTATTATTAGACAATTTTAGGACCTCATGCACACAGGGAATCTATTCAGCCCCCCTGAAAGCCAGAACTGGTAGGAATAGTGCTGCTAAAATAAAAAGTTAAATACAGTGCATTTTTAATGCGTTTAGATGCGCTAAATGCTTGCACGGTACTGGATTCTATTGGCTAAAATATTTTAGTCCGGCCATCGGAGTGCATTAACGCTCAAATGTTAGATGTGTCAGCTCCTCTCCTGAACGTGCCATGGGGGGGGGGGGGGGGTTTGGGGGGTTCAGCCTATAAACACTGGTGTGAACACACAGAATTATATCCACTTCTGAACTTTCAGTGGTTACACCGGGATGATATGCAGCCGCCGGCATCACCCCGGTACTGTTTAGAGCCGGTGATCGGCTCTCTTATAAAAGCAATCCTAGCGACTAACTAGCCGCTGGATTGCCTTTACAAGCAGCACAAGGGGACGTCTTCCAATGGGGACGCTGGTTCACTAGTTCTGGTGACTGCCAGGGATTCCCTCACTTCCTGTTTTGTCTATGGGACAGTAAGTGAGGGGAAATCTCTGTCAGGGAGGAGTTATGAAGGTGATGTGGGACTTGTAGGGGGGGTGTAGCAGAGAAGAGCACAGAGGGACGGAGCGAAGAGGAGGACACATAGATGGAGAGTCTCATCACCTCCTTATCAGTCAGCTCAGACGGATCGATATCAGAATCCTCCGAAAAACTCTCCTCATCATCATCGCGATCCAACATGACGTCTTCTGATCCTGGGGGAGGAAATAAAAAGATACAATGTCACCAAACTACACAATGCGGAATTCTCCTCTATACTGATCGGGGGGGGGGGGGGGGGACTACAAGCTCATCAACCAAACGGGCTCTACAGAGGGGGAGGGTAAATGTTGGGGGAGAGAGAAGAAAGTGATAGGGGGGATGGTGGGGTGAAGAAGTACATTTTTGGGGGAGGGGGGGATGTGCCCGTAGATCCGGGGAGAATGTGCCCCATGTACGGTGTGACTGGGAAGCTCGGAGTCCTCCCCACATCATACATACAATTCCCCACTCACCGCACACACTCCTCTCCTCACGTGTAGTACACCGGAAGTCTCACAACTCTCATTTCCGCCTACGTCACCGGACATCACGTGAGAGCCCGTTGTCATGGCGACCCTCCCTCTACCAATTGTTTTCCTCCCGACATGCTCCGCGGTGTGAGCGTCTCGTCCCCATGGTAACCGGAGAACTGGAGAGGAGAGCCGCACCGAGTCCGCGTGAGTGTCTGATATCCACCGAATCCTCCTACCAGTACCTACCTGTGTATAATACCGACCTGTATAACCCCCACCTACCCCTGCTTGCCTACCTACCTGTGTATATAACACCTACCCACTTCTATCAACCTCTGCTAACCTCCACCTACCTGTATATAACATATATCTAAAACTACCAGTACATACTACCCACCTGAGTATAATACCTACCTGTATATGATCTCCACCTACCTGTATTTAACCTCCACCTACCTACCTCTACTTACCTACCTATATATATATATATATATATATATATATATATCATTCACCTACCTCTACTTATCTACCTATATATAACCCCCACCTACCTGTGAATACTACCCACCTGTGTATAATACCTACCTATCATCTCCACCTACCTGTATATAACCTCCACCTACCTGTATATCATCTCCACCTACCTGTATATAACCTCCACTTACCTGTATATAACCTCCACCTACCTGTATATCATCTCCACCTACCTGTATATAACCTCCACTTACCTGTATATAACCTCCACCTACCTGTATATAACCTCCACCTACCTGTATATAACCTCCACTTACCTGTATATAACCTCCACCTACCTGTATATCATCTCCACCTACCTGTATATAACCTCCACCTACCTACCTCTACTTACCTATATATATATATATATCATTAACCTACCTCTACTTACCTATATATAACCCCCACCTACCTGTGAATACTACCCACCTGTATATCATCTCCACCTACCTGTATATAACCTCCACTTACCTGTATATAACCTCCACCTACCTGTATATCATCTCCACCTACCTGTATATATCCACCACCTACCTACCTCTACTTACCTACCTAATATATTTCATTCACCTACCTCTACTTACCTACCTATATATAACCCCCACCTACCAGTAAATACTACCCACCTGTGTATAATACTTACCTGTATATAACCCCCACCTACCTGTATATAACCTCCACTTACCTGTATATAACCTCCACCTACCTGTATATAATCTCCACCTACCTACCTCTACTTACCTACCTATATACAGTATATCATCTACCTACCTCTACTTACCTACCTATATATGTAATCTACCTACCTCTACTTACCTACCTATATAAATCATTCACCTACCTCTACTTACCTACCTATATATAACCCTCATCTACCTATAACCCCCACCTGTGTATAATACTTACCTGTATATAACCTCCGCCTACCTGTCTATAACCTCCGCCTACCTGTCTATACCCTCCACCTACCTGTCTATACCCTCCACCTACCTGTCTATAACCCCACCTACCTGTCTATACCCTCCACCTACCTGTCTATACCCTCCACCTACCTGTCTATAACCCCCACCTACCTGTATATACCCTCCACCTACCTGTATATATCCTCCACCAACCTATATATACCCTCCCCCTACAGTACCTGTATATAATCTCCAGGTAAGGGATATATCTGGCTGTGTCCCCATCTCAGAGATTTCCTCTTTCATCTGGATCCAGTCACCTGGACAGGAAGTGAGGGGAAGTCTCTCCAATCACAGGGTGGGGGGTGGAGAAGTTTCCTGTTGATGGAAGTGTGACATTGTCTCATTCACAGATCCGGTGATTGGTCGGTTGGTGCGCCATGTCGGCGATCGTTGCTCAGTCACACTATACCTTCGGCCTGCGCTCTCAGGTCATCAATAACATCTGTTACTTCGATGAGCAGACCGTCATCTTCCCCTCCGGGAACAATTGTATCAAATACAATGTGGACCAGAAATGGCAGAAGTTCATTCCGGGTAAGATCCAGAGAGATCCCTATAGATCCATCCACCAATAGGAGACTGATCTTTCCTCTTTGTTTATCAGCAAGCCAAGCTGTCCATATATAGAGATTGGTTGGTCACAGTTAAAGCGTCTATGAAGAGTTGCCAGTCAACATGTTTCAGGGGTCATCCCTCTTCATCAGGGCCTCTATAAAGCCCTGATGAACACTCTAAGAAATTGTCTGACAGCCAAAAAACTTCATTCATTATTAATAGTAAATTAGTCTCTAGAAAATTATACTATACTATTTCATAATGGAGAAAATCCACATTTCACTGTCACGGTGGTAAGAATGTGGAGCTGTCTTCCACAATTGGTGGTGTCAGCGGGGAGTATTGAAATTTTTAAAAGACTCTTGGATGTGCATCTTAAAGAACACAACATACAGAAATATGGGAAATAATTATAGACACTGACACAGTGGACGGTGTCAGTAGAGCAGTGGACGATGTCAGTAGAGCAGCAGACGGTGTCAGTAGAACAGTGGATGGCGTCAGTAGGGCAGTGGACTGTGTCAGTAGAGCAGTGGAAGGTGTCAGTAGGGCAGTGGAAGGTGTCAGTAGGGCAGTGGACTGTGTCAGTAGGGCAGTGGACGGTGTCAGTAGAGCAGTGGAAGGTGTCAGTAGAGCAGTGGACTGTGTCAGTAGGGCAGTGGACTGTGTCAGTAGGGCAGTGGACTGTGTCAGTAGAGCAGTGGAAGGTGTCAGTAGGGCAGTGGAAGGTGTCAGTAGGGCAGTGGACTGTGTCAGTAGAGCAGTGGACGGTGTCAGTAGAGCAGTGGATGGTGTCAGTAGGGCAGTGGACTGTGTCAGTAGGGCAGTGGACTGTGTCAGTAGGGCAGTGGACTGTGTCAGTAGAGCAGTGGACGGTGTCAGTAGAGCAGTGGATGGTGTCAGTAGGGCAGTGGACTGTGTCAGTAGGGCAGTGGACTGTGTCAGTAGGGCAGTGGACTGTGTCAGTAGGGCAGTGGAAGGTGTCAGTAGGGCAGTGGACTGTGTCAGTAGGGCAGTGGACGGTGTCAGTAGAGCAGTGGAAGGTGTCAGTAGAGCAGTGGAAGGTGTCAGTAGGGCAGTGGACTGTGTCAATAGAGCAGTGGACGGTGTCAGTAGAGCAGTGGAAGGTGTCAGTAGGGCAGTGGAAGGTGTCAGTAGGGCAGTGGACTGTGTCAGTAGGGCAGTGGACGGTGTCAGTAGAGCAGAGGACGGTGTCAGGGCAGTGGACGGTGTCAGTAGAGCAGTGGACGGTGTCAGTAGAGCAGTGGACGGTGTCAGTAGAGCAGTGGATGGTGTCAGTAGGGCAGTGGACTGTGTCAGTAGGGCAGTGGACGGTGTCAGTAGAGCAGTGGACGGTGTCAGTAGAACAGTGGACTGTGTCAGTAGGGCAGTGGACTGTGTCAGTAGGGCAGTGGACTGTGTCAGTAGGGCAGTGGACTGTGTCAGTAGGGCAGTGGAAGGTGTCAGTAGGGCAGTGGACTGTGTCAGTAGAGCAGTGGACGGTGTCAGTAGAGCAGTGGATGGTGTCAGTAGGGCAGTGGACTGTGTCAGTAGGGCAGTGGAAGGTGTCAGTAGAGCAGTGGAAGGTGTCAGTAGAGCAGTGGAAGGTGTCAGTAGAGCAGTGGAAGGTGTCAGTAGGGCAATGGAAGGTGTCAGTAGGGCAATGGACGGTGTCAGTAGGGCAGTGGACGGTGTCAGTAGAGCAGTGGAAGGTGTCAGTAGAGCAGTGGAAGGTGTCAGTAGGGCAGTGGACGATGTCAGTAGGGAAGTGGACGGTGTCAGTAGAGCAGTGGACGGTGTCAGTAGAGCAGAGGACGGTGTCAGTAGAGCAGTGGAAGGTGTCAGTTGGAGCAGTGGACTGTGTCAGTAGGGCAGTGGACTGTGTCAGTAGAGCAGTGGAAGGTGTCAGTAGGGCAGTGGACGATGTCAGTAGAGCAGTGGACGGCGTCAGTAGAGCAGTGGACGGCGTCAGTAGAGCAGTGGACGGCGTCAGTAGAGCAGTGGACGATGTCAGTAGGGAAGTGGACGGTGTCAGTAGAGCAGTGGATGATATCAGTAGAGCAGTGGACGGCGTCAGTAGAGCAGTGGACGATGTCAGTAGAGCAGTGGATGGCGTCAGTAGAGCAGTGGACGGCGTCAGTAGAGCAGTGGACGATGTCAGTAGGGAAGTGGACGGTGTCAGTAGGGCAGTGGACGGTGTCAGTAGGGCAGTGGACTGTGTCAGTAGAGCAGTGGACGGCGTCAGTGGAGCAGTGGACGATGTCAGTAGGGAAGTGGACTGTGTCAGTAGGGCAGTGGACTGTGTCAGTAGAGCAGTGGACGGTGTCAGTAGAGCAGTGGAAGGTGTCAGTAGAGCAGTGGAAGGTGTCAGTAGGGCAGTGGACGATGTCAGTAGGGAAGTGGACGGTGTCAGTAGAGCAGTGGACGGTGTCAGTAGAGCAGTGGACTGTGTCAGTAGGGCAGTGGACTGTGTCAGTAGGGCAGTGGACTGTGTCAGTAGAGCAGTGGAAGGTGTCAGTAGGGCAGTGGACGATGTCAGTAGAGCAGTGGACGGCATCAGTAGAGCAGTGGACGGCGTCAGTAGAGCAGTGGACGGCGTCAGTAGAGCAGTGGACGGCGTCAGTAGAGCAGTGGACGGCGTCAGTAGAGCAGTGGACGGCGTCAGTAGAGCAGTGGACGGTGTCAGTAGAGCAGTGGACGGTGTCAGTAGAGCAGTGGACGGTGTCAGTAGAGCAGTGGACGGTGTCAGTAGAGCAGAGGACGGTGTCAGTAGAGCAGAGGACGGTGTCAGTAGAGCAGAGGACGGTGTCAGTAGAGCAGTGGACGGCGTCAGTAGAGCAGTGGACGGCGTCAGTAGAGCAGTGGACGGCGTCAGTAGAGCAGTGGATGGCGTCAGTAGAGCAGTGGACGGCGTCAGTAGAGCAGTGGACGATGTCAGTAGAGCAGTGGACGGTGTCAGTAGAGCAGTGGACGGTGTCAGTAGGGCAGTGGACGATGTCAGTAGAGCAGTGGACGGCGTCAGTAGAGCAGTGGACAGCGTCAGTAGAGCAGTGGACGGTGTCAGTAGGGAAGTGGACGGCGTCAGTAGAGCAGTGCACGATGTCAGTAGAGCAGAGGACGGTGTCAGTAGAGCAGTGGATGGCGTCAGTAGAGCAGTGGACGGTGTCAGTAGGGAAGTGGACGGCGTCAGTAGAGCAGTGCACGATGTCAGTAGAGCAGAGGACGGTGTCAGTAGAGCAGTGGTCGGTGTCAGTAGGGCAGTGGACGGTGTCAGTAGGGCAGTGGACGGTGTCAGTAGGGCAGTGGACGGTGTCAGTAGGGCAGTGGACGGTGTCAGTAGGGCAGTGGACGGTGTCAGTAGAGCAGTGAACGGTGTCAGTAGAGCAGTGGATGGAGTCAGTAGAGAAGTGGACGATGTCAGTAGAGAAATGGACGGTGTCAGTAGGGCAGTGGACGGTGTCAGTAGGGCAGTGGACGGTGTCAGTAGGGCAGTGGACGGTGTCAGTAGAGCAGTGGACGGTGTCAGTAGGGCAGTGGACGGTGTCAGTAGGGCAGTGGACGGTGTCAGTAGGGCAGTGGACGGTGTCAGTAGAGCAGTGGATGGAGTCAGTAGAGCAGTGGACGGTGTCAGTAGAGCAGTGGACGGTGTCAGTAGGGCAGTGGACGGTGTCAGTAGGGCAGTGGACGGTGTCAGTAGGGCAGTGGACGGTGTCAGTAGGGCAGTGGACGGTGTCAGTAGGGCAGTGGACGGTGTCAGTAGGGCAGTGGACGGTGTCAGTAGAGCAGTGGACGATGTCAGTAGAGCAGAGGACGGTGTCAGTAGGGAAGTGGACGATGTCAGTACAGCAGAGGACGGTGTCAGTAGAGCAGAGGACGGTGTCAGTAGAGCAGAGGACGGTGTCAGTAGAGCAGTGGACGGTGTCAGTAGAGCAGAGGACGGTGTCAGTAGGGAAGTGGACGATGTCAGTACAGCAGAGGACGGTGTCAGTAGAGCAGAGGACGGTGTCAGTAGAGCAGAGGACGGTGTCAGTAGAGCAGTGGACGGTGTCAGTAGAGCAGTGGACGGTGTCAGTAGAGCAGTGGACGGTGTCAGTAGAGCAGTGAACGGTGTCAGTAGAGCAGTGGACGGTGTCAGTAGAGCAGTGGACGGTGTCAGTAGAGCAGTGGACGGTGTCAGTAGAGCAGAGGACGGTGTCAGTAGAGCAGAGGACGGTGTCAGTAGAGCAGAGGACGGTGTCAGTAGAGCAGAGGACGGTGTCAGTAGAGCAGAGGACGGTGTCAGTAGAGCAGAGGACGGTGTCAGTGGAGCAGAGGACAGTGTCAGTAGAGCAGAGGACGGTGTCAGTAAGGAAGTGGACGATGTCAGTAGAGCAGAGGACGATGTCAGTAGAGCAGAGGACGATGTCAGTAGAGCAGAGGACGGTGTCAGTAGAGCAGAGGACGGTGTCAGTAGAGCAGAGGACGGTGTCAGTAAGGAAGTGGACGATGTTAGTAGAGCAGTGGACGGTGTCAGTAGAGCAGAGGACGGTGTCAGTAGGGAAGTGGACGATGTCAGTAGAGCAGAGGATGATGTCAGTAGAGCAGAGGACGATGTCAGTAGGGAAGTGGACGATGTCAGTAGAGCAGAGGACGGTGTCAGTAGAGCAGTGAACGGTGTCAGTAGAGCAGTGGACGGTGTCAGTAGAGCAGTGGATGGTGTCAGTAGAGCTGTGGACGGTGTCAGTAGAGCAGTGGACGGTGTCAGTAGAGCAGTGGACGGTGTCAGTAGAGCAGTGGACGGTGTCAGTAGAGCAGTGGACGGTGTCAGTAGAGCAGAGGACGGTGTCAGTAGAGCAGAGGACGGTGTCAGTAGAGCAGAGGACGGTGTCAGTAGAGCAGAGGACGGTGTCAGTAAGGAAGTGGACGGTGTCAGTAGAGCAGTGGACGGTGTCAGTAGAGCAGTGGACGATGTCAGTAGAGCAGTGGACGATGTCAGTAGAGCAGTGCACGCCTATGAAGACATTTAACACATAGAGTGGGGTGAACTAAAGTTCATTTTCCCGAAGTTGGAAATATGTTAATGTTCTTAGGTTGGAGTAGTCTTATCACATTGGGTGTCATACTCTCTGTAGACAAGGATTTTTAACTGAGTAAAACTACAGATAAAAACAGTTTAAATAATTTGTAATAAACAATAATATTTTTGGTAATGAATACGTTTGTCTGGTTGTATGACAGGTTAGTTACAATGATGTAGAAAAGATCTTAGCAACCAATCATATCATACCTAATATACTTGCATTGTAAGAAACCATATAAATTAGAATTGTATGTTCCCAGCTGCTTCATTAAAGGTCCTGCCGGGTCCAACACGTCATTCTTCTACTTCATTATCAATCACAGGATGCAGTAAATGTAACGTTTTTGGGAAATAGTTAAATCAATGGGTTTAGTTACAATTCAAAGTGGACCATTGTAGGCTCCTCTGTCAGTGATAAATAGTTGCTTCAACCTTCTAACTGTTAATAGGAATTGAAGTAGATGGAAGACTACAATCATTCTCTCAGCTTTAGTTCCTGATGTTTCTTGTTCATATATATTATTATCCTCTGACATTCCTTACACCCACAGGCTCGGAAAAGAGTCAGGGCATGCAGGCGCTGGCCATCAGCCCGAACCGCCGATACCTCGCCATGTCCGAGAAGGGCCCAGACAAGGCCACCATCACCATCTATGATTTGGCCTCCATGCCGTTCAAGAAGCGCAAAGTGCTGAGCGCACCGGACATCATGTGCCAGGAATTCGTCAGCATCGCCTTCTCCCCAGACTCCAAGTACCTGGTGGCTCTGTCGGGGTCTCCCGAATGGCAGATCGTCTTCTGGATGTGGGAGAAGCAGAAAGTCATGGCCTCCGTGAGGGCGGACAGCCAAAATAGCCCCATTTACCAGGTAATATCAGGGCTGTACTGGCAGGTGTGTGAGTGGGGGCCGGGCCAATGGGTATGCAGAAGGGCACAATAAAGGGCAGAACATACAATCTGTGGTGCTAAAGCAGTTCACAGCTCATGGGGGATATGCTCCGGCTTTTTTTGCCTTGGGTGCCTTGTCCATCACAGATCAGCCAATCTGAGCACCACAAACTGAAGACTCTATTAACCACCTAAAGCGGAGTTCCGCCAATTTTTATTTTTATTTTTTTAAGTCAGCAGCTACACATACTGCAGCTGCTGACTTTTAAAATATGGACACTCAGGGCCGTTTGAAGGAATTTGGGGGCCCCAAGCAACAATTTTAAAATTGAGAAGCGGGGGGGATGGGGCAGGACATTGACGCCGTTCACGGGAGGAGGGGGGGCGCCCGTTCGTGGGGGGGGGGATCGCAGGAGGGGGGGGCGATCTCGGGAGGGGGGGGACGATCGCACAGTATTAAAGTGGATATGCTATGCGGGGGGGGGGAATGTCTTACCTCCTCCACCCGTGCTGCCTCCTCGAGTCCTCTGGCTCCTCTTTCTTCTGCTGTGCTGCCCTCTGCTGGGGCCCCAGGACAAGTCGGGGCCCCAAGCAGCTGCTTGGTTTGCCTGTCCTGTTCCGACGCCCCTGTGGACACTTACCTGTCCAGGGCGCCCGCGATGTCGGCACCCGAAGCCGATCTGTCCCTCAGCTCTCGGGTGGAGAAGTCGCCAACTTCGGTAAGGGAATCAGGAAGTGAAGCCTTGCGGCTTCACTTCCTGGTTCCCTACTGTGCATGCGCGAGTCACAATGCGCAATCCCACTGGTCCCTGCTGTCTTCTGGGACCTGTGTGTCTCCCAGAAGACAGCAGGGGGGCGGGCGGAGGAGGGGCTGGGCATAGCGTAGATCGCCGCGGATACTGCAGCGATCTATGCCCGGAAGTGGGAGCAAATACCTGGATTACACAGGAATCCGAAAAGTGGAAGTTTCATTTTTGGGTGAAACTCCGCTTTAAGGACCAAGCCTATTTTTTACACTTTGTGTTTAAAATAATTTATTTATTTTTTGCTAGAAAATTACTTTCAACCCCCAAACATTATATACATTTTTTTTCAGACACCCTAGAGAATAAAATGGCGGTCGTTGCAATACTTTATGTCACACCGTATCTGCGCAGCGGTTTTACAAACGCAATTGTTTTGGAAAAACTACACTTGAATTAAAAAATAAGAAAACAGTAAAGTTAACCCAATTTTTTTTTTATATTGTGAAAGATAATGTTACGTTGAGTAAATAGATACCCAACATGTTAAAATTGAGCACGGTTGTGGAATAGCGACAAATTACACCCCTTAAAAAACTCCATAGGCGATGCTTTAAAAATGTTTACAGGTTACCTGTTTAGAATTACAGAGTTGGTCTAGTGTGAGAATTATTGCGCTTGCTTTAACGTTCGCGGTGATACCTCACATGTGTGGTTTGAACACCATTTATATATGCGTGCGCGACTTGCGTATGCATTCGCTTCTGCGCTTTCTTTTTCTTATGTATTTTTTTTTTTTACACTGTCCCTTTTTTAATGTTTTTTTTATTTTTATTACTTTTATTCCTATTACAAGGATAGTAAACATCCCTTGTAATAGAAATAAGGATGACTGGTCCTCTTTATGGAGAGATCTGGAGTCTATAAGACCCCAAATTTCTCCTCTACCTTTTAAAAGCAAAAGATCAACAAAAAAAATAATAATTTATCTTTTGCTTTTAAAGAAAAAAACGTTTACTTCTGCCCTAGACCCTAGTGACATCATGACGTCGCAGCCGGTCCTCCAAGACGTATTGGGGTCAGCAAGTGTCTTCATGCTTTATTTTGTTGAGAAATCACTTTAACCACTTCAATGCCGGGGCACTTTCACCCCCTTCCTGCCCAGGCCAATTGTCAGCGCTGTAAGATTTTGAATGACAATTGCGCAGTCATGCAACACTGTACCCAAATTACATTTTGATAATTTTTTCTCCCCACAAATAGAGCTTTATTTTGGTGGTATTTGATCACCTCTGTGGTTTTTATTTTTTTGCGCTATAAACAAAAAAAGAGCGACAATTTTGAAAAAAACACTATTTTTTACTTTTTGCTATAATAAATATCTCAAATTTATTTTTCCGAAAACAAATTTTTTACTCAGTTTAGGCCGATATGTAATCTTCCACTTATATTTGCTAAAAATAAAAATAAAAAATCGCAATAAGCGTATATTGATTGGTTTGCGCAAAAGTTATAGTGCCTGCAAAATAGGTTATTGATTTATGGCATTTTTATTATTTTTTTTTTTTTTACTAGTAACGGCGGTGATCTGCCATTTTTATCCTGACTGCGATATTGCGTCAGACAGATCATACTTTTTTTTTTAAACCATTGACATTTATACAGTGATCAGTGCTATAAATAACCACTGATTACTGTATAAATGTCACTGGCAGGCAAGGGGTTAAACACTAGGGGGCGATCAAGGGGTTAACTGTGTTCCCTGACTGTGTTTTCTAACTGTGGTGAGATGGGACTGACTAGGGGAGGAGAGAGATCGGTGCTCCTATATACTAGGAACACACGATCTGTCTCCTCTCCCCTGACAGGACGTGGATCTGTGCGTGCTTGCCCTCTATGCCGGCGGGAAGCCAAGGACGTCATATGACACCCGCCTGGGATGGGAGGGCCACCTTGCGGACGTCAAGGGCAGGATAGGAATTGGTTAACCCCCCCCCAGCATTTCTAATGGTGGCCATCTTTAGTAAGGGCAGATGATTCCTGTAGCATTCACTTTTCGAATTTGAAAACTATTAGAAATTTGATTCGAAAACTATTATGCCGCGTACACATGACCGTTTTTCATGACGAGAAAAATGCAATTTTTAAAAATGATTGTGAAAACCGGTCGTGTGTATGCTCCAGAGCATTTTTCTTGACGAGAAAAATGCCCAAAAAAAAATATTTTTTCTCGTCATTTTTCAGGTCGTTCTTTTTAACGTTGTGAAAAACTGTCGTGTGTATGCTTTTACTAGGGGAAAAAAAACACGCATGCTCAGAATCAAGTATGAGACGGGAGCGCTCGTTCTGGTAAAACTAGCGTTAGTAATGGAGATGGCACATTCGTCACCCTGTAACAGACTGAAAAGCGCGAATCGTCTCTCACCAAACTTTATTAACACGAGGATCAGCAAAAGCGTCCCAAAGGGTGGCGCCATCCGAATAGAACTTCCCCTTTATAGTGCCGTCGTACGTGTTGCTTTGCTCGAGCGTTTTTTTTTTTTCATGAACGTGTGTATGCAAGGCAGGCTTGAGAGGAAACATGAAAAATCACGTTGAGAAAAACGTCGTTTTTTTTCCATGACATGAATAACGGTCGTGTGTACGCGGCATAAGAAATTGATTTGAAAACTATTAGAAATTGATTCGAAAAACTATTCAAATCTAATTCGAATTATGGGCAAATTTTTTATTTCGTTATTTTGGATTCATTTGAATTTGGTACTATTGTAATTCGATAAAATTCCAAAAACTGAAAATTCGTCCGAAACTAACTTCACATGTCTATTGCTGAGTACTGTGATCTCTGTGATCGGTGATGGTGTTAGATGAATGCATTAACCGCTTGAGGACTGCCGCACGCCGATGTACGTCGGCAAAATGGCACGGCTGGGCACATGGGCGTACAGGTACGTCCCCTTTAAGAGCCCAGCCGTGGGTCGCGAGCGCGCCGAAGGCAGCGCGCTCGCGACCTGGTCCTCTTCTCCGTGACCGTCCCCGCGGGAACAGCGGACCTGTTCGCCGCTGATGTCCCGCGATCGGGTCACAGAGAGGAAGAACGGGGAGAGGTAAGTGTAAACAAACCTCTCCCCATGCTTCCTAGTGTGCCTGTCACTGATTGTCTGTTCCCTGTAATAGGGAACGACGATCAGTGATGTCACACGCTAAGCCACACCCCCCCACAGTAAGAAACACAATTTAGGGCACACTTAACCCCTACAGCGCCCCATCCTTGTTAACCCCTTCACTGCCAGTGTCATTTTTACAGTAACCAGTGCATTTTTATTGCACTGATTGCTGTAAAAATGACAATGGTCCCAAAATAGTGTCAAAAGTGTCCGATGTGTCCGCCATAATGTCGCAGTCACGAAAAAAAATCGCTGATTGCCGCCATTACTAATAAAAAAAATTTTTTTATATAATTGCCACAAAACTATCCCCTATTTTCTAAACGCTATAACTTTTGCGCAAACCAATCAATAAACTCCGATTGCGTTTTTTTTTTTTTTACCAAAAATATGTAGAAGAATACGTATCGGACTAAACTGAGGAAAAAATATGTTTTTTTATATATTTTTTGGGGATATTTATTATAGCAAAAAGTAAAAAATATTGCATTTTTTTTCCAAATTGTCGCTCTATTTTTGTTTATAGCGCAAAAAATAAAAACCGCAGAGGTGATCAAATACCACCAAAAGAAAGCTCTATTTGTGGGAAAAAAAGGACGTCAATTTTGTTTGGGAGCCACGTCGCACGACCGCGCAATTGTCAGTTAAAGCGACGCAGTGCCGAATCGCAAAAAGGGGCCTGGTCCTTATGCTGCGTATTGGTCCGGGGCTTAAGTGGTTAATGAGCATTAAAAAAAAAAAAAACTGACACAATTTCCTCTTATCTGTCTGCTACAGGTGAGCTTCAACCCAAATGACAACACACAGATCTGCGTCACGGGTAACGGCGTTTTCAAACTATTCCGCTATATTGAAGGAAACCTGAGACAGACGAACTTCCAGAAGGTAGATGCCCAGAAATTCCTGTGTCACGCGTGGCTGTCCGAGGACCGTGTCATCTGTGGCACAGACATGGGAAAGCTCTGTCTGTGGGAATCCGGGGATCTGCGCTGGGAGCAGAACATCGCAGGAAGAGGCGTTCCGCAGTCCGACCGACGGAGCGCAGCGTCCGAAGATGGCCGGTAAATGAAAGAAGTTTAATACAAGTACCTCAGCAGACCTCTAACTTTTAGGGTGACTCACAAATAATAATTAAAAATCCTGTAAATGGGATTTTTTTTGTTTTTTTTTATATTTTTATAAATTTGCAAAGATTTCAAACAAACTTCTTTCATGTTGTCATTATGGGGTATTGGTTGTAGAATTTTGAGGGACATATTGAATTTAATCCCGTTTGGAATAAGGCTGTAACATAACAAAATGTGGAAAAAGTGAAGCGCTGTGAATATTTCCGGATGCACTGTATATCCTGCCCTCATAGTGTTTAGCAATATGAGGACATGGAGCGGGAGGGAGGGAGGGGAGCGTCATTTACCACTGGTTATAAGCCCACACGTGTGACTCTAAAGTCACAGGGGCTGCACAGTTAGGAAAAAGAAGTAAATGGAAAGCTTAGAAGGGAACTGCAACTGGAGCATGCTCAGTAGATGTAAACAGCTGGTTTAAAAATCTCAGGCTGCAGCAGGGATATAGACAAGGAGAGAGGGACCATGAACAGCAGGATCAAACAGGATTTTTGCTGTCTACAGAAAACAAATGCTCTAGTGGATGAGTGAGTGTGAACACAATGAAATATAGCATGTATTAACAGTTTTTGATGATTTGGGTTTAATGACACTTTAAGCAAGTGTACTGACAAAAAGGCAAAATATATGACAGTGCACCAACATTAATAAACCAGTAAAGAATCCTTTCAATTGCTGTAAAGTAACTGATGTGAATATTAGACTGTTGTGAATATTAGACAAACAACAATAATACTAAACCAAGTTAGCTTGATATACACAGCATACATTGTTAAAGGTGTAAATGGCAATAAACAATCTCACAGTGACTCTGCAACAGCTGAACAAGAGAGAGAGTCCCAAAGTGCGCTCTGTATGTATACCCCTAGACATAGGCTCTCCTACGGGGGTACCCCAGGGCAATATTTGTATTGTGCTTGGAATCTAATTTGCAAACTTAAGCCAGCTAACGTTGGGGCCCTTCTGTTTGGTGGTGCACTTATTACCGTCTCTTACTGCATGCAGCAAATTACTTTTGTGCACAGCTAAATCCGCTCACCAGTCCTGGTATACTGCAAACCTTGTCCTGCACACTTGGTCTTCAGTCATCAGGGTCCTTATCCTTGGTGGCTTGTCCCTAGCACTCTGGTCCTCACAAGCTCAGTCTATCTGTTGTAGGCACAGACAGGTCCAAGCAGCAGATCTGTAGTCTACATCAGCAAGAGGCTCTCAGTGGCTCAGTCTTCAGGATATATACACACAGCACACAGGTCCAGTCCCTACACAGCAGCCCTCAGTGGCTGTCTCTCTGGTGAAGGCACCGGCACACAGCAAACAGGTTGGCACTGCTCTGCTTCTTCCCACAAAAAACCTTATACCTCCAGCCAGAGAAAACTCTGCTCTCTTCTCCCTTCTCAAGGTGTCTGTGGTTCCTGTAATTTGCAACCCCATTAACCGCCATAGTGCAAAGCTTCCTTCAGACTAACGTTTTAAGTGTGCCCTGTGGAGGGAGAAAGGGGGATTAGAAGGAGTGGGCAGGGGATCACACACAGCACAGCCACGGGGAAGAAAAGAGAGCAGACAGAAAGCAGCTCGCTCTGCAGACACACAGTTGCGCGGGGGAAAGGGGAAGCCCCGAGCACGCCTCTAGCCAGCAGAGCACCTGGCTGGCTATATATATATATATATATATATATATATATATATATATATATATATATATATACAGTGTGTAAATATATATCTATCTATAGTCTTACAAAAGTAAGTACACCCCTCACATTTTTGTAAATATTATATATATATATATATATATATATATATATATATATACACACAGTATCTCACAAAAGGGAGGGCTGAGATGAGGCACGGGGAACCCGGAGAGTGCTGGCAGATGTGTTCAAAGGTATTTTTTTTGGAATTGAAACGTAGCAGTTCTGCGCAGTGAGGCAAGCCGATGCTGAAGTTGGAGGTGGCGGAAGGATTCTGTCTCTGGGATATGACGGGTCTCCCATGGGGTTTACAAGCGGAACGATCTGGCAGTAAAAAAGTGTCGGATCTCTGTGAACCCATGGGCAACCCACCAGGAGAATGCCTGAGGGTGGTCCAGGCTTGGGGGGAAGAGAGGGTTGTTGGTGATAGGGAGCGGGGGTAAAAAGGGGGACATGAGGCCGGCGGAGTACTGTACGGAATCCCAAACTTGTAGGCTATGATGCATAAGCGGACTCAGTAACGCTGGTCGAAGATTGTGAGGGAGCCAGAGGAGGGATGATACCATAATGGGAGTGCAGTTGGGCAGTTCCAGGAGCACCCACAGGGGAATATCTACTGAGGCATGAAGCAGAGATAATTGGGCAATCTGGGCGGCCAGATATTATTTAGCGATGTTTGGAACCCCTAGGCCCCACTGTAGCCTATGCGTCAAGAGGGTCGCTTTGGAGAGCCTAGGACGTTTGTTAGCCCAGATGAACCTCAGAATTCTATTCTGGAGCAGGTGTAAAAAATGTGAAGGAACCCGCACCGGAAAGGTACGAAAGTAATTGTCAGGAACTTGGTAGGAGGCCGAGATGCTGGGAGGGCTCCCCTTGCGGCCGAGCGCAGCACAACACTGAAGGTGAAACAGCAGGTGTGGTGCCCACAGAAGCACGGGTGCCTGGTTGCTGGAGACAGGCGTGCTTGGAAGGTCCAGGAGACAGAGACCAGTGGAGTAACTGAATAGTTGAGCCGGTAGCCAGGCCAGGGGTCATTCACAGAGAGACAGTCCGGGATCAGAATGACTTGGGGTCAGCGGAGTCTTGGTACAGGGAGCAGGATAAGCAGAGTCCAATAACCGGGCCGGGGTCAGATGCAGGGAGCAGGCAGAAGGAGGTCAGGTGCAAGCCAAAGGGTCAAAGCCAGAGAATCAGGAAGAGCAGGTCAAGACAACCCGGGTCGGTTCACAGGAGATCAGATCAGCAGATAATACAGGGCACAGGGGAAGCTGAAGATAAACCAGCAATGCATGGTTGTGAGCACTGGGTTTAAATAGGCAGTGATGCCCAGATTACAGTGAGCGTGTGCCATTGCGCATGCGCGTTCTCCTGATTACGGTGCCGCGCGCTCGCCTAGTCCCAGCACCGCGCGTCCCTGTGCACCGATGCGCGCCAGCGTGCCTTTGCTTGTGCTGGGTCTACATCCCTGCAACATTGCGCACAGGGATGTGCCTATTTCCCTCAAGCCCTGTACACACGGCCGAGAATCTCGTTAGGAAAAAAAACGTTGTTTTCCCTGACGAGATTCTTGACAAGAATCTTGTCCCGGCTGAGTGTACACACGTACCTTTCAAAAGAACCGCCGTTCTTTTGAATGGCATGAACGCGGTGACGTCATCGACTACGACGAGCGTGTGCTCGTCACATTCGATGCCGCCATCTTGCTACACCCTACCTATGCCTAGGAAGTTATCGCGCATGCGTCAAAGTCATTTCGAGCATGCGCGGGTTTCCACGGCGACAGGTAAGTGTACACACACTCGGGTTTCTCGTCGGGAAACAGGCCGACGAGAATTCCAACAAGAAAATAGAGAGCAGGTTCTCTGTTTTTCTCGTCGAGATTCTGGTCAGTTTTCCTGACGAGAAACCTGAAAGCCTCGTACACACGGCCGGTTTTCTCGGCAAGAAAGCTCTGCAAGCAGTTTTCTTGTCGGTTCTTGCCGAGAAAACCGGCCGTGTGTACGAGGCTTGACAGTAATATAAAAAATTTCGGGCAAGATAGTCATTTTTACGAAGTTAATCCGGCCTATCCAGTCCAAGACTGCATAAGTGCCAATAAGAGGCAAAGCAAGGGGTAGAAATTAGATGAAAATAAAGAGGAATAGGAAGGGGTCAGCTGAATACCAAGGTAGGCAATGTGGGAGGAAGCCCATTGGAAGGTCTGTAGGCGAGTAACCAGGTCTGGTGCTAAAGTGACATTAAAGCGGAGCTCCGCCCAAAAAAAAATATTAAAAGCCAGCAGCTACAAATACTGCAGCTGCTGACTTTTAATATTAGGACACTTACCTGTCCTGGAGTCCAGCGACGTCGGCAGCAGAAGACGAGCAATCGCTCGTCACTCTGCTGCCCCCACCGCCATCCTCGGTGAGGGAACCAGGAAATGAAGCCGAGTGTTTCCCAGAACACAACGGGTATTCTGCGAGAAGTGACGTACTACCCGCAGAATACCCGCAGAGAGGACTCCTGGAAGTGGGTGCAAATACCTGTCTTAGACAGAGTATCTGCACCCCCCTCCCCCCTGAAAGATGCCAAATGTGACACTGGAGGGGGGGACGGTTTTGATGAGCGGAAGTTCCACTTTAGGGTGGAGCTCCGCTTTAAGGGCAACCGTCTTGTACAAATTGAGACATAGGCCCGAGATCGATGAGAACTGTGATAGAGTCCGCTGCAGATTGGGCAGAGTGGTTAGGGGGTTGGTCAGGGTCAGAAGGACGTCATCTGCAAAGAGATTATGTTTATATTTGTGGCCTGCATAAGGGATCCCCGAGATGTTCGGATCGGCTCGTAGGGTCTTCACAAGGGGTTCAAGTGCTAGAATAAAAAGGGAGCAGTCCTATATTTCAGTTAGGACCCTTGAACAAGTTTGGTAAGCTTAAACTGAAATTCACTTATGGATAGCCAGGAGTTGGGTATTTTCAGCTAGGTTGTTGTGTGCAGGTGAACATGTTCTCCGGATGCTGGAAATGACTGCGGTCTCCTCAGCTGGACTAACCAGCTTCTGATTTGTACATGAACCATCCAACCCTTGGTTTAGTAAATGGAATTTTTATTTGTAAATGTTTAGAAGCTGTCTCCGTCCTTCCACAGCGTCTTCTCAGCGATGGACAGCAGCAGCTCACCACCCGTGCAGATTAACGCAATTTTGGCCTACTCCAAAGGTTTCCTGTGTTCTGGGGGTCCTGGCAGAGTCTGCATGTATGAGAAAGTAGAGGACCGAGAACTTTACAAAAGAGGCCGCAACATCAGAGTAAGTCATAAATTCATTAAAGTGGAACTAAAAGTGATTGTAAAGGCTGTAGGTTTTTTACCTTCATGCATTCTATGCAAAAAAAAAACTTCTGTGTGCAGCGGCTCCCCCAATACTTACCTGAGCTCCCTCCGATCCACCGATGTTCACGATGGCCTTGGCTGTCTTGGGACTCTCCCTCCTCACTGGCTGAGACGGCAGCGGGAGCCCATTGGCTCCCACTGCTGTCAATTAAACCCAGTGATCCAGTGAGGAAAGTGTGGGGGTGGGGCAGAGGAGCGTCTCTATGTGTCTTATGGATTAATAGAGCAGCGACTCAGGGTGCGAGCATGCAGTGGTGGCCCCAGGGCAAGCGGCTTTCTCTGGGGGCACTGCCAGAGGGGGACAAGCCAGGAGCGCCATTAGGGAACTCGAAAAGAAGAGTATCAGAGCTGCTCTGTGCAAAACCACTGCACAGAGCAGGTAAGTATAACATTATTAATGTTATTTAAAGCGGAGGTCAGCCCAACGATGCAAAAATTAAAAGCCACCAGCTACACATACTGCAGCTGCTGACTTTTAAAATAAGGACACTTACCTGTCCAGGGCGCCCGCGATGTCGGCACCCGAGGCTGACCCATCTCTCGGTCCTCGGATGCTGCCGCCGCCATCTTCGGTAAGGGAATCAGGAAGTGAAGCCTTGCAGCTTCACAGCCTAGCTCCCTACTGCGCATGCGCGACTCGCGCTGCGCAATCGAAATGGTCCCCGCTGTCTTCTGGGACCCGTGTGTCTTCCAGAAGACAGCGGGGGGGGGGGGGGGGAATTAGCGTAACCCCCGCGGGGGTCTATGCCTGGAAGTGGGTGCAAATACCTGTATTATACAGGTATCTGCACCCCCCTCCCCCCTGAAAGGTGCCAAATGTTACACCGGAGGGGGGGAGGGTTCCGAAAAGAGGAGGTTCCATCTCCGCTTTAAAGCAACTTGACATGTAAAAAAAAAAAAATATATATATATATTTTTAACCTTATTAACCCTTAGTTTACTCTAATCAGCCCTAATTAACTCCTTAAGCCCTGTACACACGATCGGATTTACGATGGAATAAAATCTGATGGATTTTACCATCGGAAATCCGATAAAGCTGACTTCCATCAGGCTTGCCTACACACCATCAGTCAAAAATCCGACCGTCCCAAACGCCGTGACGTAAAACACTCCGACGAGCCGAGAAAAATGAAGTTCAATGCTTCTGAGCATGCGTCAACTTGATTCTGAGCATGCGTGGGTTTTTTCTCTGATGGAGTTCCACACAGACGATCGGAATTTCCTATCGTTTTTTTTCCATCAGATAAATTTAAAACATGTTCTATTTTTTTATACCGATGGAAAAAAGACCGATGGGGCCCACACACGATCGGTTTGTCCAATGAAAAAAGTCCATCATAAGTCTTCTTCTCTCTTCAACTATTATTTTCCTGCAGATTTTTTGTTTGTTTCTATTTTATTAACAATCTGACACTGTCTGACACTGACTCCAGTGACACTAATACAGTGATCAGTGCTAATACTATACACTGTCACTGTATTAATGACACTGGCTGGGAAGGGGTTAACATCTAGGGGTAATCAAGGGGTTAAATTTGTGCCTAACAATGTGCAATATGTGTATTATGTGCTGCTTTTTACTAGAAATCTCATTGTTTCTGCTCCCTGCTTTTGTGAGGACACTACTGGATGGTGAAAACAATATGGAAGCCGCTGTAATATATGCACCTTTTTTTTTTTCCTGGCAGATCCTACAAGATGAGCAAAGTAATGACCCCAGCCTATCGGATCAGCAGGAGGTGCTGTGTATGTGTCTGAGTCCCTCCGAAGAGACTGTACTTGTCAGTACCAATAAGAGCCAATTGTACAGCATCACGCTGTCCTCTGCTGAGGTCACTAAGGTGAGAGCCGACCAGCATACATCCAATCTATTAGGCCCCTTTCACACTGGGCGGTTTGCAGGCGCTATTTTGCTAAAAATAGCGCCTGCAAACTGAGCCTAAACAGCGGCTCCTGTCTCTCCAATGTGAAAGCCCCGAGGGCTTTCACACTTGAGCGGTGTGCTAACAGGACTTAAAAAAAAGTCCTGCTAGCCGCATCTTTGGAGCGGTGAGAGGAGCGGTGTGTTTACCGCTCCTCCACCGCTCCTTCCCATTGAAATAAATGGGATACCGCGGTAATAGCCGCGGTTTGCGGGTGGTATTAACCCTTTTTCGGCCGCTAGCGGGGGGTTAAAACCGCACCGCTAGTGGCCGAATACCTCTGCAATCCCGATGGTATAGCGCCGCTAAAAATAGCGGCGCTATACCGCCACCGCCCCCACCGCCCCAGTGTGAAACCGGCCTAATAGAGGCTCATATCCCTAAATATCCACTGAAAGTAGGTCTGCACATGTTTTTTTTGAACGCCCCCCATTTTTCATGTTGTAAAATATATATATATATACCCCCATTAAAAAAATTATAGAAATGTAAAAAATAATATATATATGTGTATGTGTATGTGTGTGTGTGTGTATATATATATATATATATATATATATATATATATATATATATTAGGGCTGTTACTTATTAAAATTTTCGTGTTTGATTAATCAATTTTTTTAAATCGATTAATCGACTAATTTCAATTAATTATAACGCACATACAGTTTTTACAAATCTACCCCCATACTGTAATGTCCACATCTCCCCCCCCTGTAATATCCACATCTCCCCCGTAATGTCCACATCTCCCCCCCCCCTGTAATATCCACATCTCCCCAGTAATGTCCACATCTCCCCCCCCCCTGTAATATCCACATCTCCCCAGTAATGTCCACATCTCCCCCCCCTGTAATATCCACATCTCCCCTGTAATGTCCACATCTCACATCTCCCCCCTGTAATGTCCACATCTCCCCCCTGTAATGTCCACATCTCCCCCCTGTAATGTCCACATCTCCCCCCATACTGTAATGTCCACATCTCCCCCCATACTGTAATGTCCACATCTCCCCCCATACTGTAATGTCCACATCTCCCCCCATACTGTAATGTCCACATCTCCCCCGTAATGTCCACATCTCCCCCCCACTGTAATATCCACATCTCCCCTGTAATGTCCATATCTCGCCCCCACTGTAATATCCACATCTCCCCCGTAATGTCCATATCTCGCCCCCACTGTAATGTCCACATCTCCCTGCTCTTACCAGAATGGAAAGCACAGCAGGCAGCAGACCCATTCGCAGACGACACAAGCAGGCGGGTGATGATGATGTCAGCGCCAGGGGTGGATCCGGGGGGGGGGCAACAGGGCAATTGCCCCCCCCGAGACCATCTGTCACACTCACTTGCTTGTGCCTTTTTTTTTTTGCGCCTGATCTCCCGAAATTTGGGGACCCGGTACCGACCAGCCTTAGGTCCTCTGGACCCCAAACGTGACACACATGTAGCCCCATGTCTCCCCTACAAGTGTGCAAAGTTTGGTGTCTGGGGGACCTACGGCCGGGGAGCACTGATTTTTTAAAACTGGGCACCCCTTCCATAGACGCCAATGTTAAACGGTAATTTCTCCAGTAATTTTGCGGATGCGGTACCGGCCAGTCGTAGGTCAACTGGACGCCAATCTTTGCACCAGTGTAGTCCCATGTCTCCTCTATAAGTGTGCAAGTTTGGTGTCTGGGAGACCTACGGCCGGGGAGAACCGATTTTTCAAACCTGGGCACTCCTTCCATAGACTCCCATGTTAAACGTCAGTCTAGTCATGGGCACAGTGAAGCATGGGCACATTGAGGCATGGGCACAGTGAGGCAAAGTGAGGCACAGTGAGGCATGCAGATAGACACCCTAGGCTTATACTCGAGTCAATAAGTTTTCCCAGTTTTTAGGGGTAAAATTAGGTGCCTTGGCTTATATTCGGGTCGGCTTATACTCGAGTATATACAGTACTTGTTCTGCGGCTGCCTCTGCCTCTCTGAGTCTCTCTCTCCGTTTCTCACATCAGCCGATCAGCGGCGCCGAGAGAGAGACTCATCTAATGTAGTTACGCGGCGCACTGACACGATACCAGGAGCGGAGGAGGAGGTGGGTGGAGCCTCTTCCCTGCACTCGTTGCTAACGCCTGGGCCGCTTGGCGTCTAGCAACGAGTGACGTCAGTGAGTCATGTCGGGCCGCTCTGTGGGCAGGTGCGATAGCGTGCAGCTCCACAGACGGGTAAGAAAGCGGGCGGCTCTGCGGGCGGCTCCGCTTGCGGCGCGGTTTGTGGGTGGGCGGGGCGGTTCGTGGGCAGACCATGCTGCTCAGTGTGTTGGCAGCGCGGGTGAGAGTGAGAGAGCAGGCTCAGTGTGGCAGCTGGCCAATCAGCTAGTCGGGAGCGGGGGAGCAGAGAGATGAGATCATCTCTCACCGTCCGTGCCTGCCCTGCATTCCTGCAGTGACTTCCGCCCTCACTGTGCAGGCGGCAGAGAGATTACATTATCCCTCTGCTGCCTGACTCTGGGAGTCTGGGACACAGCAAGAGACAACCAAAACTACACCTTAGCAGGCAAGTTAGTGACAATCCGCAAGGTGTGGCAGGTGACGTGGCAAGTGACAATCTGCATCTGGTGGCAGGCAAGTGACAATCCGCAAGGTGTGGCAGGTGACGTGGCAAGTGACAATCTGCATCTGGTGGCAGGCAAGTGACAATCCGCAAGGTGTGGCAGGTGACGTGGTAAATGACAATCCACAAGGTGTGGCAAGTGACAATCCACAAGATGTGGCAGGTGACGTGGCAAGTGACAATCCGCAACGTGTGGCAAGTGACCAGCTCAGGGCTCCCACTAATTGCAGGCGGCGGTGGCAAGTGACACACTCGGGGCTCCCACTGATTCTGCATTGAACTATTTAATTTTATATTTCAATGTAATAATAGAAATAATGCGCTTCAATCATCCTGACACCATAACAACCATGGTGCCGGGATGATTGAAGCGCCGTCACCAGCCATTTCCACGATAAATTTCCCACAAAAAAAACATATTGTTTGGCAGTGCCCCTCCCGAGAAAATACTTTTGGATCCGCCCCTGGTCAGCGCGCCGCTACTAGGCCGCCGCAGGGTGTACCAAGATGGCCGCGGCTCCGGAGCTAGGCCGAAGCCGCGGCCTTTCCTATGGGCGAGACCGCGGAGCTCAATCCGCGGATCGTCCCCATCAAAATTATTTTGCTTGATCAAAGAAATTAACGATTAATCAAGGAATTAATCGTTAATTTCCGCAGCCCTAAATTATATATATATATATATATATATATATATATATATATATATATATATATATATATATATATATATTATATTAAATATTATTTAATCCAAAAAAGATGGGATGGGGCAAATAAAAAATTAAAATATATATATATGTGTGTGTATTTTTATGCTGTATAGCTCTGGTGCCCAACTTGCGGCCTGATGTTTGATGCCCTTGGGCCCCAGCAGTCAGTAAAGAGAACACTGATTTGTAAATGGGCTCTTAATAGTAGTCTAGTGGTGTCATACAAGTCCCTAGTCTCTGACTGTCCCCCTATAGCAGTGATGGAGAACCTCGGCACCCCAGATGTTTTGGAACTACATTTCCCATGATGCTCAACTACACTGCAGAGTGCATGAGCATCATGGGAAATGTAGTTCCAAAACATCTGGAGTGCCGAGGTTCACCATCACTGCTCTATAGCAGGGGACCTTCAAACTACGGCCCTCCAGGTGTTGAGGAACTACACGTCCCATGAGGCATTGTAAAACTCTGACATTCACAGACATGACTAGGCATGATGGGAGTTGTAGTTCTATAGCATGACTTCAGTCTCCGCCCACTCCTGAAGAACAATCTCTGACCATTTCCTCTCTCCAGCAAGAATTCAGTCTGTGACAGCTTTCTGTAGCATTACATATAATAAATATTATATGCGGCCCTTAGGAGACATTAAGGGCCACATTTGAGGCCCCCTTTACCTTGCAAGTTGATAACCACTGATATACACACTTTATTAGGTCCCCCTTGCTACTTCAGGTTGAACCCCCTTTTGCCTTCATTCTTCGTGCCATAGATACAACAAGATGTTGGAAACATTCCTCAGAGATTTTTCTCCATAGTGACATGATAGCATCACACAGTTGCTGCAGATTTGTCGGCTGTACATCCAAGATGCCAATCTCCCGTTTCACCACATCCCAAAGGTGCTCTATTGGATGAGATGTGGTGAGTGTGGAGGCCATTGGAGGACAGTGACCTCATTGTCCAGTGGTGAGATGATTGGAGCTTTGTGACATGGTGACATTATCCTGCTGGAAGGAGCCATCAGAAGATGGGGACACTGTAGTCATAAAGGGATGGACATGGTCAGCAACAATACTCAGGTAGGCCGTGGTGATTAAACCATGATTGGTACTGAGGGGCCCAAAGTGTGCCAAGAAAATATCCCCCCCCCCACCATTACACCACTACCACCAGCCTGAACCGGTGATAGAAGGCCGGATGGATCCATGCGCCAAATTCTGACCCCACCATCTGAATGTCGCGGCTGAAATCCGACTCATCAGACCGGGCTACGTTTTTCCAATCTTCTATTGTCCGATGTTGGTGATCCTGTGCCAATTGTAGCCTCAGTTTCCTGTTCTTATCTGACCGGAGTGGCACCCGGTGTGGTCTTCTGCTGCTGTAGCCCATCTGCTTCAAGGTTTGAGGTGTTGTGTGTTCAGAGATGGTATTCTGCATACCTTGGGTGTAATGAGGGGTTATTTGAGTTACTGTTGCCTTTCTATCATCTCAAACTGACTGTTTGTGGATTTCCCTCTAGTGCCGAGGCATAGGCACTGTTCCAAGTAAGAGGCCATTTGGCTTGTCTTTGTTTGTATTCATTTTACGGTATCACGGTATGGTCCTGCTTCTTCCCATTCGTCTTAGCTCGGGGTTCTTTTTTCTTTTAGCAAAAACATAATACCCTTGCTGTGCCGAAAAATACCCCCCTTGCAGTACAAACTCCTCCTCTCCAAAAGCAAACATTCCCCCTCCCCCTCTCTAAAATGCACAGAAGCTGGAAATTTGACTCCGGTGTCACACATTGGCCCATTTCTACCATGGAATGATGGGGGGCCTTGAATATGGTGGATAGCCCCGCCTGTAGCTAGAGGACGTCTCTCCCTGCTGCTGGTTGTAATGTCGATCGATCGTTTGTCTTATAGGGGGATGACGCTGTGTTTGAGTTCTTGACTGAGTCTTGGCATTCGTCTTCTATTACCGGCCTCAGCATCTGTATACGCAAACCGCTCATCGCCACCTGCTCCCTGGACCGCTCTGTGCGCATCTGGAACTTCGAGAACAAGTAAGATGTGTTTTGTAACTCTTGTCCTCCATTGGACTATCAGAACATGCAGGGGGCGGGACGGGGGCGGGGGGGCAGCTGCCCTCCCTGGGCACAGTGGGCATTTGGGGGATTTTGGTAGAAGAGGTGATTTGGAGGGGTGGATTTGTGTTAGGAAAGTTGATTGGGGGGCGGGGGGGGGGGGGTATTTGTGCTAGTAGGGATGATTGGGGGGCGGGGGGGTATTTGTGCTAGTAGGGATGATTGGGGGGCGGGGGGGGGGGGTATTTGTGCTAGTAGGGATGATTGGGGGGCGGGGGGGATATTTGTGCTAGAAGGGATGATTGGGGGGCGGGGGGGGTATTTGTGCTAGTAGGGATGATTGGGGGGCGGGGGGGGTATTTGTGCTAGTAGGGATGATTGGGGGGCGGGGGGGGTATTTGTGCTAGTAGGGATGATTGGGGGGCGGGGGGGATATTTGTGCTAGTAGGGATGATTGGGGGGCGGGGGGGGTATTTGTGCTAGAAGGGATGATTGGGGGGCGGGGGGGGGGGGTATTTGTGCTAGTAGGGATGATTGGGGGGCGGGGGGGCAGCTGCCCTCCCTGGGCACAGTGGGCATTTGGGGGATTTTGGTAGAAGGGGTGATTTGGAGGGGTGCATTTGTGTTAGGAAAGTTGATTGGGGGGCGGGGGGGTTATTTGTACTAGTAGGGATGATTGGGGGGCGGGGGGGGGTATTTGTGCTAGTAGGGATGATTGGGGGGCGGGGGGGGGTATTTGTGCTAGTAGGGATGATTGGGGGGCGGGGGGATATTTGTGCTAGGAGGGATGATTGGGGGGCGGGGGGGGGTATTTGTGCTAGTAGGGATGATTGGGGGGCGGTGGGGGGGTATTTGTGCTAGTAGGGATGATTGGGGGGCGGGGGGGATATTTGTACTAGTAGGGATGATTGGGGGGCGGGGGGGGGGTATTTGTGCTAGTAGGGATGATTGGGGGGCGGGGGGGATATTTGTGCTAGTAGGGATGATTGGGGGGCGGGGGGGGGTATTTGTGCTAGAAGGGATGATTGGAGGGCGGGGGGGGGGGGGGTATTTGTGCTAGTAGGGATGATTGGGGGGCGGGGGGGCAGCTGCCCTCCCTGGGCACAGTGGGCATTTGGGGGATTTTGGTAGAAGGGGTGATTTGGAGGGGTGCATTTGTGTTAGGAAAGTTGATTGGGGGGCGGGGGGGTTATTTGTACTAGTAGGGATGATTGGGGGGCGGGGGGGGGTATTTGTGCTAGTAGGGATGATTGGGGGGCGGGGGGGGGGGGTATTTGTGCTAGTAGGGATGATTGGGGGGCGGGGGGGTATTTGTGCTAGTAGGGATGATTGGGGGGCGGGGGGGGGGGTATTTGTGCTAGTAGGGATGATTGGGGGGCGGGGGGGCAGCTGCCCTCCCTGGGCACAGTGGGCATTTGGGGGATTTTGGTAGAAGGGGTGATTTGGAGGGGTGGATTTGTGTTAGGAAAGTTGATTGGGGGGCGGGGGGGTATTTGTGCTAGTAGGGATGATTGGGGGGCGGGGGGGATATTTGTGCTAGTAGGGATGATTGGGGGGCGGGGGGGGGGGGGTATTTGTGCTAGTAGGGATGATTGGGGGGCGGGGGGGGTATTTGTGCTAGTAGGGATGATTGGGGGGCGGGGGAGGCAGCTGCCCTCCCTGGGCACAGTGGGCATTTGGGGGATTTTGGTAGAAGGGGTGATTTGGAGGGGTGGATTTGTGTTAGGAAAGTTGATTGGGGGGCGGGGGGGGTATTTGTGCTAGTAGGGATGATTGGGGGGCGGGGGGGATATTTGTGCTAGTAGGGATGATTGGGGGGCGGGGGGGGGGGTATTTGTGCTAGTAGGGATGATTGGGGGGCGGGGGGGCAGCTGCCCTCCCTGGGCACAGTGGGCATTTGGGGGATTTTGGTAGAAGGGGTGATTTGGAGGGGTGGATTTGTGTTAGGAAAGTTGATTGGGGGGCGGGGGGGTTATTTGTACTAGTAGGGATGATTGGGGGGCGGGGGGGGGGTATTTGTGCTAGTAGGGATGATTGGGGGGCGGGGGGGGGGTATTTGTGCTAGTAGGGATGATTGGGGGGCGGGGTATTTGTGCTAGTAGGGATGATTGGGGGCGGGGGGGTTATTTGTACTAGTAGGGATGATTGGGGGGCGGGGGGGGGGGTATTTGTGCTAGTAGGGATGATTGGGGGGCGGGGGGGGGGGTATTTGTGCTAGTAGGGATGATTGGGGGGCGGGGGGGGGGGGGTATTTGTGCTAGTAGGGATGATTGGGGGGCGGGGGGGGGGGTATTTGTGCTAGTAGGGATGATTGGGGGGCGGGGGGGCAGCTGCCCTCCCTGGGCACAGTGGGCATTTGGGGGATTTTGGTAGAAGGGGTGATTTGGAGGGGTGGATTTGTGTTAGGAAAGTTGATTGGGGGGCGGGGGGGGGGTATTTGTGCTAGTAGGGATGATTGGGGGATTTGTGTTAGGAGAGGGAATTTGGGGGGGGATTAGAGCTAGGAGAGGGGAATTTGGGGGGATTTGTGCTGGGAGAGGGGAATTTGGAGGGCGGGGGGTTAGAAGATTTATACTGAAAGGGGAAATTTGAGGGGTAGAGGATATGTGCTAGGAGGGGGAATTGGGGAGGGAGAGAATTTTTATTCTGGAAGGGGGATTTCTACTGGGAGAGGGGGAATTCTTGTTTGGGCAGAATCTTGGCTTGCAAAGGGAATTTATGCTTGAGGGGTAAGTGTGAAGATTAGTGCTTTTTATGGAGGGGAGGGAGGGGATTTTTGCTGACACATTGCGGGTGATTTACTAAAACTGGAGTGCAAAATCTGGTGCAGCTGTACATGGCAGCCAATCAGCTTCCGCATTTTTTTTTGTAGTTAGGAGCCGATTGGCTACCATGCAGATTTTGCACTCCAGTTTTGGTAAATCTCCCCCCATAATGTTCATACATTTTGAGGGGAAGAGGGCGCCGTTTGGCATCTTCACGTTGGGTACTAGGTGGCCTTGTCCTGGCACCGAGAGCATGAGAGTTGCAGAGGAACTGTAATGCCGCGTACACACGATCATTATTCACGGCGGTTTAAAAAACGCCGTGAATAATGACATTTTAAACGAGGGAACAGCTTGTTCCCCACACACGGTCGTTTTTCACGTCATTTTTTCTCTTGACGAGAAAAACGACCGTCTGTGGGCTCCGCGGCAGTGTTTCCCTATGGGAAAACTGCCGCGGAAGAAATGTCAGGAAAAACGACGAGAAAAATTTGAGCATGTTCTAATTTTTCTCATCGTGATTAATGCCGTTTTTCCCGTCGGGAAAAACGGCAAAAAGCCCACAGACGATCGTTTTTCTCGTCCAAAGGAAAAAATGTCATTTTTCCCGACGGGAAAAATGATCGTGTGTACGCGGCATGAGTCTCAGATTTCCCTACCATCTGCTGATTGGCAAGGCATTCTGTAACCTGCAGATGATGTGGCCCAGCTGTACTGTCTGCAGTCTATCGTGAAACTTTTCCAAAGGCGCAGTGTGATAGACATTTGTTTTGTTTCAATTCGTTACATAAATTTGTTTAGTTACATTTTGTCTCATTCGTTTTGGAATTTGTTTAGTTTATTTGAATTCAAATCAATTAGAATTTTTCGAAATTCCATTCAAATTCGAATCAAATGCCGTTTGAATTGCATTCAAATTGAATTCCATTTGATATCAAATTTATTCCTTTTCGAAATTCAAATTTTGGAAGATGGTTATATATATTCTTTCTATTCCATTCTATTCTATTGTTTTTTTTCTATTCTATTTTTTTCTGTTCTTTTCTTTTCTATTATATTATATTTTTTTATACTCTATTCAGATTCAAAATTTATTCTATTCAAAGTTCGAATTTATTATTTTCTAAATTCATATTTTGGAAAACGGTTATATTGTTATATTCTTACTATTTTACTCTATTATTTTCTATAGTTTATTCTATTCTATTCTTTTTTATGCTATTGTTTTACTTTTTATTCTATTATTTTATTTTCTATTATATTCCATTCTTTTCTATGCTATTCAAATTTATTCTATTCAAAATTTTAATTTCAGAAGATGGTTATATCCTTTCTATTCCTTTATTTTCTATTCTATGCCTTTATTTTCTATTCTATTTTATCTTATTCTGTTCTTTTATTTTCTATTGTATTTTGTTCTGTTTGACTCTATTCTTTTATATTCTATTCTATTATTTTCTATTCTAATCTTTTATTTTCTATTCTATTTTTATTCTGTTCTTTTATTTTTTATTGTATTTTGTTCTGTTTTACTCTGTTCTTTTATCTTCTATTCCTTTATTTTATATTCTATTTTATTTTATTCTGTTCTTTTATTTTCTCTTCTATTTTTGTTCTGTTTTACTCTATTCTTTTATTGTCTATTCTGTCCCTTTTTTTTTCTATTCAATTTTTTTTTCTATTTTGTATTCTGTTATGTTTTTTTCTTTTCTATTCTTTTATTTTATCTTATATTTTATACTTTTCTATTCAATTTTTTTCTATTCTGTTATTTTGTATTCTGTTCTGTTTTACTCTATTGTATTCTATTCTTTTATCGTCTATTCTATTTTATTCTATTCTTTTCTATTCCTTTATTTTATATTCTATTTAATTTTATTCTGTTCTTTTATTTTCTATTCTATTTTTGTTCTGTTTTACTCTATTCTTTTATTGTCTATTCTGTCCCTTTTTTTTTCTATTCAATTTTTTTTTCTATTTTGTATTCTGTTATGTTTTTTTCTTTTCTATTCTTTTATTTTATCTTATATTTTATACTTTTCTATTCAATTTTTTTCTATTCTGTTATTTTGTATTCTGTTCTGTTTTACTCTATTGTATTCTATTCTTTTATCGTCTATTCTATTTTATTCTATTCTTTTCTATTCCTTTATTTTATATTCTATTTAATTTTATTCTGTTCTTTTATTTTCTATTCTATTTTTTTCTGTTTTACTCTATTCTTTTCTATTCTGTCCTTTTTTTCCCTATTCTGTTATTTTGTATTCTGTTCTGTTTTACTCTATTATTTTATTTTATTTTCTATTATATTCCATTATATTATTTTCTATTCTATTCCTTTCTTTTCTATTCTATTTTATTCTCCTCGGAAATTCAAATTTAATTTGAAAACTATTCAAATTTGAATTTCGTCCAAAATTTTTATTCGTTATTTCGGGTTTGTTTAAATTCGTTACTATTGTGATTCGGAAATTCGGATACATCTGAATTTCCAAAAATAACGAAAAATTTGTCCGAATTTTGAAATGGAAAAGAAACGAACCGCACATTGTCTACATTGTGAATGGTTCACATCTTTAGATATTCTTTCCCTTTATAACTATAATATCTGGACTGGCAGCACTTTGGAGCTCTACAAGGACTTCCAGGAAGAGGCCTTCAGCATCTCCCTTCACCCGTCCGGACTTCAGGTCCTCGTGGGCTTCTCAGACAAGTTACGTCTTATGAACTTACTGATCGACGACATCCGTCCTTTCAAAGAGTTCACAGTTCGCGGCTGCCGAGAGGTAATGTCCAACCTGCGGGGGGTTTGTGCATGGAAGTTGTGTCATTTTTTTTTTTTTTTTACTGGCGTCAAATGTGTTCTCTTTAGATAAGTGAGAAGGTAGCAAAAAGTTAGGGGATTTTAACCACTTCCATACCGGGCACTTATACACCTTCCTGCCCAGACCAATTTTCAGCTTTCTGCGCTGTTGCACTTTAAATGACAATTGCGCGGTCATGCTACACTGTACCCAAACTACATTTTTATCATTTTGTTCCCACAAATAGAGCTTTCTTTTGGTGGTATTTGATCACCTCTGCGATTTTTATTTTCTGCTAAAAAATAAAAAAAAAGACCGAAAATTTTGAAAAAAAAAAGTTTTTTTGGGGTTTCAGTTACAAAACTGTAAATAAGTTAGTTTTCTCCTTCACTGATGGGCACTGATGGGGCTGCACTGACGGGCACGGATAAGGCGGCACGGATGAGGTGGCATTGATGGGCACTGATGATGGGCACTAATATGCGGCACTGATAGGTGGCACGGATAGGCGGCATGGATGGGCACGAATAGGCGACATGGATGGGCACGGATAGGCGGCACGGATAGGCGGCATGGATGGGCACTGATAGGCGGCACAGGTGGGCACTGATAGGCGGCACGGATGGGCACTGATAGGCGGCACGGATGGGCATGGATGGGCACTGATAGGTGGCACGGATGTGCATGGATGGGCACTGATAGGTGGCACGGGTGGGCACTGATAGGCGGCACTGATGTACTGTAATGGATGCCAATCAGTGCCAAACAATAATGCCTGCCAATCAGTGATGCCCATTGTGGGCACTGATTGGCATCCATTAGGGGGCACTAACTGGCATCCCTGGTGGTCTAGGGTAGCATACCTGGTGCTGGCATCCCTGGTGGTCTGGTGGCATCCCTGGTGGTCCAGTGTGGGCACCCTCGGGGGGGCTGCGCTGATAATCTATCAGCACAAACCCCCCCTGTCAGAGGAGCAGCCGATCGGCTCTCCTCTACTCTACTCGCGTCTGACAGACGCGAGTGAGGAAAAGCCGATGACCGGCTTTTCCTGTTTACACTGTGATCAGCCGTGATTGGACACGGCTGATCACGTGGTAAAGAGTCTCCGTCGGAGACTCTTTACCTAGATCGGTGTTGCGGGGTGTCAGACTGACACCCCGCAGCAACGATCGCCGCGATGCGCGCCCCCGGGGTGCGCGCAGCGGCTCAAAATCCTGAGGACGTCATATGACGTCCAGTCAGGATTTTGAAACCACTTTGCCGCCGTCAATCCGCTATAGGGCGGGCGGCAAGTGGTTAAAGGCACCAAGAAAAGTCAGACAAAATTAAAGTGCTTTTAAAGGCACCAGGTTTTTTACCTTCCTGCGTTCTATGGTTTCTTTTCTTTATTTCCCCGACACTGAAAAACCCCCTACAACACAGTTTAACCACTTCAAGCCCAGGCCAATTCTGACACTTCGCTCCTACATGTAAAAATCATCATTTTTTTGCTAGAAAATTGCATAGAACCCCCAAACAATATATATGTTTTTTTAGCAGAGAACCTAAAAAAAACAATGGCGGTCATTGCAACTTTTTGAGAAAAAAAAAACCGTTTCATGCTTTAGAAAAAGAAAAAAACAGTACAGTTATCCCAATTTTTTTGCATAATGTGAAAGATGAAGTTACGCCGAGTAAATGGATACCTAACATGTCACGCTTCAAAATTGCACACGCTCATGGAATGGCGCCAAACTTTAGTACCTAAAAATCCCCATAGGCGACGGTTAAATTTTTTTTACTGGTTACATGTTTTGAGTTACAGAGGAGGCCTATGGCTAGAATTATTGCTCTCGGTCTAATGTTCACGGCGACACCTCACATGTGTGGTTTGAACACCGTTTTCATATGTGGGCGGGGCTTACGTATGCGTTCTCTTCTGTGTGCAAGCACACAGAGACAGGGGCACTTTAAAAAAATAAATACAATTTTTATTGTTAATTTTACTTACATTTTTTTATTTTGACACTTTAAAAAAAAAAAAAAATTATCACTTTTATTCCTATTACAAGGAATGTAAACATCCCTTGTAATAGGAATATGACATGACAGGACCTCTTTACTGTGAGATTTGGGGTCAGTAAGACCTCACATCTCACCTCTAGGCTGGGAAGCCTAAAATAAAAAATAAAAAAAGATCACCGCTTCCCAGCCGAGGCGGCGTCGTTTTTTTGAATGCAGAGGCCGGGTGTGACGTCATAACATCGCGCCCGGCCTCCGACGATCATAGAGACTCCGGCGACCATCTGGTCCGCCAGAAATCTCTATTATCAGCATCCGGGGCCGGCAGTTCTGTTCTCCGACTCGCCGATCGCACAGGTGAGTCGGTAGAAGCACCGGAGAGCGGCGGGAGGGGGGGGACGTCCCATTTCGCCGCCCGTAAGAACGATCAAGCTGCGGAACAGCCGCTATGATCATTCTTATGGTGTAGGGAATCGCCGGCTGAAAATGCCGATATCTGAATGATGCCTCTAGCTGCACCCATCATTCAGATATCCCCGCACAAAGCCTAGGACTTCATATGATGTCCTCTGGGCGCCAAGTGGTTAAAGGAGTTGTAAACCCTCACATTCTATGCATTAAGGTGAAAAACCTTTTGTGCTGTAGCAGCCTCCCAAAACCCCCCTTTTTCTTACCTGAGCTCGATCGTTCCAGCGACATGGATGAACACAGCATCTCCAGCCGCTGTATTGGGTCATCATTGAATAGATTGATAGCAGCGGGAGCCATTGGCTCCCGCTGCTGTCAATCAAATCCAGTGACGCCGGGGAGCAGGGCCAAGTCCTGCTGTCTGTGTCAATAGACTCAGCAGCAGGACCCGGGAGCACATGCGCACGAGTTCCTCCATCACAGGCGTGTGCAGGGGGTGTGGCAGGTTTGCCTGGGCTTCCCCCTCCTTGTTGCCCCCCCCTGCCCCGCAGTGCTGCTGGCTTCCCTCCTCTTTTCTCTCCCCGGCTGCTGCAGGGGAATTTTTCAGGACAGAGAGCAGGGGAAGGGGCTAGTAAATATGTAATTAACCGCCCCCTTCCTTTTCTAAATGAACACACTCGCTCACTGTGTCCATTCATAACTGAAGCAGAGTAAACTGTGTTTGCTCTGCTTCAGTTGGTGAATGAACAGGAATCCGCTCAGCACAGAGCACTTCCCATTCATTCACTGCCCTGTGCAGCTGAGGCTGCAGAGAAAGACATATGTGTTTGAGCTTTGGGGGGCACACCTTAATGCAATGGGCTACGCACACCTATGGCCCCCATGGAAAGCGTCTCTGTGTGGGGGCACTTGAGAAGAGGAGGAGCCAGCAGCGTTCCCGAGGCACCCCAGAAGAGGAGGACGGGGGCCGCTCTGTGCAAAACCCTTGCACAGAGCAGGTAAGTATGACATATTTGTTTTTTTTTTAAAAACACAAAGCTTTACAATCACTTTAAAGCGGAGTTCTGGCCGAAATATGACTTTTAAGATAAAAATACCCCTAGAATACTCATGCCTTGTGCAATGTAATAAAGGTATGCCAGTGTTCTATCTGTACAGCATCGTTTTCTTACTTAGTGAAGTTCCTGCACCGCGCAGCCATCTCCAGTGTGGGCATCTGAAGCCACAGTGTCCTTCTTCCTGGATTCCGTGCATGCTGGCTACCCAGCATGCACCTGCCGATCTCGCGCATGTGCAGTGTGGTGCAATCTTGGTCAGCTTGGCATGGCCCAGCCATGCCAAGCTGACCAAGATTTTCCATAGACGCCAATGTTAAATGTTACTGGAGCCATGCCATGCCAAGCTGACCAAGAATTTCCAAAGACGCTATTGCCAAGCTGACCAAGATCTCCCAGGAGCCAATGCAAAACCTGGAAATTACGTTCTGGGCCGCGGCCCCCTAGAGGAGGAAGTGAAATTAGATATAGGCATAAATCAGGTAAGTGAACAGAAAAAATAAAAATAAATTGGCAATTCATTTTAAGGATGCACATTAGTGCTGCATGGTGAGGTGTAAAAAATATGGGTGGAACTCCGTTTTAAGGTTAAAGCGATTCTAAAGTAAAGAACCAACACATGGAGGCGACTGTGCATCTCTGCTGTGTACAAGATTTCAAACAAGTCTTTCGGTACATTGTATTTGTCTGCAAAGGAAATAAAAAGCCTGTGGGATACCCCTGGGGGGCGCTCAAGCTCAGTAACCCCTAAATGTAGATTGGTAGAAAAAAAGTGAAAAAAAAAAAAAAAAATCATGAATAGCAACAATATGAACTATAACTACAAAAACAATAAAGGTGGGTAGCCCAAAATGAAATAGAAACCAGCTACTCTTATGCCGCGTACACACGATCGGAAATTCCGACAAGAAAAACGTATTTTTTCTGACGGAATGTTGGCTCAAACTTGTGTTTCATACACACGGTCACACAAATCTTGTCGGAATTTCCGACCGTCAAGAACGCGGTGATGTACAACACGTAAAACGAGCCAAGATCAATGAAGTTCAATAGGCATTTTGGCTCTTCTGCTTGATTCTGAGCATGCGTGTTTTTTTTGTGCGTCGGAATTGCATACAGACGATCGGAATTTCCGACAAGAACTTTGCTGATCGGAAAATTTGAGAACCAGCTCTCAAACTTTTGTTGTCGGAAATTCCGATAGAAAATGTCCGATGGAGCCTACACACGGTCGGAATTCGCGACCAAAAGCTCACATCGAACTTTTCTTGTCGGAATTTCGGATCGTGTGTACGCGGCATACCTCTGTGATGCTGCTGGGTATACAGGAGAGGGCGCTCCATCTAGAATGCAAACAAGTTCCTTGTGTCTGTGGCCGCACTTCCGGGTTTTGTATACCATCCAGGGGGATCCCACAGCGATATGGGCACTCGCCCCCTTAATGCTGCCCTATATGGCCAAGGCTGGAGAGACTTACCATGTGAAGTTGCCGATAGTCCAACACATTCCGTATTACCTTCCTGTTTACAGTCACCTTTGTGGTGCAATTTTATTGTTTAATAAACGTACAATCTTGTATCACTCATTACACTATGGTATGTTTTGTGGTTTTCTCTTGTTTGTTTGCATTGTGTTGGTATGACCTCACATTCTCTATCCTCTGCCATCTTTGCAGTGCGCCTTCAGCCATGGTGGGCATCTTTTTGCAGCTGTTAATGGAAACGTCATCCATATTTACTCCACGACAACCTTTGAAAATATCACTAACCTGAAAGGGCACAACGGAAAGGTAAAATTCCTACGTTACCTCTGTAAGCAGGAAAACCACAGGAAAATATGATCAGTGTCCCCTCCCTGACATTCTATAGCATTTCATTAAAGTGTATCTAAACCCAACCACTAAAAAAGTAATATAATAATATAATACAGCTTACCCGCTCTTAGACAACAATGGTGATTGCATTGTAGTATTTTCTCAGGCTGGAAAAATTTTCTACAAATACAGAAAAATACATGTTGATTCTGCTAGAGATTCAGTGTACAGTGGAACCTTGGATTACGAGCATAATCCGTTCCAGGAGAATGCTTTTAATTCAAAGTACTCGCATATCAAAGCGAGTTTCCCCATAGAAGTCAATGGAAACAAAGATAATTAGTTCCACATTGACTTCTATTGCATGCAATACCGCATGTGACCAGAGGTGGGGGGCGCCGGAGAGCCTCGGAAATACTCAGGGACAGCTCGGCTGAACTCGGAAACACTCGGGAAACATAGTTTCTTTCTCGTACATCACGGGACACAGAGCGACATAGTCATTACTAATGGGTTATATAGTTACCGTCAGGTGCTGGCACTGGCAACTTCCAAAACCGGAAGTACCCTCCCCTATATAAGCCCCTCCCATCCGGGAGCACCTCAGTTTTTTGCCAGTGTCTAAGGTGTTGGCCAAGAAGAAACATGTGTTTTTCACTGAGCTTGCGTACAGGTTCTTTTGGGCCTCAGTAAGCTATTCCGGATCCGACCAAAAAAGCTTCATAGCTAAACGGTCGGTACCCGGGCCTTGCAGAGAAGAGCAAGGTTCTGCCTGTAATGCTTCTCTTAGGAGAGCTGGACCCTGGGATCCAGAGCTCTGGTCATACCCACGACCAAGATGTTTTCTGTGCAGGGTGCTATACAGGTCCAGGGGAGTGGAATCCTTGGGAACCCGGTCCCTGAAGGTTTGATTACAATGCCTGCCGTGATAGGTGAAGTTTGGGCTTTTGTGGACCAAACAAAGTCCTGCGGCGGGGAACAGGTAAGTGGGGGCCCCCAGGAACTTGGTTCTATTGGGGGACCCCCAAGCCTAATTTGTCTTTCTGTCTGTTACCTAACGGTATTCCCGCTAATATCTGTGCATGCCTGTAACTACTAAAAAAAATGTAATAATTTTTAATGGTGGTCAAGAAAAAAAAAAAAAAAAAAAGAATGTTTTTTTATATATGTTTAGTATATTAAACTGCGGTACCTGTGTTTGTCCACTAGAGGCCGCTGTGGAATGTTTTTCTTGTCATATGGACTAGTTTCTTCTCAGAGAGCAAAGTCCAGGCAGCTGGTGAGTTCTCCTACAGGAAACTGTTTCCTCTGCCATGTTGCAGTGTTCGTCTATCCCCCGGCCTGCGGCAAAGGGGGCCCTGGCTCCTGTCCCTGGTTTCCATGTTTGAAAATTAGCGCCGAGGCGCACGTGGCCGCGCGCGTGCGCGTGCACGCGCCTCTATATATAGAGGTGGCCGGAAAAAGGGGCGGGGCCTGGGGGATGACGCTCTGTGCGCGCCGCAGCGCTTCTGCGCATGTGCGGGCGTCCCAGCAGGTTTTTAAAAAGCCACATTATTGCAGTAAGCTGGCTATGAAGTACAGAGACAGAGCTGGCAACATTTAAAGGCATACAGCAAGCGGTTGATACAGGCATCCCCTAGAAAGGCACATTAGTAGACACCAACTGTTTATTATAGCAGCATTTATGCTAGACTATTATCAGTAACTGGTGTATTTTCGGCTGGAATACCTCAGCTTTGTGGCTTAGGAATATGCCGTCTAAAAACTCCGGGACTAGAAATTCCAGGAGGAATAGGGGGTCTCCATCGGGCTCTGAGGATCTTGGGCATGCTTTGGCTGCACCAGTCTCCCCTGAAGAATCAGAGGTTAGTGACCGTAGGGCACCCCCAGGAGTACCTGGTACTGTGGCTGTCCCCAGTTCACCTGCTCCTGTGTATGTAACAGAGGAGGTTTTTTCCTCAGCTCTGGGAGGGCTGGAAGAGAGATTGTCAGCACTAATTGCTGCTTCCCTGTCACAGGAGAAAAGCGCTCGATCTCCGTCTCCTCCCTCAGAGTGCCTGTTAACAGAGCAACAGTCCCATACAGAGAACGACCTACCTGAGGGGGATCAGGATGAGGTTGATTCAGTTGTAGAGGAATCAACAGTGGAGGAGCCGTTCTCAGCATCACATGCTGAAAGGTTATGGGTTCAGTCCCTGACTAATATGGTCCGATCAGCATTTAAAATGCCACTTGCGGAGCCATCCTCCTCTTCTGTCTCCTCGTTGGGGTCGCTAAAAGCTCCCCAGACTGTTTGTTCTTTTTCGATCCATCCTTTACTGGAGGGGCTCATTTACCAGGATTGGGAGCATCCTGACAAAATATTTACTCCCCCCAAGAGATTGGTCTATCCTATGGAGGATAAGTTCGTCAGAAAATGGAAGGTCCCTACAGTGGACGCAGCCATCTCTTGTGTGAATAAATCACTGACATGTCCGGTGGAAAATGTCCAAATGTTCAAGGACCCAATAGATAAAAAATTGGAGTCCTTATTGAAATCTGCTTTTTCTACAGCAGGATTGGTGACACAACCAGCAGTGGCAGCTATAGGGGTCTGCCAAGCAGTGAAGGATCAGTTGAAACAGGTCTTAAGGGACGTGCCAGATCAGCAGGCTCTTGCTCTAGCTGATCTACCTAGAGCCTTATGCTTTGCGGTGGACGCTATAAAGGATTCAATCCATCAGGCCTCCCGCCTTACGCTGTCTGTAGTACATATGCGCAGGCTTCTATGGCTCAAAAACTGGTCTGCTGAAGCTCCCTGTAAAAAATTGCTGGTCAGCTTCCCATTTCATGGGGAGCGCTTATTCGGGGAAGACCTGGACAAGTATATCCAGAGAATTTCCAGCGGTAAAAGTACACTCTTGCCGGTCAAAAATAGAGTTAGAGGTCCCTCTTTTAAGAGGCCGGCTTCTCCAGTCCCTAGGACATCGGCTGTGAAACAGTTCCGACGGCCTCCCCGGTCAAATCCCGGAGGTAAAAATCAGGGACAGTTGCAGGGTAACAAGAAGCCCTGGAGCAGGAGAGGTACAAAACCTCCCCCAAAGTCAAATGCATGAAGGGTTGCCCCCACCCAATCGGGTGGGGGGAAGACTTCAGTTGTTCACAGAAACCTGGCGGGACACGATCCGAGACAGATGGGTGCTCTCCGCAGTAAATCTGGGATACAAATTGGAGTTAAAAAACTCCCCTCCTTCCCGCTTTATAAGGTCGAACGTGCCAAGGGATCCCCAGAAGAGAGGATCCCTCCTGTTGGCACTGGAACAATTATTGCTTCAAGCAGTAATTATAGAGGTCCCCCTGGAAGAATGGGGGTTCGGGTTTTACTCAAACCTCTTTACAGTTCCGAAGCCAAACGGGGACGTGAGGCCCATATTAAATCTAAAAGGGCTAAACAAATTCCTACATATCAGGACTTTCCGGATGGAGTCGATCCGATCGGTAGCCACTGCCCTACAAGGGGAGGAATGGTTAGCCTCGATCGACATCAAAGATGCGTATTGGCACATCCCCATCTTTCCAGCCCACCAAAAATTTCTACGCTTTGCGATAGAAGGGCGCCTTTTTCAGTTCAGAGCCTTACCCTTCGGTCTGGCCACAGCACCAAGAGTGTTCACAAAAATTCTGGCCCCATTATTGGCCAATCTAAGAACACGAGGTGTAACGATAATGGCATATCTAGACGACTTGTTGCTGATAGACCACTCAGTGGAAAAACTAGAAGTGGTTGTTCACGAGACAATCAAGTATCTGGAATATCACGGTTGGATTATCAACCGAGACAAGTCAGCCCTAAAACCAGTCAAAAGTCTGGAATACTTGGGGCTAAGGCTGGATTCAGACCAGAGAAAAATTTTCTTGCCTCGAGAAAAGGGGTCGTCTTTGAGAGATTTGATCCACTTAGTGGGTTCAAAAAGACAGCCATCCATACGCCTGTGCATGAGGCTGCTGGGAAAAATGGTGGCATCATTCGAAGCAGTACCCTACGGTCAATTCCATTCAAGGAAGTTGCAAAGGGCCATACTGTCAGCCTGGAACAAAAAAGTTCAGGCTCTGGACGTACCAATGTCCTTGTCCCCTTCCGTTCGCAGAAGCCTCCGTTGGTGGTTGGTTCCCCGGAATCTGGAAAGAGGGAAATCCTTCAGTCCGATTTCTTGGAAGGTGGTCACTACAGATGCCAGCCTTTTAGGCTGGGGAGCAGTACTGGAGCAATGGTCTCTCCAGGGCAGATGGTCGGATGCGGAAAAGGCCCTGCCCATCAATCTCTTAGAGATACGAGCAGCCCGGTATGCCCTAGTAGCATGGACATCCAAACTCCAAGGGTCCCCTGTCAGAGTTCAGTCAGACAATGCCACAGCAGTGGCATATATCAATCGTCAGGGGGGCACCAGGAGTCGTGCAGCCCAAAGGGAAGTAAATTACATCCTGAGATGGGCAGAAAGATATGTCCCAGCCATATCTGCGGTATTCATTCCAGGGGTGGAGAATTGGAAGGCGGACTTTCTAAGTCGCCAACAATTATGCCCAGGGGAATGGTCCCTTCATCCCGAGGTTTTCCGGACAATATGTCAGCGGTGGGGAACACCGGATGTAGATCTGCTAGCATCCAGGTTCAACACGAAAGTGGACAGGTTTGTCTCTTGGACAAGGGATCCCCTAGCGTGCGGCTCGGATGCCCTAGTGTTCCCTTGGGATCAGTTCAAGCTGATATATGCATTCCCACCGCCACAATTGTTACCTCGATTACTCCGCAGAATCAGGGTAGAAAAGAAACCAGTGATTCTGGTGGCTCCAGCGTGGCCCCGAAGAGCATGGTACGCGGAGATTGTAAAAATGTCTGTGGGGAGTCCTTGGACCCTCCCACATCGTCCGGACCTGCTTTCGCAGGGACCGATATACCACCCTTCCTTACCAGCCCTAGGTTTGACGGCCTGGCTATTGAAGCCCACATTCTAAAAAGGAGAGGGCTCTCTAATGCTGTGGTGTCTACCATGATCAATGCCAGGAAACCGGTATCCAGGCAGATCTACTATAGAATCTGGAAGGCGTACATCGCCTGGTGTGAGGCCAGGAAATGGCATCCACGTAAATACGTAATAGGTAGAATTCTGGACTTCCTACAATGGGCTGTAGATAGGAAGCTTGCCTTGAGTACTATCAAAGGTCAGATTTCGGCCTTGTCAATATTTTTTCAAAGGCCCTTGGCTTCGCATTCACTAGTCAAAGCCTTTATACAAGGAGTGATGCGTATTAGTCCTCCGGTTAATATTCCCATATGTCCATGGGATCTAAACTTGGTTCTGTCGGTTCTACAGAAACAACCATTTGAACCATTACAGCATATTTCCTTAGTGCTTCTCACCAGGAAATTGATTTTTCTAGTAGCCATTTGTTCGGCTAAAAGAGTATCGGAATTAGCAGCTATGTCCTGTAAGGAGCCATATCTGGTTATCCATAAGGACAGAGTAGTGTTACGTCCTCATCCAGCCTTTCTTCCTAAGGTGGTATCGAGTTTTCATTTGAACCAAGATGTGGTTCTTCCTTCTTTTTTCCCCAAGCCTACTTCGGTAGAGGAAAAGTTATTGCATTCTTTGGATGTAGTAAGAGCAGTTAAAGCTTATCTAAAAGCCACTGCTCAGATTCGCAGAACGGATACTTTGTTTATTCTGCCGGAAGGCCCCAGAAAGGGTCAGGCAGCGTCAAAATCTACTTTAGCCAAGTGGATTCGACAGGTCATAATACAAGCCTATAGCTTGAGAAGTAGACCGCCTCCGTTCAAAGTTAGGGCGCACTCCACAAGAGCAGTTGGAACTTCATGGGCAGTGCATCACCAGGCCTCCCTGGCTCAAGTCTGTAAGGCCGCAACATGGTCTTCAGTTCACACATTTACTAGGTTCTACCAGGTGGACGTTAGAAGTCAGGAGGATGTCGCCTTTGGGCGCAGTGTGTTGCAGGCCGCAAAAGATCCTCATGTCTGATAGCGCTCAGCTTATATATGGTGTATCCCCCCCCTCATTTGGCATTGCTTTAGGACATCCCATTAGTAATGACTATGTCGATCTGTGTCCCGTGATGTACGAGAAAGAAAATAGGATTTTTATAACAGCTTACCTGTAAAATCCTTTTCTTGGAGTACATCACGGGACACAGAGCTCCCGCCCCTCTTTGGGGACACTTATTGCTTTGCTACAAAACTGAGGTGCTCCCGGATGGGAGGGGCTTATATAGGGGAGGGTACTTCCGGTTTTGGAAGTTGCCAGTGCCAGCACCTGACGGTAACTATATAACCCATTAGTAATGACTATGTCGCTCTGTGTCCCGTGATGTACTCCAAGAAAAGGATTTTACAGGTAAGCTGTTATAAAAATCCTATTATTTCCAAGTGTTTACAAGTGGCTCCGAACCGTTCTGAGTGTCACCGGCATCCCGCACCTCTGGCCAAATGCGGTATTGCACACCCCATTAGCTTGAATTCTGCTCGTGTTGCGAGGCAACACTCGCAAACCGAGTCAGGATTTAAAAAAAAAAAGTTGCTCGTCTTTCAAAACGCTCGTTAACCGCGTTACTCTTTAATCAAGGTTCCACTGTACAAGTTCTGTGTAGAAAGGAGAACCCCCCTCCTGAATGTTGCACTCCAGCTGTCTCTGCTCCGCAATGCCGGCATACTGCAGAGCCGCTGATCGATTATAACCCTCTCAAATTTTAACCATTCTCCAGGAAATACAGTCCTGAAGAAGGGGAAGGTAATTTTCACGAAACGCGTTGGTTCGACTTGTTTACTTTTATCTTCAATAAACAACTATAAAATTCATCAAGTGAGATCTTCTTTTTTTTTGGACATCGGGCGCTCCTCTCCTATCGCCCAAGTGTCCAGCAAGACCCGACAGTCACTTTGATGAAACCGTCCTCAACCCAGCTCCATCCAGGCGACGCTCTGACGCATTTCACCCTGCCCCCAGGGCTTAGTCTACCACAAAATAAATCCTGACCTCCATGACTAAGTAGGGTGGGGCAAAAAACCTCTGATATAAATCAGCCCCATAGTGGAGATGGAAGTTTGCTTTCAACAATGATGAATAATGAAGTGTCGTCCTCTATATGACAGGTGCGCTCTGTGGCTTGGAGTGCAGATGACAGTAAATTGGTGTCCTGCGGCACGGATGGCGCCGTGTATGAATGGAATACACTCCTCGGTAAGAGGGAATCTGAATGCGTCATGAAAACCTGCAGTTACAGCTGCGTCGCCCTAATGCCAGACTCCAAAACCATTTTTGCTGTTGGATCTGACCAGACACTGAAGGAAATTATTGATTCCCAGGTAAAGTAATCAGGTCTATTGTTCTATGCTTTTAAATCCTGCAGTTAAGTTGTTTTATATATATATATATATATATATATATATATATACTCAGTTTATATATATATATATATATATATATATATATATATATATATATATATATATATATTTACTGTGTGTGTGTGTGAATATATATATATATACACACACATACATACATACATACATACATACATACAGTGGGTATGGAAAGTATTCAGACCCCCTTACATTTTTCACTCTTTGTTATATTGCAGCCATTTGCTAAAATAATTTAAAGGGGTTGTAAAGGTTCGTTTTTTTATTTTCTAAATAGGTTCCTTTAAGCTCGTGCATTGTTGGTTCACTTACCTTTTCCTTCCATTTCCCTTGAAAATGTTTTATTTCTTTGTTTTCTTTGTCTGAATTTCTCACTTCCTGTTCCTCCTCAGTAAGCTGTTCTGGGTGACTCCACACAACTCGGATGATGGTGTGAAGTTTAGTGAGGAGAAACAGGAAGTGAGAAATTCAGACAAAGAAAAATAACATTTAGAAGGGAAATCAAAGGAAAAGGTAAGTGAACCAACAATGCACGAGCTTAAAGGAACCTATTTAGAAAATAAAAAAACAAACCTTTACAACCCCTTTAAGTTCATTTTTTCCTCATTAATGTACACACAGCACCCCATATTGACAGAAAAACACAAAATTGTTGACATTTTTGCAGATTTATTAAAAAAGAAAAAGTGAAATATCACATGGTCCTAAGTATTCAGACCCTTTGCTCAGTATTTAGTATTTGCACCCTTTTGATGAGTCTTTTTGGGAAAGAGGCAACAAGTTTCTCACACCTGGATTTGGGGATCCTCTGCCATTCTTCCTTGCAGATCCTCTCCAGTTCTGTCAGGTTGGATGGTAAACGTTGGTGGACAGCCATTTTTAGGTCTCTCCAGAGATGCTCAATTGAGTTTAAGTCGGGGCTCTGGCTGGGCCATTCAAGAACAGTCACGGAGTTGTTGTGAAGCCGCTCCTTCGTTATTTTAGCTGTGTGCTTAGGGTCATTGTCTTGTTGGAAGGTAAACCTTCGGCCCAGTCTGAGGTCCTGAGCACTCCGGAGAAGGTTTTCGTCCAGGATATCCCTGTACTTGGCCGCATTCATCTTTCCCTCAATTGCAACCAGTCGTCCTGTCCCTGCAGCTGAAAAACACCCCCACAGCATGATGCTGCCACCACCATGCTTCACTGTTGGGACTGTATTGGACAGGTGATGAGCAGTGCCTGGTTTTCTCCACACATACCGCTTAGAATTAAGGCCAAAAAGTTCTTTTTCTGTCAATATGGAGTGCTGTGTGTACATTAATGAGGAAAAAATGAACTTAAATGATTTTAGCAAATGGCTGCAATATAACAAAGAGCGAAAAATTTAAGGGGTCTGAATACTTTCCGTACCCACTGTATATGCAGTTGTGCTCATAAGTTTACATACCCTGGCAGAATTTATGATTTCTTGGCCATTTTTCAGAGAATATGAATGATAACACAAAAACTTTTCTTTCACTCATGGTTAGTGTTTGGCTAAAGCCATTTATTATCAATTAACTGTGTTTACTCTTTTTAAATCATAATCACAACAGAAACTACCCAAATAACCCTGATCAAAAGTTTACATACCCCAGTTCTTAATACCGTGTATTGCCCCCTTTAACATCATTGACAGCGTAAAGTCTTTTGTGGTATTTGTGGATGAGGCTCTTTATCTTCTCAGATGGTAAAGCTGCCCATTCCTCTCGGCAAAAATCCTCCAGTTCCTGCAAATTCTTGGGCCGTCTCGCATGAACGGCACATTTGAGATCTCCCCAGAGGGGCTCAATGATATTGAGGTCAGGAGACTGAGATGGCCACTCCAGAACCTTCACTTTATTCTGCTGTAGCCAATGACAGGTGGACTTGGCCTTGTGTCTTGGGTCATTGTCCTGTTGGAATGTCCAAGTACGTCCCATGCGCAGCTTCCTGGCTGATGAATGCATTGTTCCTCCAGTATTTTTTGATAACATACTGCATTCAACAATTTTGACCAAATTTCCTGTGCCTTTGTCTCACACATCCCCAAAACATCAGCGATCCACCTCCGTGTTTCACAGTAGGAATGGTGTGCCTTTCATCATAGGCCTTGTTGTCTCCTCTCCAAATGTAGTGTTTATGGAGACCCCTCCCCCAACAGTAGATCCTTCCCAGCAACAATGGACTTCCCCCAAGCAACAATAGATCCCCCACCAGCAACAATAGACCTCTCCAGCTACAATAGATCCCCCCAGAGACAATATACACCCAGCAGCCAGCATCAATAGACCCTTCGGCACACCCCAGCACCCCTTGCCACTACAATAATTCAGTGCTGGAGGTGCCGGTGTTCTTGCTTAAAATAAGCCCTGGGGATGATAAGAGAAATGGTCAGAGACTGTAGACATACTACAGGAGACTGTCAGAGACTGGATTCTATATTATATGTAGAGTGGGGACTTGCTTCAGGAGACAGGCATAGGCTGGAGACATATTACATAAGGCTGCTAGAACTTACTACTACAACAGTTGAATAGGGAAACACAATTAAGCATCTTCAGTGGCCCGAGGGCCATATAAAAAGCGCCAAAGGGCCTCTTGCAGCCCCTGGGCCTTAGGTTGGGCAGCAGGGAGTTAGGTTCTACTTTTTCTTTTTGTGCCAAAATCTCATTGTGTATTTACTATTTGAATTGACTTTAGATCAAAGAAGTTCCATCCTACGACGTCACATACACGGCCGTCACCATCTCTCACTCTGGAAAGATGATATTTACGGGCACGGCCAGCGGCACTGTACGATCCATGAAATGCCCCCTTCCTCCACAGAAGGAATATAACGAGTACCAGGGCCATGCAGGGCCAGTGACAAAGGTGAGAGCAAAGCTTTCATTGCTTTTAGTAAATGTGCTATAATAATGTAGTTCTCTCCAATTCCAAAAATAAAGGGTAGGGATGTTAGCAAAGATGTGTTTTTTTTTCGGTTTCCACTAGCAACCCCAAAACATACTAATATATGACTAAACTGACCTCAGCTTTAATTCCCTGTAGTAAATAAGCTTGTTGGCCATCTCATTCCAAAACTATGGCCACTGCAGTTGCCCTTGTTTTTGGCTATAACAGCCTTCACTCTTCCAGGAAGACTTTCCACAAGATTATGGAGGGTGGCTGTGGGCTCTCCCCCCCCCCTATATTTTTTTTTTACCTGCAGTGGTGCGCAAAAGCAAAATACCTGTAATGCCGCGTACACACGATCATTATTCACGGCGGTTAAAAAAACGCCGTGAATATTGTCATTAAAAACGAGGGAACGGCTTGTTCCCCACACACGGTCGTTTTTCACGTCGTTTTTTCTCTTGTCGAGAAAAACGACCGTCTGTGGGCTCCGCGGCAGTGTTTCCCTATGGGAAACACTGCCACAGAAAACATGTCGAAAAAAACGACGAGAAAAATTAGAACATGTTCTAATTTTTCTCGTTGTTTTTAATGCCGTTTTTCTCGACGAAAAAAACGGCAGAAAGCCCACAGACTATCGTTTTTCTCGTCGAATGGGAAAAATTTCGTTTTTCTCGACGAGAAAAACGGCCGTGTGTACGCGGCATGAGAGAACAAAAAAGTGCATGTGAAAATCACACGCAAAAAAGTGCACTCAAAGTGGATGTAAACCCCCCAAAAATTATTTTAATTAAGGCTTGCACCTTGTACAGTATAGGATTTCATATAATCTGTGCCCAGTCTTGTCACGAAGAGTTAATCCAGCTCTAAACAATCCTCTTATCTTTTTTCAGTGAGAGAAAAAATGACACACAGAGAAATAGGAATCACTTCTCCCCCCTTGCTGTGAGTGACAGGTGATTTACATATCTCATGCAGGAGCCTGAGAGAGGCACATTCTGTGTACTTCAGATCCCCTCCTCCTTTCTCCTCCAGCCCTCCCAGGATTGGCTGCTCCACACCTCAGCATGATTGGGCATGCTGAAGTGATGTGGGGACTTTTATAGGTTTCGACTAGATGTTGGTGATCATAGCAGAAGTTCAGTGTAAGAAATACACAGGAGAAAATGCATGCTGACAAGGGGAGTGTAGAGGTGGGCGGGGAATCTACTGACATCATGACTCCACCCACCGAGCTCCAGACAACAGATCCACCCACAGAATTTGCAGTTTTTCAGTTCTTATAACAGACAGAGGGGAGACATTTGACAGGTAAGGATACATTCAGGAGGCATCTATATTCTAGATAACCACTATGACAGTAGTTTAGAAAGGACGAGAGTGGGTTTACATCCACTTTAAGGGTGTGTCTCTAGTCCACCTCCCGAAGGAGTAGGACCTTACCCTCACCCTCCAGTGCGCGAGTCTCTTAAGAGGGGTGAGGCACACTTGTGGTCCACTTAGCCAAAAGGCCTGGTGGACCCTCTTTCCTCATGGTCAACCAAAGCCGACCATTGAGTACTAGTTGAGGGTCTCTCAAGAAGAGAAATCCCCCTTCAGGGTAGGAAGGAACCTGATTGCCACACATCCTCCCCCCCCCCCCGCCCCAGACTTCAGGGCAGGCCTGAGGACCACCACCCTCCATTCTAGTGAAAAGAAATACAGACAAAAGTGCAAAGTGACAAACATGTGGAGAGAAAAACTATTAAAATAGATAAGTGCCGGTGCTAGGCTTTGCGGCCCGGTAACAAAAAGTCCCCCGAACTGCAGGAAAAAAGCAGTAGGTGACGTGGTGATGTGCTCTTTCTCACTGTGGGTTTCCCACGCCTAAGTGATACTAAGCGCACCCCTGGATCAACCAACTCCAAGGAGGTACTGACATGGTTGGCTTTCTGCCTTTGCAGCCCATGGCCAGACCAGGTAGCACCATTCAAATCAGGAGGCAGTGGGCCCCTCCAGTTCATCACTGTGGAAATGCTCCCTCCTGTGATGGTGGGTGTGAACATTAATGGCTGGGAGTGTCTTAGCAATGTCTTAGCAGCAAGGCAGGATAGAATGATGCCATCTGTGGGGATTTTGTGGCCAGACCTTGGTAAATGGCCTACACCCAGGGCTGAATGTACAGCAGAACCAATCACTGCCATCTTGAAAGAGGGCAGGCGGCGGCATACCAAGCTCCATGCACCGGAGCCAACAGGGAAAGCGCGAAAACCGGTCTGCATGACCCCGAAGACCCAGACATCCAAAGAGCTTAAGGTGTCTCAGGAACACCTGACAAAGGAAGAAACCAGGGAGCAAAACCCACACCAGACCACACCAGAGTTCCCCCTTGTGGTGGAGGACTAAACTAAAATAACTACCGTATATACTCGAGTATAAGCTGAGTTTTTCAGCACATTTTTTTGTGCTGAAAATGCCCCCCTCGGCTTATACTCGGGTCACCTTTTTGTGCCTGATCTCCTGGGCTTTGGGGACCCGGTACCAGCCGGCCGTAGGTCCCCTGGACGCCAAACTTGGCACACATGTAGCCAAACTCTTTCTCTACAAGTGTGCAAAGTTTGTTGTCATGGGGACCTACGGTCGGAGAGAACCGATTTTTCAAAGCCGGGCACCCCTTCCATAGACTCCCATGTTAAACTGTCATTTCTCAGGTGACTTTGGGGACCTGGTACCAGCGTTTGTAGGTCCCCTGGACCCGAAACTTGGCACACATGTAGCCCCATTTTTCCTTTATAAGTGTGCAACATTTTTTGTCTGGGGGACCCACGGCCGGGGAGCACCGATTTTTCAAAACCGGGCACCCCTTCCATAGACTCCCATGTTAAACGTCAGTCTAGTCATGGACACAGTGAGGCATTGGCACAGTGAGGCATGCACATGGGCACAGTGAGGCATGCAGATGGACACCCTAGGCTTATACTCGAGCCAATACGTTTTCCCATTTTTTTGTGGTAAAATTAGGTGCCTCGGCTTATATTCGGGTCGGCTTATACTCGAGTATATACGGTAAATATACAAAACTAAAAAGAAAAGAAAAACATATTTAAAAAAAAAAAAACATACAACAACAGGGACTACTGTAGGTCAAGGTCAATCAGTATGAACCAGCGGCCGTGGCTGCGCCCTAGGTGGCTGCCTAGTTTGCCTAGCGGTAGCGCCGGCCCTGCCTACAGCTATAGCAAGGGCATTATCCGATTTTAGCTAAAGCTGCACAGTTTGTTATTTATAGGCGCCCCTTACCTGTATAGCCAGTTTTTTTTTTGTAAAGGTGAGCTAACCCTAACTATGTCTCCCTATGAAAAACCAATACGTAATCACAATAGGATAACTATCAAAAGTCAAAATTGTTCTCAGATTGGGTTGGTATGTTTTTATATATGGTAATATACTGTATACTTTTATACCTGGTCTTTTGTTTTACATAATAACCTATAACTGTTCACTCCACAGACTTTTTTTTTTTTCAGTTTCTCTCCTTCCATTCTTTGCTATCTATAACCTGACTGATTGTCTTCCATTTTATTTTCATTTTCTGTTGTTCAGTTTCTTGCATGTTCAGCCCTCAATGTGACCAACTCTGTTCTTCTAGCTGGTGGTGACATATGACGACCAGTATCTTCTGTCCGTCTCCGAAGACGGCTGCCTAATGCTGTGGAAAATCTCCGACAAGGAGGGTCGAGGACTGAAAAGGGATAAAGAACTGGGGTATGCCGAAGAGGTTCTGATTACCAAGTCTGATCTGGAGGAGAAGGTAAGGATGAGCCACCATATTATGAGAAGAACTTAATTTGTATTCTTCTTTAGAACTAAATAGTAGAAGAGGTTGCTGCTCCCAAGCTTACGTTGTACATTGGTATCTGGAAACTCAAGTGCAGGCATCAGATAGACATAGAAAATCGACAGAAAAAAGACCAAATGGTCCATCGAGTCTGCGGGTTTTTTTTTTTTAAAACAATTAACCTCCGGAAGGTTTTAGCACCTTCATGACCAGGTAACTTTTTGCTATTCAGCACTGTGCTACTTTAACTGCCAATTGCGTGGTCATGCAACACTGTACCCAAATGACATTTATATATAATTTCCTTTGCACACAAATAGAGATTTCTTTTGGTGGCATTTGATCACCTCTGTTTTTTTTTTTTTCTAAATGAAAAAAGACTGAATTTTTTGGAAAAAAACAACAACATTTTCTATTTTCTGTTATAAAACATTAAAATCAAATTATCAAATTTCTTCATAAATTTAGGCCAAAATGTATCCCGCTACATGTCTTTGGTAAAAAATAATAAAAAAATCTCAAACTTTATTGGGGACACTAGTATAGTTTTGACCGTGACCAGGATACAGACCCGAACAGACACTATATAGTAATGGTGGTGATGAGCGACTTATAATGGGACTGGTAGTGTGGGACTGTGGTAGTGTGGGACTGTGGTAGTGTGGGACTGGTAATGTGGCACTGGTAGTGTGGGACTGTGGTAGTGTGGGACTGTGGTAGTGTGGGACTGTGGTAGTGTGGGACTGTGGTAGTGTGGGACTGTGGTAGTGTGGGACTGTGGTAGTGTGGTAGTGTGGTACTGTGGTAGTGTGGTAGTGTGGGACTGTGGTAGTGTGGGACTGTGGTAGTGTGGGACTGTGGGACTGTGGTAGTGTGGGACTGTGGTAGTGTGGGACTGTGGTAGTGTGGGACTGTGGTAGTGTGGGACTGTGGGACTGTGGTAGTGTGGGACTGTGGTAGTGTGGGGCTGGTAGTGTGGGACTGTGGGACTGTGGTAGTGTGGGACTGTGGTAGTGTGGGACTGTGGTAGTGTGGGACTGTGGTAGTGTGGGACTGTGGTAGTGTGGGACTGTGGTACTGTGGTAGTGTGGGACTGTGGTAGTGTGGGACTGTGGTAGTGTGGGACTGTGGTAATGTGGGACTGTGGTAGTGTGGGACTGTGGTAGTGTGGGACTGTGGTAGTGTGGGACTGTGGTAGTGTGGGACTGTGGTAATGTGGGACTGTGGTAATGTGGGACTGTGGTAATGTGGGACTGTGGGACTGTGGTAGTGTGGGACTGGTAATGTAGGACTGGTAGTGTGGGACTGGTAGTGTGGGACTGGTAGTGTGGGACTGGTAGTGTGGGACTGTGGTAGTGTGGGACTGTGGTAGTGTGGGGCTGGTAGTGTGGGGCTGGTAGTGTGGGGCTGGTAGTGTGGGACTGTGGGACTGTGGTAGTGTGGGACTGTGGTAGTGTGGGACTGTGGTAGTGTGGGACTGTGGTAGTGTGGGACTGTGGTAGTGTGGGACTGGTAGTGTGGGACTGGTAGTGTGGGACTGGTAGTGTGGGACTGTGGTAGTGTGGGGCTGGTAGTGTGGGACTGTGGGACTGTGGTAGTGTGGGACTGTGGTAGTGTGGGACTGTGGTAGTGTGGGACTGTGGTAGTGTGGGACTGGTAGTGTGGGACTGGTAGTGTGGGACTGGTAGTGTGGGACTGTGGTAGTGTGGGACTAGGGACTGGCGCTAACTGATACTGGCTGGGAGGGATGCTAACTGACACTATCTGACATCACTAGTGACAATAATACAGTGAACAGTGATAATGTTGTACACAGACACTGTACTAATGACACTGGCCGGGTGATCAATGAAAGAGTTAACTGTGTGCCAAACAAGTCTATGTGTGCTGATTTTACTCAGACTGGCTGACTTTCCTCCCTGATTTCAGTAAGGCTACTTTCACACAGAAGTGATGGGTGTGCTGGCGGTAAAACGCCGCTATTTTTAGTGGCGTTTTACCGTTGTGTTTGCTGCGATTTGCAGGCGCTAGCGGGGTGATTTTAACCCCCTGCTAGCGGCCGAAAAAGGGTTAAACCCACCCACAAAAACGCCGTTTTGCAGGCGTTTTGGAGGCACTACCCCATTGATTTCAATTGGCAGGGGCGCTATAGGAGCAGTATTTTTATCGCTCCTACCGCGCCTCAAAGATGCGGCTGGCAAGGTTTTTTTTTACCCTCCTGCCAGCGCACCGCTCCAGTGTGAAAGCCCTCAGGCTTTCACCCTGGATACAAAGGGGCGGCTCTTTCAGGGCGCATTGCAGGCGCTATTTTTAGCGCAATAGTGCCTGCAAAGCGTCTCAGTGTGAAGCAGCTTAAGTGAAATCAGGGCGAAGAACCAGTCAGATCTGGCTTGTGTGTTTTTACCAACACACAGAGATCTGTGCTGTGATTGGCCACAGAAATTAGCAGGTTCACAGCCAAAATCATTTGCTGCAAGCCTGCTGAAGAACTTGTGCTGTGTCCAACCTCCATCTGCTGGTTCTGGTAGTGACAATTGGTCCTCCAAAGCTACTCATCTTCTACGGTTGTGTTGTACCCCCAACCCACATTGTCACTTACAATGTAGGAGGCTCCTGCTACATTCTGGAGGTGAGTATTCTTCCACATGCTTTGAATACTATGACTAATGCCGCGTACACACGACCATTTTTCTCGTCGGGAAAAATTAAATTTTTTCTCTTTGACGAGAAAAACGACCGTGTGTGGGCTTTTGATCATTTTTCCCGACAAGAAAAACGCTATTAATCACGACGAGAAAAATTAGAACATGCTCTAATTTTTCTCGTCGTGATTCACGGCATTTTTTTCCGTGGCAGTTTTCCCATAGGGAAACACTGCCGGGGAGCCCACACACGGTCCTTTTTCTCGACCAAGAGAAAAAATGTCCGGAAAACCGGCCGTGTGTGGGGGGAACAAGCCATTCCTTGTTTTTCCCGTCTATTTCCTCGACTGTGTTTTCACTGTCGAGAAAATCGATCGTGTGTACACGGCATAAGGCTTTGGGCCGAAACATGTAAGCTTTTCTCTATGTAATCACCCTGTAGCAAATAAAATAACTTTTGTATATGGATGTCTTGACTTGCTGGCTTCCTGCTTTTCCCGTTTCTTCCATATTAGTTTCTCCCTAAACAAAAATGAGCATCTTATCCTGCCTATGCGAGGGAGATAATTTTTTTGGCCAGTCTGGAGCTTGACTTTGTATTCAGTCTAATGCCGCGTACACACAACCGTTTTTCACGATAAGAAAAATGCCATTTTTTAATTTGGTCATGAAAAACGATCGTGTGTGGGCTCCAGAGCATTTTTCGCGACGTGAAAAATGGCCATTAAAAATTTGGAACATGCTCTATTTTTTCTCTGCGTTTTTCACGTCGTGAAAAACAGCCGTGTGTAGGCTTTAACGATGTGAAAAAAACGCACATGCTCAGAAGCAAGTTATGAGATGGGAGCGCTCGTTCAGGTAAAACTAGCGTTCGTAATGGAGATAGCACATTCATCACGCTGTAACAGACTGAAAAGCACGAGGCTGAAAAGCGCGAATCGTCTCTCACCAAACTTTACTAACACGAGGATCAGCAAAAGCAGCCCAAAGGGTGGCGCCATCCAAATCGAACTTCCCCTTTATAGTGCTGTCATACGTTTCGTACATCACTGCGCTTTGTTCGAGCATTTTTTTTCATGATCGTGTGTAGGCAAGGCAGGCTTGAGAAGAATCACGTCGAGAAAAACGTTTTTTCAATGACATTAAAAACGGTTGTGTGTACGCGGCAAAAGGATGAGATACCCGAAGTAATTTGGTCAACCTGCTGTATAAGTGGGGTTATTGCAGGGAGGATAGAATTATGTAAGGGTGGGACAAGCATCCTCTTGTTTTTTTACAATCCTGTTTTTTATAGAACCAGGTGATGGTGGAGCTAAAGACACGCGTGGAGGAACTGAAAATGGAGAACGAATATCAACTCCGCTTGAAAGACATGAATTATAACGAGAAGCTGAAAGAGCTGACGGAGAAGTTCATCCAGGAAATGGAGGTGCTGAAGACCACAAACCAGGTACAACCTTCTACTAAAACCCCCAATGTCATCAACCCTTCCATGTTCTTCCTCCCCGGACTGGAGAGGGGGGGGCCACCTCTGTAACTGTCTAATTCCCTCATCAGATCCTAAAAGCTGAAGCTGAGAAACAAGAACTGAAACATCAGGAGGACATGGCTGACCTTATAGAAAAACAGTCCCGAGAGATGCAGGATCTAGGTATGTAGATGGAAATATGCCTACATACTAGGGTGACCACATTTCCAAACTACCATTCAGGGACACCCCCCCTTCCCAAAAATCAGCTTGTACTGTAGCGAATCACAGCACAGTGATTAGACTCAAGAGGCGGGATTTATGATTTCTCCAATCACAAGCAGGGGGCGGGGATTGTGCTCCTCCAGGCATTCCCGGCCAGGACAAGTACTGTCAGTGAGTAAAGTGGTGATGTGGTAGACTTTTTTGGGGGCATCAGATTGGCCTGGGGGCGGGGGGGGGGGGTGGCTGTGTCAGTTTCATTCCGGGACACTGTATTGTCCTGGAATAAAGGTGCCCGGGACAGACCTGCAAAATGCGGGACTGTCCTGGGCAATCCGGGACACGTGGCCACCCTACTACATACATACACAAGGTCTGCCTAGAAAGTATTCCGCCATGCAATATGAAAAGTAGAGACATTTATTGAGGAAGAGACAAGAAACTTACATGAGCAATGCGGACTTCGTTCCCTTCAAAGATATGACTTCCATTGGGATGACTGGACCTTCATTTCTGGATCATAGCCGCAGACCCACCATTCATCTCCGGTTATGACCTTCTTGAGGAAATTTGGTTCATTGGTAGCAGTTTGAAGCTAGTCATTAGCAACTGCAGCACGATGTTCCCTCTTCTCTGGTATCAGAAGCCGCGGAATGAATTTTGCCATGACGCATTTCATGCCAAGATCCTGTGCCAAAATCTCGGACACAGTGGTCTTTGGAATCCCCATGTAGGCAAGTGCAGTCTGTATTCCCCACTGTAGGCACCACTTGACCGAAGCGGCAATGCAGAACGGGGAGGGAGTTGTAAGGAAGTCGGTTCCTCTATGACTTCCTGTGGTCATGGGGAGACAGCTGTATGATTGGACGCTGGCTCCCCATGTGGCCTCTGCTGCCATCTTGGGTGAGGGCAGAGCATATTTAAAGCTGATGCTCCTGTTTCATGTTACTTTAAATAGTTTGTTTGGACCAAGCTGGCCCAAACAAACTATTTGCTTCACTAAGTGCTGCAGTGTCTCTAAGCACTGTATGTACTGCATGTAACTTCAGCTACATACAGTGCTGGGTTCCCGCCTCACACCAGGAACAAAACCGAGTCTGGTTATAGAGGAAGTAAACCCTGATGGCGTTTACTTCCTCTTTTGCTCGCTGCAAAGCCTGCAAATGAAAAGCATAATGGGCTAGTATGCATCGCATACTAGCCCATTATGTGCCACTTACCTGCAAAAGAATCCAGCGATGTCCCCACAGTAGGAAGCGTCCATCTTCTGTCCCCTCTTCCTTCCGGCCGCTGACTCCGGCGCTGTGATTCGTCGGAGCTGTGTGACGTCACTCCCGCGCATGCGCACGGGAGCCGCCATTCATGGCACATGCTGGGGAAGAAACAGCACTTAGTTTTGTTTCTTTCCCACGCATGTGCAGTTAAGTTTTTCGGCGGACTACAAGTGAAATATCTCCTAAACGGCACACGTTTAGGAGATATTTTCACTACCTATAGGTGAGCTTTATCCTAGGCTAACCTATAGGTAGAAGTCCAACAAGTGGGTTTACAACGACTTTAAGCGGCGCTCAGCCATTCATAGGCAGCTCTGTGAATTAATACAAAGCTTCCTCTGATTGGCTGAGTGGGAGGTGCTGATGACGTCACGCTCTCAGACTCGACCACTCTCAGACTCTGCCCCTGTTTGTGGTGGCTCTGGTTGGATGTGTCTATCCTCCAGGCTTGAACTGTGCATTGTTGGGACTTTCTCAATATACTGTTCTCATCCACCTCGGCCTCTAGTGTATTCTTTGCCGCCGGGCTCCCATGATCCATCTGTTGTCTCCGCTCCCTCCTCTCCCCTGCAGCCACTGCTGGATGACACAGGGGGCCCAGATCACATAACCACACCAGAGCAACCTAAAAATAGGTAAGTGTATAGATCTGTATTACAAAAGTTAGCATAGAGGGAGGAAGCAGTTTTAAAACGAGTTAGGTTTTGGCTGGAATTCTACAAATACGCATTAAAATGATCATAATTACATAAATAATGTAAAAATAATTATAAATATCTATAGATTTAGTATAATAAGGCAATGCAAAGAGCAATAAAAATATGTAAAGTGCAGCAACCCACCATCGCCGTCAGATTGCACTTGTCAGTTTAGAGCAGCTTGGACAATAAAGGTAATTTATGATTGGTTGCTTGTACTTCATGACTGTTTTTTTTTCATTCTACTTATTCTACATCTCCAGAGACGACCAATAACCAGAAGCTGCTGCTGGAGTATGAAAAGTACCAGGAGCTGCAGGTGAAGTCACAGCGGATGCAGGAGGAAGACGAGCGTCAGTTGCATGAACTGGAGGAAAGTAAGAGCCAGGCTCTGGAAGAACTGACTGAGTACTACGAAACGAAACTGCATGACAAGGTGACCCATCTGCAACAGGTAAGATCAGCAGAGCCGGGCATTTCCATATAGTTCTGTAGTAGAGGGGACAACGCCACAGTGCAAACTCTCACTTTGACTCCAGTCTATGCTGTGCTGTAGAAATATACCCCCAAGCAGCCTATAGGTGATTCAGATTCAATTTCCCCATCCGCACATTAGAGGTGGATTGGGGAATCCAGTGGCGGTGCGTCCATAAGGGCACACGGGCACCGCCCCCTCTCTCCAGCCACCCCCTCTATCACCAATAGATAGATTCATGCATTGCATGAATCTATCCATGGCCACCGCTGCCACCCCCTATTCAGGCGCCCGGCCCCTTTACAGCGGCGGGGGGGGGGGGGGGGGGGTTTGATGCACCTGATTAGAGTCATAGGCTTTAATAGGCATCAAAAAAGGTAAACAGCGAGAGCCATGGCGCTCACAGTTCACCCAGCTGTGTTAGAAAAGCGAATAAATATTCGGTTTCCTAACACTGAACCGCCTCTCCGCCAATCAGGTGCTCGGGTCTGTTACCCGTCACCTGATTGGCTGAAAAAACAGGCGCTGTGATTGGACGCCTAATAGGCGTCCAATCATAGGAGAGGACGGGAGAAGACATCGAGGACATGGAGGAGCATGGAGGACACCACTCGGGCGGGGGGCACAGTGGCAGCATTTGATGGGGCACAGTGGGAGCGTTTGATGGGGCACAGTGGGAGCGTTTGATGGGGCACAGTGGCAGCGTTTGATGGGGCACAGTGGCAGCGTTTGATGGGCACAGTGGCGGCGTTTGATGGGCACAGTGGCGGCATTTGATGGCACAGTGGCTGTGTTTGATGGGCACAGTGAGGCTGCAATTGATGGGGTTTTTTTTCAGAATTTTTCAGTTTGTTTGCGGGCCCCCAAAATTTCGAGCACCAGCCGCCACTGGGGGAATCACTCCTGCTGACCTGTTGTGTTCTGAGGGAGGGGAGACTTCCCTTCTGTCAGAATACACTGATCAGTGTTGCTGGCTACAGCTGGCAGAGCTGATCAAATGGCATTTATCCAACAGGCTGGTCGTACAGAAGTTGATCAGTAGCCTGGAAAAATGTCTGGCAGCCGCACTGTACTGCAAACCAACCCTCAACCCAACTTACCTGACTAGTCACCTCTTGATATTGTTGATAACACCTGATTTACTGAGTTGTTCTTATATGTTCTAGTATGTTTTTTTGATCTATCCTTTTTATCTGCTATCTCAGATGGTCTCTCACTGGCCAAACTAGCAGTACTTGTATCACTACCTGGGACATACACTGTATTGTCAAAAGTATTGGGACGCCTGCCTTTACACGCACATGAACTTTAACCTTTAGCAGGGCTTCCTTGAGACCCGAAAATTATTTGAAGGGTTCCACTAGGGTAAAAAGATTGCCTTAAACCAATGTCACATCTGTCTTACCAGACCCAGGAGGAAGCCCGACAACACCACAGAGAGTTTGAAGAGACAAAGAAGCAGATAGAGGAGGATGCAGACCGAGAGATCCAAGACGTAAAAATAAAATATGAGCGCCGTCTACGGGAGGAGAGAGAAACCGCACTGCGACTGAAGGGAGAGAATGGGATTATGAGGAAGAAGGTGACTAAACCCCCCAAAAAATTATTGTTTTGTTTTCCTTTTATTGCTTCCTTCATTCATCCCTTCTTTTCTTTCTTTCTTCATTTCTTCATTTATTTTTCTTCTCTGTATTGTTCTCTAATCATTCTGTAGTCCAACAAAAGAACTAGGACTGTTTGAGATAACACGGGAAGTGTTCAGAGGACACAGGAAAGGTTTGAATGTCTGACAAAATGAACAGGTTTTTGGATTGCATCCGAGCCCACCTCAGCAAAGCATGAGCAGATATCTCAGTCTGCTTTACCCATCCTCCATGATGTAACTGATGGCCATACACAGCTTAAAGTAGAACTATATGTAAAACATATTTTTTTTTTCATTTTGGATAGAGCATGGGAGGGTTATGACCCCTGTCCAAAATGTTTTTGCCATCCGTGTCTCATTGGGGAGATTTCCCTTCACTTCCTGTCCCATAGCCAAAACAGGAAGTGGGAGGGAATCCCTACAAATTAAGGGACTTTCTTGGGGACCCCCAGGTCACTAGAACTAGTGTACCCATTTGAAGATTTCCCCCCCATTACTTTTCTGGAGATAACCCAAACTTTGGGATTTTCTTTTACTTTCACTTTCAATGATAATGGTAAACAGGACAAATAGAGAAGGCAAATCTCCCTAAGGGTCCTTTCACACGGACGTGTCCGTGTACGGGCTCCGCTTTGCTCAGGAGGGATCGCTCCGTCGATCCCCGCTGAGCAGGCAGATGACAGGTCTGTCTCTGCACACCTGTCAGAGCGCCGCTCTCCTCTATGGGGGATCGGATGAAGACAGACCATAGAGTCCGTTTTCATCCGATTCGATACGCCAGTCGGATGGAAAATATGGTTTCCATCCGTCAGACTTTAGCGGATCGGAGCAGGTCGGATGTCATTGTTCCATAGACCTGTATGGAGCGTCCGTTCAGGTTCGCCAAAAAAACTGACAGGTGGGTCTGAACGGTCCGCCCGTGTGAAAGGGGCCTAACAGGGACACAGACAGCAATAAAAACTAGAACAGGGGTTCTAATCCCTCTCCCCTCCATCCAAAACGAAAAAAAAAAAAGTTTTGCCTTTAGTTATACTTTAAATTTCAAAGGAGGTAGACAGAAAATTCTCAACTAAAAGTGAATGCCAGTCACATGCAGTCACTGTTGGGGTATGGGGTAGGAGCAGCACCTATCAGGATACGATAGCTGGCAGTGGGGATTCCTCCATCCTCATTGTTTAGCTGTGGATGGGTGTGATGGACCCCGGTACTCAAGAAGAGTATGACCATCGTATAAGCTTCCCTTGTTCGGTACCAGAACAATCCAAGATCCCTTAGCCCTCCCAGTCACTTGTCGGAACACATGGTACGGTGGCGTGAAACATAAACTGTTTATTGAAACAGGCACATGAGATACAGGTATATTGAACTTTTTAACAAATAATTCAATCAGTAGACCCCCCCCCCCCTTATTTAGTAACTGATAGCTGACAGTGATATACAGTACCTCACAAAAGTGAGTACACCCCTCACAATTTTTGTAAATACTTTCTTCTATCTTTTCATGTGACAACACTGAAGAAATGAGACTTTGCTACAATGTAAAGTAGTGAGTGTACAGCTTGTATAACAGTGTAAATTTGCTGTCCCCTCAAAATAACTCAACACACAGCCATTAACCACTAGGGGTCCGCGCTATAGCCGAATGATGGCAACAGCGCGGACCTCAAATGCCGGGAGGCCGTCAATAGACCTCCTCCCTTTTGCACGCGCCCCCTGAAGAGCGCACGCGGCGCGCGCTGTGATCACAGAGTCACTGAGACTCGGGTGATCACAGATCCGAGTTAGGGGCTGGTCCCGGCCCCTTACCACGTTATCAGCTGTCAGCCAATGACAGCTGATCACGTGATGTAAACAAAGCTCGGTAATCTTTTTTTTTTTCTTCTCACCGGCTCTTGTGTAAGGGAAATCGGTCCCCAGTGGAAGAGGCAAATCAGCCTCATTAGTGCCCACCAGTGCCCCCTGCCAGTGCCCACCAGTGTAATAAAGTGCCACATATCAGTGCCCACCAGTAGTGCCTCATCAGTCTAACCTACCAGTGCTGATCAGTGCCCATCACTGCCACCCATCAGTGCCCATCACGGCCACTCATCACTGCCACCTATCAGTGCCCATCACTGCCACCTATTAGTGCCAATTCTCAGTGCCCACCAGTGCCACCTATCAATGGCCTTTAGTGCCACCCATCAGTGCCACCTCTGTGTCAGCTCTCAGTGCCCACCAGTGCCGCCCATCAGTGCCACCTTATCGGTGCCCATCAGTGCTGCCCTATCGGTGCCCATCAGTGCCGCCCTATCAGTGCCCATCAGTGCAGCCCATCAGTGCCCATCAGAGCAGCCTATCGGTGCCCATCAGTGCAGCCTCATTAGCGTACATCAATGAAGGAGAAAAATTACAAAATTTTATAAATCAAAATATAAAACGGTTTTGTATTTTTTTTTTTTTAAATCGGTCTTTTTAATTTTTTTGAACAAAAAAACAAACAAAAACGCAGAGGTGATCAAATACCACCAAAAGAAAGCTCTATTTGTGGGAAAAAAATTATAAAAATTTCATTTGGGTACAGCGTTGCATGACCGCGGAATTGTCATTCAAAGAGTGAGGTCTGGACAGGAGGGGGGTTTAAGTGCCCAGTAAGCAAGTGGTTAATGTCTAAACCGCTGGCAACAAAAGTGAGTACACTCCTAAGTGAAAATTTCCAAATTGGGCTCAATTAGCCATTTTCCCTCCCCGGTGTCATGTGACTCGTTAGTGTTACAAGGTCTCAGGTGTGAATGGGGAGCAGGTGTGTTAAATTTGGTTTTATCGCTCTCACTCTCTCATAGTCATATCCAGAGGTTGTCTTTGGGAAATAGACGTATGAGTGCTGCCAGCATTGCTGCAGAGGTTGAAGGGGTGGGGGGTCAGCCTGTCAGTGCTCAGACCATATGCCGCACACTGCATCAAATTGGTCTGCATGGCTGTCATCCCAGAAGGAAGCCTCTTCAAAAGATGATGCACAAGAAAGCCCGCAAACAGTTTGCTAAAGACAAGCAGACTAAGGACATGGATTACTGGAACCATGTCCTGTGGTCTGATGAGACCAAGATAAACTTATGATAATGGGGTAAAATTAAATGCTGAGTACGGTGTGGTTGTACTGTGAGTCTGGCTAGGGCAGACCAGACTGGGCTTCCCGTCACCCTGTGCCCCGAATAGACACAACTTACACATAAGAGGGACCTGGGGAGCTGAAAAAGGTTTTTTTCCAGAGCTCTCTAAGGTAAGCTGGGTTACACAGGCCCCCCGCTCTATGTGACTCCCCTCACATGTCTCCCCTTTTGGCAGAAGACTAACACAGGAGGAGACCCCAGACAGGTTGACTTCGATGTTAGTCCGTAGTTTCAGTCCCACAATGCCCGTACCTACACAGTACCCCAAACAAATTGTCCTGAACAGAGCATTCCTTACCCTCAAACCTCTGTCTCTCTCCTAGAACATACCTGCTGCTGGGGAGAAGTGCAGAATCGCCCTTCTCCCTGGAGTCCTTTCAGCCGCTGGAGAGAAGACAGGGCGGCTGGGCTCACTCAGTCATGCCTACTGCCCAGCATCCCTGGGGTATATAGGTGGAGAGACAGTAGTCCCATCCACTTTTGCTAGAGGAAAATCCCCCAGTGCTTGCAGAGCAAGGCTGACATCCTCCTGTCCCAATGCCAGACAGGAGGTTGTGTCAGTGGAGACCGCAGTGCCATCCACTACCACAGGAAATCCATCTTTTGTTAGTTGAGGGCAGAGTGAACTCACATAGTCGGCCCACATGATTTCCATTCTGGGCTGCAGGGAATAGCTGCCATCAGTAGAAATGGGAGAGAGATTGTGGAATCTCTGTCCGGCCACCAGCGCTTCAACTGGGTGGTCTTTACCATTCTGGGGGGCGCTGTCTGCTGCTGGGCAGATGAGTTGGCTGCTCCATCTCCCTTACCCTCATCTGGCTGCTGGGATGACATTTCTCTGGTACTGTCTCCCAGGTGCATGGATCCTTTCTGGGGAGGGGAGACAGTTTCCTCTGCTCCAGCTGACTGTTGGGGAGGGAGAACAGCTTTCTCCACTTCCAGGCGGTTGATCTGCTGCTGGGAAGTGACTGCCACCTTCT